>VCII01000143.1:600000-941020 GCA_006030095.1 Triplophysa siluroides | reverse complement strand
GTGTATAGGTTGAAGGGTATAATGGTCAGGATTGAGTTTGTAGACGGGGTCAAAGTGATAGGGGAAAATAGATCGGGGGGATTTAGGGGTGTCGTTGCAGGGGGTGGTAGAATGTTTAGATCAGGTTAAGTGAGTTACTATGTCAGGGGGTGTAGGGTTAGAATACATGGTGGGTGGACGGGGTTAGATCAGGGTTAGGGTTAGTACAATAATCGGTGTTAGGAGTTGTATTCAGAAGATGTGAGGGGTTAGTAGGTTCAGGTGTTCGAAGGTTTGGGGGTGTATGGTTAAAGATTTCATGGGGTGGGGGAGTGGGGTTAGGCAGGGTTAGTTGAGTTGAGGGTTAGGGTATAATAAAAGTAGGGGTGTGCGGGTTTAGAAGTGCGGGGTTGATGGGGTGGTGTGTACCTGGCAGGTTTTGGGGGACATCAGGGTTAGGGGTGGTTAGGTTAGAAAGGGTGGTAGTGGGGGTTAGGTGTGGGTTAGGAGTTTAGGGGGGGTTGAGATATCCGGGTTGAGAGGGTTCAATAAGATAAGTTGGTTGAAGGAGGTTAGAATCAGGTGTAGTGAAGTTAGATCCGTGGTAATAAGGGTGGTTAGTCGAACGTGAAAGTTAGGTTTAGAATCAGGGGGAGGTAAGTAGAGTTAGAGAATCGAAGGGTGGGTTAAGGGTTCAGACTCGGGTTCAATGGTGCAAAGAGTTAGGGTTAGGGTTAGATTAATAGGAAATAGTTAGGTGTAGGGTACAGTCGGGTGGGTTGAGGATGTTGGATTGCGGGGAAATGGTAGGTGAGGGAGTGGTTATATTCAGGTAGAGGTAGGTTGGGAGTGTCGAAAAATTGTTTGTAGTGAGTAGGGTTAGGTTAAGAATCAGTGGGTGTTAAGGGGGGTGGGTTGAGAATACAGGGTATAGGGTTAAGATTCGGTGGTTAGGGGGTTAGGAGACGTTCCGGTTGATGTGGGGTAGTTATAATTCGATGGGGTTCGGGGTTAGGAAGAGTTACGGGGTTAGGAAATGTTCAGACATTCAGTGTTAGGAGTGTAAAGGGGGGTCTGGGTTACATTCGGTGGGTAGGGGTTCAATTAACAGGTTTAGACAGAGTTTCTGGTTATGAGGGGGTGTCGGGTAGGTTAGGGTGGTAGAAGGGGTTCGGTGGTTGAGGTGGGTGTGATAAGATGAAATCAGGGGGTAGGGATAGGATTACAGGTTTAAAGAGTTAGAATCAGGGGGAGTGTAAGGAAGTTAGAGATCAGGGTTTGGTTGAGGGGATTACAGGGGTGAAGTCAGGGGAGTTGGTTAGAAGGATAATCGAGGGGGGTAGGTGTGAGATTGCGGGGTGGTAAAAGGAGTTAAATAGTGGCGGGGTGGTATGTGGTTAGATCAGGTTATAGGATTAGGTTAGGTTTACATTAGCAGGGTTAGTGTGTTGTGATTTCAGGTGATGAGGAAAAGTCCGTGTTATGGTAGAGAATTCGGGGGTTAGGGGGTTAGAGTCTGGGGAGTTAGGGTGGGGGTGGGTATAGATGAAAGTGGCGGGAATTAGAGTGTTAACTGAAATTTACTGTGTGTTGGCGGGGGGTTGTGAAGATTCATGGTTTGGGGGAATAATGGTGAGGGTTACATTCAGGGTAGAGAAGGGGTGGATAGGGTAAGGGTTACAGGTCAGGGTTATACACTTGTATGAGTGATTAGAATCAGGGGGTTGGTTAGTATGAATCAGGAAAGTAGAATTAGGGGTGTAGATGGCCAGGATTAGGGTTCATCAGGGGGTGGTGTTAGGTTAGAATGATAAACGTGGGGGGTTAGGGTGAAAAAGGTGTAGGATGTAACATGGGGTGTTAGGGAAGGAATGGAGGGGTTGCGGGTTGTGGTTTGGATTCAAAGGAAGTGGGGATGTAGGAGTGGTGGGTATAAAAAAGAGGGTAATGAGGAGATCAGGGGTGTGTGAGTGGTTGCATAAGTGCAGGTGGTTAGGGGTGTGGAACACTTCAAGGGGTAATAGGGTGTGGAGGTGAGTTATAATCAGGGGTGGTGTTTAAGGTTAGGGTTGTGGGGGAATTAGGGGTTCAGAGGGTTAGGGGTGGGTGTGTAGGGGTTATGAAAAGTTAGGGTTAGATCAGGTTAATTCAGTTTGAGGGTGTGAGGGTTGATAATCAGGATTAAGGGGGATGTGTAGATCAGGGTTATGTTTAGAATCAAGGAAGTTAATATAGGATGGTGAATAGGAGGAGTGGTAGATCAATTGGGTTGTGGTGTAGGAAAAATAAACAAGGGTAAATATGAGGTTTGGAGATGCAGGTTTAGGTGTTCGAATCATGTGGGTGTAGGGGTTCAGCTTCAAAGTGGTTAGGGTTAGGGGTAGGGTGAGGTGCAGGGTAGTTGTTAGACGGCGAAGGGATAGGTGGAAATGTGGGCATAGTTTCGGGGTGGGGGAGGGGGTTATGTGGGTATAGATTTAACGTGGGTTAGGGGTGGTTAATAAAAATCGGAGGTTGCTCGGTGGTTAGGATTCGGGGGATCGGGTTAGAATCAGGGTTAGGGGTTGTGAAAAATAAGTTCCAGTGGTTGAGTTGGATTACAGGGGGGTGTTAGCTGCTGTAGAATCAGGGGTAGGGTTAGATCAGGGTTAGGGTTAGAATCGGGTTGATTAGGGTATATGTAAAATGTAGGGTCTAGAATCAGGGTTAAGGTTAGATTCAGGGTAAGGGTTAGTGTTAGATCAGGGTTAGGGTTAGATCAGGGTTAGGGTTAGAATCAGGGTTGGATTAGGATTAGGGTTAGAATGAGGGGTAGGGTTAGGGTTAGGGTTAGGGTTAGATCAGGGTTAGGGTTAGATTTAGGGTTAGGGTTAGATCAGGGTTAGATTTAGGGTTAGGGTTAGATCAGGGTTAGGGTTAGGGTTAGATTGAGGGTTAGGGTTAGATCAGGGTTAGGGTTAGATTTAGGGTTAGGGTTAGATCAGGGTTAGGGTTAGATCAGGGTTAGGGTTAGATTGAGGGTTAGGGTTAGGGCTAGGGTTACTCTGAACCCTAACCTAAAATAGAGACCCTCGCAAGATTCTTATACCTAATAATTTGGCCACCCTCTCAAGACTATAAACCCAAAACCTAAAGGGAGACAGCTTTAAAAATGTTAAAAACCATAATCAAAAGCCAGGGTCTTTAGCGGACTGGAGATGGGTTAGGGTTGACTTGGGGTGTGAGATTCTTATTCCCCTAACCCTAAAGAGCAAGGAATGAGGGGCTACCCCTCTTTATCACCAACCCTGAAGAGCAAGGAACGAGGGGCACACCCCTTTAGCACCAGCACCAACCATGCCAAGGAACAAGGGGCATCCCCCTTATGCACCTGCACCAACCAGGCCAAGGAACAAGGGGCATCCCCATCATGCACCAGCACCAACCAGGCCAAGGAACAAGAGGCATCCCCACCATGCACCAGCACCAACCAGGCCAAAAAACAAGGGGCATCCCCCTTATGCACCAGCACCGAACAGGCCAAGGAACAAGGGGCATCCACCCTTATGCACCAGCACCAAACAGGCCAAGGAACATCCCCCTTATGCACCAGCACCGAACAGGCCAAGGAACAAGGGGCATCCACCCTTATGCACCAGCACCAAACAGGCCAAGGAACAAGGGGCATCCAACCTTATGCACCAGCACCAAACAGGCCAAGGAACAAGGGGCATCCACCCTTATGCACCAGCACCAAACAGGCCAAGGAACAAGGGGCATCCTTCCTTAGTCATACAACCCTGCTTTGAACAAAACCATACACACATTAAAAATGTATTCAAAACAGATGTCATGGGGGGACGTGAAGCGGAACTATTTTTGCACAATGTTGTTTCCCTGTGGGAGCGATTTCGATGTAACACCAGGCCGGTTCCGGGTTCTTCGGTGTAAACAGTCCGGCCAGGCTTAGTAAAGGGGGAAATGAGCGTCAACTGTGTAACGAGCGGAGATTGAGCTGCGAGAGAGACATGTATATATTATAAAAGGACATGTTTGTGTAGAGAGAGGACGTCACACAGAGCGGTCACACAGAGCGGTCACACAGAGCGGGGAGATACTGCACATGAGGAAGGAGGAGCCTTAAATCAGCGGTTTTATGGCTCTGGATCCATGAAGGGAGATAATACTAACAGGAAGAGCAGTAGTGGCCTCTAATGCAAGTTGTGTGTTCGTAGTACATTTACATGTAGATACATTATTTACGCTTTCATCCAAAGCGACTTACAAAGAGTTTAGGAGCAATAAGCGATATGTCATACAGCCATTAAGTGCCAATACAAAGTTACTGGTTTCAAGGACAGTTAGTGTTTTTTTTTTTTTTTCTCATTTGTCTGTCAAATATTCACAGAAGAGATGGGTTTTAAGTAGTTTTTTAAATGTTGTGAGAGATGTGGTTGAACGGACAGAGTTAGGAAGAATGTTCCACCAGGAAGGAGTTGTGAGCGGGAGAGCGATTTACAGGTCTGTAACTGTCGGGAGTAGAAGGGTCCAATGTTGGTTTCTTCAGTAGGGGCGTGACCTGGGCCTGTTTGAATGTGGATGGAAAAGTGTCGGTGAGCAGGGAGGTGTTGATGATGTGTGCGAGTGCAGGTGTGAGTGTGCTGGATATGGCCTGAAGGAGATCGGAGGGGATTGGGTCAAGGGGACAGGTGGTCGGGTGGCTGGAGAGAAGCCTGGTGACTTCAGTGTCCGTAAGTGGGGTGAAAGAGGAGAGTTCGATGGTTGAAGTGTGGGAGGTGTTTACCGAGGTACCGAGAATTGTTTGCTGATCGCTGTATTTTTCACTAAGAAGTCATCATCCAAGTCTTCCGCAGTCAATGATGAAGTGGGCGGGGGAGGATTGGGGCAAAGGAGAGTTAAATGTCTTGAAAAGCTGTCGAGTGTTAGGTGCATTGCTTACCTTGGTGGTAAAGACAGACATTTTAGCTGTGGTAACACTAGCAGAGTAAGAGGAGAGTAGTGACTGGTAGTCCCCTAGGTCAGCAGGAGTCTTGGTCTTGCGCCATTTCCTTTCAGCAGCCCTGAGTGTACTCCGTTGTTCACGGATGATCTCAGACAGCCAGGGGCAGGAGGGAGTGGCAAGAGCCGGTCTGGAGGGCAGAGGACAAAGGTTATCTAGACAGGATGTAAGTGTTGAGCATAAGGTGTCCGTGGCAGTGTCAGCATCTAGAGATGAAATGTTGGAGGGAAGAGAGGATGTCACTCTAGCAGAGAGTGTGCTAGGGGAGAGAGAGCGACGGTTCCGTCTAAAGTGAACGGGTGGTGGTGTTGGTGTAGTGCATGTAAGAAGGAGCATGTTGAAAGTGATGAAGAAGTGGTCCAAAGTGTGAAGAGGTGTGACTTGAATGTTATCTGTGGTGCAGTTACGGGTGTAGATGAGATCCAGCTGGTTTCCAGATCTGTGAGTACTGGCTGTGACGAGGCGCGTGAGGTCGAACGAGGCGGTGAGGGTGTGGAAGTCAGAAGCATAGGGTTTCTCCCGGTGGATGTTGAAGTCCCCAAAGACTACAAGAGGGCTGCTATCCTCCGGGAATGATGAGAGCAGCACATCTAACTCTTCAATGAAGTCGTGAAGAGGACCTGGGGGTGGTAAACTACAACAACGCTGAGCTGGGAAAAGTGATATTAACAGCATGGTATTCAAATGAATAGTTGTTGCATAGGGAAGATAGTGTGGAATATTTCCAGTCCTTGGTGATAAGCAAACCTGTGCCTCCTCCTCTTCCGGTTTGGCGGGGAGTGTGAGAGGAGTAGTTTGTGGAGAGAGCAGCGGGTGTGGATGAGTCTTCAGGACGAATCCATGTCTCAGTTAGACCTAGAATGTGAATGTCAGGCTAAACAACATGGATAAAGTCAGTCTTGTTGTGAGCTGATTGGCAGTTCCAGAGACCCACAGAGAGAGACAGAGGTGTAGAAGGGGAGATGTGAATGGGAGTGAGCACGTTGTGCATTGCGTCTTAGGTGAGAACGCTGCCTACAGTGGATTACAGGAATAAACATGAAACACATGATGTTAGTATACAATTTAATAAAAAACAAAGGTATGTTAAATATACTGATGTGCCTTGCCGGTGTCTTTGCTGGGTGGAGTCGTGCAGGTAGAGTCGCAGGTCTTTACTCTCGTCGGTCTTCACACGAGGACTGACACTAACGCTGACACTTACCGTGACAGCGCAGAGGCACTGCTTAAGTATGTGTTGAGATTAGCGTGAACAGAATAGAGCTGGAACACACCTTCTCGATCAGCAAAACAAAGCCTTAACAACTTGAATGGGCCACGGATCAAACAGCGATCAACTAGCTAACGTTACGTGCTTTTAAGTGCAAAATTATAATAATGTCATGCCGTAATGGGCGGCTGATGGTAATTTAATGTGACTACAGTACCAACGGAACAAAAAATGCTTACACCTTAGCAATCAGTCAACGATAGGGCTGCTCAAATAATCGCAATTTCCATTGAAATAGTTATTAATCGATGTGGCTATCACGATTCTGAAATCGCAAAGGCTGCGATTATTTTTTATCCGCAGCTTGTTAGTGAAACACGGCTAGATTAGATTAGATTAGATTAGATTCAACTTTATTGTCATTACACATATACAAGTACAGTGTAACGAAATGTAGTTTAGGTCTAACCAGAAGTGCAATTAGCAAGTGCAGGATATACAGTTTGAATAAATACAGAATACAATATTAGGGAAATACTATACAAATGTTCTATGACAATATGACAGTCGGTATGTACTATGGACAATATATACAGAAGGATATATACTGTGAACATTAATGTAATGGCTCTGTGATCTGTGGGAAATGCTGCTCCATCTGAAAGCACTAAGCGTTTGATTCGCTTAAAACATGCATTTAAAAAAGCAACAACCATCAAACATAATCCTTTTAAATATACTTTATTATCACTAAAATACCTGAGGTGGCTTGAAAAACAGTGATAGAAAGATGACAGATGTAGATAGGAAAAGGGCATTTCCAGGTTATACGCGTGGAAATTCTTCTATGGACCATTTGAGTTTCTGTGCGAGAGAGCCCTCTGGCTTTTGGGTGCAGCTGCAATTAACAGTATTTCACTGACAAACTGCGCATAAAACATCGCAGCCAACCAGAAAATCACGTGCGGTTACTTTTCGATTTATCGCACAGCCCTACCCAACGAATAATTAAATAAACAAGCTCGAATAATCTTACATAACAACAGGCAATAGTCCAGTCCATGAATAAAGGTCATATCTAGTTATTAAGAACTAATAATTACGTATTTTGTGAAGTCATGAATGAACATCCCAGAATAGAGCAAGGCCAGCATTTTTATTTTTATATAAAATGAGTGATGGTTTCACTAGATAAGACCTGTATTCTTGGTCTGGTGTGGTTTAAAGCCCTTTGAAGCTGCACTGAAACTGTCATTTTCACCTTCAAGCGTTTGTAGTCTATTGAAGTCCACTATATGGAGAATAATCCTGGAATGTTTTCATCAAACACTTTCATTTCTTTTCCAGTAAAGAAACAAAAACTTTGATGACAAGGGGGTGAGTACATTTTTTTTAACATTTATTTTGAAAGTGAACTTCTCCTTTAGCGCTATAAATATAACTATTAATTGTACAAACAATTTGTTGAATGGGTCCTGTAGTTTATTCACATTTAAAGAAAGTGTACAGTGACATCTAGCCGTTGAGCTTGGTATTGCAGTCTAAATACAAAATATTGGGGACACGAGTTTAGCCAAGTAACGCTTCTCGATTTCTTTCGCTTGTCATCAGAAATCATCTACAGATAACTCTATTGTTTGCGAATGTGTACCAGAAGTTAAGCGGACTCCATGAATGCTCGCATGCGCAGTAATGTCTGTTTATGTTGTCACTTTGAAACCGTCTACTACACCCTCATATAGTGCACTATTTCAGGGGACATCTATTTTAGTGGTGTCTGAATACATGGCGTAAATTATTGAGTGCACTCTTTCAATCCTGTGATGCGTCACAATAACTGAATGAATAGGATATAGTTAAGGAGGGTATGGGAAGCGATTTAAGACACCTAAGATTATTTTAGTATATATTTCTTTGAATTTTCTTTAAATACTTAGACTAAAGACAAAAATGTAAGTACACAAGGGGCAGTTGTGGCCTTAAGTTCAGTTTATACTCTAGCGTAGGTCCTCACCGTAGTCTGACGCGCACCTCTCTAAAAATGTAACAACGCTTCAACTCAACACGGACCGCAAGCGCTGTGATTGGTCTGTTTGAACCCCTCCCCCAGGTCAAAAATCAATAGAGTCATGTTTCCTCAAACACATTCTGAATGAATTATTAAAGTAAAATATTTGTGCTTCTGTATTAAACATCTCAATTACTGTTCACTTGCCGCTATCACTGCTGCTCAATATTCTTCGGCTCTTGTCTTGGTTACACAAGCAACACACGTGTGGACACTAGGACTGCAACTAACGATTATTTTAATTGTCGACTAATCTAACGATAATTTTTTTGATTAGTCGACTAATCTAACAATTAATTTTTAGATTAATCTAATAAAGATTTTTTTTGGTTACCTTATTAATCCTTTATCAAACTTTGTAATAAATAATAAGTTCTAGTATTTTCTTACATTATAAAGCATATCATACTTTTTACTCCACTACATTTCATGAATAAATGTTATTGTTTTAACATTATAATCCTTGTTTACATTAAAATCCCCTTAATTAAGTAGTTTTAATTTTAAAAGTAAAAAAGACAGATTTTTAATGTAAGTACTGTATTAAAGGCAAAACATTTAAAAATGTGTTCATGAAATACTAGAGCATGATATATGCTGTGTTTGTTTTTTCCTCCTTGTAATATCCGACTCTGTTTTCAGTCTCATAATGCAATTGAGTAAAAGTAAGAATACTACTATCGATCTCCGTATATTGCACAAAACGATCACCGTATAAAAGACTCCAATGTAGAGTGGCATAAAAGCACGCATGCGCATCCTGAACTCAGAATCATGCGCTTAAAGCACATTCTCCTTCTGAAGTCACGGGGATCCTTTTGCTCCCCAAAGTAAATAACAGTTAGAACACAACGAAAAGAGATAATATTTTACATGTTTAACACTTCCAGACACATGCATTGCATCCATATCCAACAGCTTACAGTTAAATCAGAGGTTTAGAAAAGTTATTGTGAATACGCACAACATTCAGACCGCTTCCGATGCTTCTAATAAATTGAACTACACTCAGCGAGTAATTCACCGTCTCTAGCAAAATACATTTGAGATAAATCCATGAGTTTCATCTTGTGATTATGAAGAATAATGAAAACATTGGAACATCTTAGAAAGAGTAACGTTAACGTCCTGACCTTCACCGTACACACGCATGCTGACTGGAGATTAACAGATGACAGCACCGGCGGAGGTCAGAGTTTCTTTATTATGCTATATTGGTTTATTCCACACATTAAGCTATCGAATGACTTAAAAGGTGCTTTTATTGTGGTTTGATGATAGTTAGTCCTATTGAGCAGGGTCACAGTCTGCACAGGTTCACATACACTAACTTACACTAGCACAATAGCGTTAATGTAAATCATTTATGTAAAGCGTAGTGTTAAAATAAAGTAATTTATTATGAAAGTCTACATCTACGTGCCCCTCTCCGTCCGTTTGTGATTGCATGTCCATACTGTGATGATCCTCTGTCCATTCACAAACTTACTGCGTCTGAGGCTCGCGATCGCTGTTTGTCAGGTGTTTTATACTTTCTCTTGTTCTGCTGATTAACTTACACACGCCCGGGAACAGAAACTGCCATTACAGCAGATAAACGTAAATAATACAATGCGTCGACGGATTTCAAACTAGTATTTTCTAGTTGCGCACAACTGCATTTTTTGTTTTCAATTTGGCAAAGCTTTCCCACACTCTACTTGTTCGCATTCGTTTGTACTCTGCCATAATTCTCGCTGTGTGTCCTTCTACTGTGATAGCATTCGGGAAGGATGCATTACACTCTAGCGCTACAGTGCTGTAGCGGTCAAATTGTGATATTGCAGGCCCTTGAATTAAGTCACGTAATCAACTCGACAACAAGAATATTTGTGGCCAATTTTTTTTTTAAGTCGACTAATTGTTTCAGCCCTAGTGGACACTGACGCCTAGTGGTCATTGCCTGTCGATGCGGACAACAACATAGAAGTGTAAATGAAAACCGACACGTTAACTACAATGTAGGTCCTACACACAACTATAAACTTCAGATTAAACATATTGCCAATAGACAATTACATTAATACATGTTTTGTCTATATTCTTAATGAATATTAGCTGGTTAGTTAAATGATTTGAAATGAAATACATTTTCAGGGGGTGACTTAATTATAATCAACAATACAGTTGGTTATACAAGGCTAAAAAGCTAAAAAAAAAAAAATATATTTCATTATAGATGGATATACCACTTTTTTTCTTGTCGTGTGGGAGTAGGTCTGCAAATGAGCAAAAGTCAGGTGAGAATTGAACGTAGACAGCCTCTCACACACAATACCACTGTGTTCCCAAGACGCAGTCATTGAACCCTTATGTTGTTTTAATAGTCTGCCAATTTCCACGTACATTTCATAAGAAAAAAGCAGTGGTATCGTCAAAGGATAAACATGAATGTCCTGACATTATTGACACTCAACAAGAAATTATTAATTGTCTTTCAGTCAACTGAACTGAAATAAATGTTTTGGTTTCTCAAAAAAGTCAGTGCAAAAAGAGAATGAAGTGGAGGCAGAGCAGATTGAAGAAGGCACAACAGGGAAAGGGCAAGATCATGATCCAGGTGAGAAAGTGAACAGAGATGTTTTGGATAATTTGTCTGGTCAGTTAATAAATACAAACGAAGTTAAGATTTCTTTAGTTACCAAACTCCTATTTGTACGTGATTGTCACATTACAGGGACAGAGAGAGCATGAAGAAGAGGATGACATGAGTCAGGAGAGAGAGGACAGACATACAGAGAAAGAAATGTCAGATGAAGCACAGACAGCAGCTGCCCCTTTAGATCAGTTTGACTTAGGTGAAAAGGACACAGGCCCAAAACAGGCAAAATTACACTATTATCCCCAGGAGAACTTTGGCTTACAAAAAAGATCATTCCAGCCAAACTGGTTTCAAACTTTTGCTTGGCTTGAGTACTCACAGAAGACAGATTCTGCCTACTGCTTTGCTTGCCGTGTTTTTGGTAAAAACTTGAAGCATGATGTATTTGTGAGTAGTGGATAACAAAAACTGGAAAAAGGCCCTCAAAGCATTTCACAAACATGAGGGGACTCAGTCACACAAGGATTGTATTGTCTCCTGGGAAATGTTATACAGCAGATTGAAGCAGCAAATGCTGATAAAATTAGACAAAGAAGGGAGTATATGCGACGTGTTGCGGCTGTGACCTGCATGTTGGGGAAGCAAGGGCTACCATTAAGGGGTCATGATGAAACAGCAGAAAGTCATAATAAGGGCAACTTCTTGGAATGCATGGGGCTTTTGCAGAAGTTTGATCCTTTCTTGCAGCATTACACACCCCCATCAAACAGCACCTACCTCTCCCCTGTCAGTCAGAATGAAATGATAGAGTGTTGCTTGAAAGAGGTGGCAGCAACTTTTATCAAAGAAATGCATGAGTCAAAAATGTTTGCCATTATGGCAGACGAGGCCAGAGATGGACACACTGAACAGCTAGCAATTTGTGTGAGGTATTTCACTGAGGGAACAGTTAAAGAGAGATTCCTGTCCCTGACAGCTGAGAAGTTTCGACGCAAAGTCAATAACAGAAGCATTAGAGGGAAAATTACAAGAAGAAGGAATTGCTCAATTGAAGTGTGTTGCTCAGACATACGATGGAGCAGCAGTTATGAGTGGAGCAGCTGAAGGTGTTCAGTCTCTTTTCAGGGAGAGGCACCCTGAGGCTATATATGTTCACTGTTATGCCCATGAGTTGAATCTCGTATTGTGCCACACCTGCAGAGGGATTACGGAGGCCGCAGAGTTCTTTAAACTGCTGGAAAGTCTGTATTCATTTTTTAGTGTTTCCCTGGTCAGCCACCACAAGTTTAAAGAAGCTCAAACAAAATTAGGATTGCAACCATGTGAACTGGTGCAGCTGTCCAACACACGGTGGGCGTACCAGCTTCACTCAGTGAAGGCTGTGCTTGAAAATATTTTTTGTATCATTTGTATATTTGTTGATTCTTTTCAAGGATCTCCTATCTGTAGTGGCAGGCTTGCACAAATATCTCCAAAAAGAGACCATTGACCTTCCCCAAGCAGTGGCATACAAAGATGCTGTGTGTGACTCCTTAAAGCAGAAACGTAATGATCTCACTGCTGCAGATATATATGCTAGAGCAAAGGCAGTGTGTGAAGATAATCACATTGTAATTGAGGAGCAACTTTCTACCCAGAGACAGAAGAAAAAAAGGATGGAGGATTTTGTTGTTGAAACAACATATGGTGCACATAGGAGAATCAGCACAGATGCCGAACAAGTCAAAACAAAGTTACTATATCCATGTCTGGATAGAATAAGAACTGAACTGGAGAACCGTTTTTCTGCTGTAAATGGCATTGCTTCAAGGTATTCAAGCATGTAGTCCAGTGTCCGAAAACTTCCTGTCTGAGCCACATTTAGAAGAACTAGCACATCACTACACTTTTTGATTCGTAAAAAGCAAGCTGGTGCAGCTCCACGGGACATGGTTTCACTTTATAACTTGCTGGATTCTGAAATGTTTCCATCACTGAAATCTGTCATCCAGGTTGCCCTCACTGTACCTGTTAGCAGCTGTTCGTGCGAGTGGTCTTTCAGTGCTCTTCGTCGTCTCCATCAACTGGCAGTTATGGCCATTGAGAAAGATGTAGTTGAGCAATTGGACCATGATAAAATTATCAACAGGTTTCCTACTCTTAAGGAGAGAAGACACAGGTTGATGCTCCCAATGAAAGACCAGTAACTGGTCTGCAAAAACTTGTCCCTGTGTTTCACAAGCTGCTTCATTTTCACTTGTTTTTCATTCCTTCTGATAGTTAACCACAGCCCTCACTTAATCCATTGTTCAGCCTCATACCTGTGTTGTTTATATTGCTGATATGGATAGTCAAAGTTTATGGCTTTTATGTTATTTTCTGGTTAAAAGTTTATTTTATTTTGTCAGAAACCTTATCCATGGTTTCTATGTGAGCATAGAAATGCAAACAGTAAAATGTTGTGTTTGTACTGGAAACGTGTGTACTTGTGTTTGTACAGTGAATAATGAATCAGGAAGTCTTCATTGTAAACGTTGTAAAAAAAATCTACATTCCCAACTCAAATTTTCTAGTGACTGGTCACATCTAAATGTTTCAATTTTTTTTTACAGTGTTGTATATGGCTCAGTCAGCACTCCTACTCCCATATCTGAAGTACAGGGAATACAATGAAATAGTGGATAGCAATAAGGTTGGGAGTATACAACCCTACCCTAATAGTCAAATCATATTTTTTTAATCATACCGTTATTGGGGGCTGAGCATCCCTAAAATGAAAATCCTAGAATGGCCCCTGCTCTCTGGATGGGTTAAATACAGAGGCCACATTTCGAGTATGGGTCACCATTAGTGTTGGGCGATGTCGAACAAATAGGCATTGGACGATGGCTACATTAAAACATCATGATGGACGATCTCATCAGGGAGCGGGGCTTGGGTCCACAGTTCGCAGTACAGCTCCTGCCCACTAGGAACAATGTGAAGCTGCCATTAGAGCTGACACGAGTCAGACACCCGTCTTCTTTATACAACGTGTAATGCGCAGACACGAGTCAGACACCTGTCTTCTTCATACAACGTGTGATACTCAGACACGAGTCAGACACCCGTCTTCTTTATACACCGTGTGATGCGCAGACACGAGTCAGACACCCATCTTCTTTATACAACCGCAGACACGAGTCAGACACCCTCTTCTTTATACAACGTGTGATGCTCAGACACGAGTCAGACACCCGTCTTCTTTATACAACGCGGGATGCGCAGACACGAGTCAGACACCCATCTTCTTTATACAACGTGTGATGCTCAGACACGAGTCAGACACCGTCTTCTTTATACAACGCGGGATGCGCAGACACGAGTCAGACTCCGTCTTCTTTATACACCGTGTGATGCGCAGACACGAGTCAGACACCCGTCTTCTTCATACAACGTGTGATACTCAGACACGAGTCAGACACGAGTCAGACACCCGTCTTCTTTATACACCGTGTGATGCGCAGACACGAGTCAGACACCCGTCTTCTTTATACACCGTGTGATGCGCAGACATGAGTCAGACACCAGTCTTCTTTATACAAGCTGTGATGCGCAGACACGAGCCAGACACCGTCTTCTTTATACAAGCTGTGATGCGCCGACACGAGTCAGACACCCGTCTTCTTTATACAACGCGTGATGCGCAGACACCAGTCAGACCGCCGTCTTCTTTATACACCGTGTGATGCGCACACACGAGTCAGACACCCGTCTTCTTTATACACCGTGTGATGCGCAGACACGAGTCAGACACCCGTCTTCTTTATACACCGTGTGATGCGCACACACGAGTCAGACATCCGTCTTCTTTATACAACGTGTGATGCACAGACACGAGTCAGACACCCGTCTTCTTCATACAACGTGTGATACTCAGACACGAGTCAGACACCCATCTTCTTTATACAACGTCTGATGCGCAGACACGAGTCAGACAACCGTCTTCTTCATACAACGTGTGATGCGCAGACACGAGTCAGACATCCGTCTTCTTTATACAACCTGTGATGCGCAGACACGAGTCAGACAACCGTCTTCTTTATACATGTGGGATGCAGGTGAGTATTTTCTCATAAACTAAAGTAGTTATATATGGGCAAAAAGTTTACTGTATTACTGAATAGTAACATTTAAAACTTAAAAAAAAAAGAATTTGTGGAGAAAATCCACCGGTTAAAGCAGGAGCGTCAGGGAATGTTGACTCATCAGTCTAAATCAAACAAGAGTCTCTAAAACACCATCTAGATAAAACCATATTCACTGAACTAACTGAAGGACAGAAACTTACCTGGAAAGACCACCAGATATGCTAATATCACTGACTGAAGTAGAGAAAAACATACGATACTCTTGACCTTTAACCCTGCTTAAACCACTCGTGGTCAAGGAGCTCTTCTAATGTTGGCCTGTCGGCTGATGGAGTGAACTTGCACTGACTGATCACGTCAAGGCATTCTGTAAGGAGAAGTGTTTAAGAGAGGAACGATTAGTCACGTATGTTCTTTGTAACACACTATCAAACAAAACAATAGCTTCTGAAATATGTAGTTTTATTTATTGTTCAGGAAACAATAACCTGTTTTCTTTCAACTTATAGGAAGAAAGTTGCATTTGGTGAGAAGAACTGATGAGAGAAGAAGCTTGGTTTGTGTTTAACAAGGATGTTTTGTAAGTGCAGGTCTCTTACCTTTAGATAAACCAAGGGCCTTGATGGCCGGGTTGTCTAGCGGATCCGGACCACAGACACTGTTCCCCACATATCCAACCGTCATCATGAGGAGCAGATCACCCAGAAAACCGACTGTCAGCGCAACCGCTTTAGTTCTCTCTGTAACGCAAGCCAAAGTGAGCAAACATTTCATTAGCAAACATCCTTCAAGTCACAGTATAATGGGATCAATCCATTACTGTACATTTGGACAATCTTGAGTCTATTTCATCTCACCTTTACATCTAGTGTCAGGGATTAGAATCCAAAAATCGATTAATTTGAGCTCCATCGTCTTTGTGTTGATCAGGATGTTTTGGTTGTGTAAGTCACAATGGGAGATATGGTGGTCAATGCAGTGTTTGGCTGCACTCACGGCTTGACGCATGAGATGACGGGCCATTTCTTCCTTCAGACGTCCTTCAGGTCTTCTCAGGAATTTAGACAAGGTCTCGCAGGGATGTGGATATTCCAGAATGAGGATGAGCGTACCATCTTTTACAAACCAGTCAAACAATTCTACAATGTTGGGGCATTTCACTAGTTCAAGTAGCAGCATATTTATAGCCACTTCTCTCAACAGAGGCTTGTCATGTCCAGGCTGGAAAAAAAGGTTTAGAAAGGTTAGCAGACGGTGGGCGGCGTTTCTATTTTCATTAATCATTTGTGTTGATACACACAAACGCATTGTTCTAGTTATTCTAGCTTATGAATGTCCCTCTTTTAATGAAACATGCACGATGGGCACAAAACCTGATGTTTCCTGTTCAGCGTGCTATTAAAATGTTTCAAACACATTTCACAACAAATAGAAATATTTTGCCAAAAGGTGTTACATGTCAAATTTGCAACCTAGAAATACTTTAGTGCAGAATCTTTCAGTTTTCTTCTCAATTTGTCTAAGATTTTTGGACCCCACTGTACATATGAAAACCTGTCAACTCACAATTTTCATAAATCTGTCGAGTGAATCTGGCTGTTTGTCAATATGTTTGATGGCGACCTGCCAAGAGAAATCATCACATGTCACTTTTACAGCAGTATATCAACATCTGGATCAAAACACTCAACACGTACAGCATTACACATGTTAAGAATGTTCAACCACTTTTAAATGTTTGATGAATAAAGCAAAGGTGTTTCTACCTCTAGGCCATCGGATCTGCGGGGTTCCCTCAAACACTTCGCCATAGGCTCCCTCTCCTATCATCTGGCCCTCTTTATAAAGCAATGAAAATTGTCCTATGAAGAGATAATGCAAAAGGAACACTTGAGATTCTTATTTCTTTGTCTCACATGACCTTCGATAGCAGTGATGTTTGTAATTTAACAAAAAGTCTTTCATATAATGGAGAGGGGTTCAGTACATCCAATGCCATTCAACAGAAGGAAATGTGTTAAAGTCAGTCAAAGTAAAACAGCAGGACCATCATTTAAAAACACTAAATATAATTCTTTCAGACAGAAATCAGGCACAAGAAAAGCTCAAAAGACATCGGAGTAACACTTTACACTTACAATACATAAAGAATACACAGTATTTTATAAATATCATGTGTATAAATACAGTCACTAAGGTACGGATGTGAAGCTAAAAATAAGACGAGAATTAGGCAGAACATCAGTGCAGTATCCTCACTAGACCGCTGGGAATCCGATGGTTCTTCAGGAGCTGATGGCTGAACTCCAGACGGATCTGCGAGAGGTGTTTGCTTCCCGTCACAATAACCACGGACCAGATCAGCTGGGTCTTGTAAGACCGTCGGCTTAAAGCCACGTCGAATGAGTAAGAAGAGACTGATCTCAGAACTGACATTTATACAGTTACTGCTCACTGATAACATAACACATGTTAGAGGTCACATGAAGCTTCTCAGACACTAAGCACATGAACCACTCTTCTAAACAATGGTGACCACAAACCTGGAAAAGATGTCAAACTCTTCTAAATATCTAAGAGAAGTGAACATTAAACACTAACACGTCTTTTACTTTACTAAAAACATACAAAGTAATCATATTTTCTTTCATTTACTCGCAGAGCATGCTGGGAATTGGAAATCCTTCTTGACGAATTGTGTTGAATCAACATGTTTAAATGAAGTAAATAGAACAAGGCACGAGCAAATCAATTCTTTGAGTTTTAGTCAAAACTTCAAGTTAATAAAAAATAATCATTGTACTTTACTCAAAAGTGTTTCAGGAATATTTAAGTAGAACTTTTTTTATAAAACTAAATTTACATTACTTAATCTGTTTGATTATTTTCAACATTTGGGTTTACAGTGCAGGGATTATGCCTTAGTTGTAGGGATGTAACGATTCACCGTGAGCCGGTTGAAAATCGATTATAATGTGTGACGATTCAAATGGGTTGAGGCATAAACTGAACGCAACCCACGCTATGAATCATTAGTTAAGCATCAGTTAATAGTTAATTAATCATTTATGAAGCATTGGCCCCACATTAATAGACATTAGTAAGCAGTTTATAAATACAGCTATAGATGCTTTATTGTTGATTTATAAGCATGTGTATAATATGCTTAATAATCAAATTTTCATACTTTAAGGATAAATTCATAATTTCTAAATGAAGGATTACATTACTTACAAACCAGTTAGTTAGGAGTTGTCAGTGGTTTTATGAGATCATTAAGAAAGTGTTAGTAAACGATTAATAAACTCTTTGAATGCACATTTATACATCTTATTATTCAGACATATAGTAACAGTTATTCAATGTGCTAATATATGCTTTATTAACACACATTCCTGCTCTAATTCATGATTAATTAAGGTAGTTATAAAACATTTACTAGTTGTTTACTATTTAACTATTTTTTTGTGAGCTCATCTAAAGTGAGGACTATTTATGCCTTGTAAAGCATTTACAAATGAGAGTTAAAGGCTCAGTTATCTTCTAAACAGAAAAAGGAAAAACACAACACAGAGGGATACAGAACATAGAAATATTTATTTCAAGATGCAAAAGAAATAAAACTGTACATATTGAATACAAAACGATATAATATAAAATAAAAAACTAAACCTCTGCAAAATTAAAATTGTACAACTGAACATATAAATTAACATAAAATGAATTGATATAAAATGAAAAATAAACCTCTGCAATGTCATAGAAATTTTTATTCCTGCACACCTCCAGAAAAAATATAACTGTGCAGTAAAATGCAACTAGGACTCTGCAATTGGACATAAAAATACATTTCTGTAAAGTGCAAACATTGCTGAATACAAATTTACCAGTGCCAACACTGGATTATAAAATATAACAAATATATTTTTTTGTAAAACAATACTATTATAAAATATTTCAAAGCCTCAGTACTAACTTTCGAACATTACAGAACAGCAGTGCAGATTGTGGATGGATTCCCAGATCCTAGGTCAGTTTTAAGGGCAGCAGCTTACCGGAAGCCTTAAAGGCTTTGATAGTATCGTCTACAGCTGGATCCTCCTTAATTACGGCAGCACACTGTGTGGCAAATGCACAAGTTTAATCTGACTGCTGTGGTTTTTAAGGAGTTCCTTATACTGGTCAGGTGCAGCTATGTAAAGCTCTGCGATTGAAGCATTGACCACTACCGTGTTCCAGTCCACGCCAACATGCTTGATAGCAGCTGACATGGTCCCTCCTCTACTGAAGTGCCAAAGAATGTTTTTGTATCGGGCCACCACCTGCTGTGGGGTTTGGGCTGTAATTTAGAAAAAACAGAATTATTGTTATTATTTGTTTTTATTATTCCCACACACCCTTTGACACACACACACCTTATTCATGAATTGATTCAATCTGCAGTATGACAGAGTTGTTTAGTCGTGTGAAAATGTTTTTTTTTCATTTGGTATGATCATTTGCTATGTGGATCTGATTTATTGGTTTGTTTGTTTTTTTACACAGTGAGTTAGCAAACCAAATAATACTTCTCTTAAGGGTAGTTACTGTAGTTTACTGTATGTACTTCCATAGTAAAGTAACCGGTACCTTATGAAGCTATGAATTAATGTAAAAGCTTCTTAAATCACCCTCTTATTTAGTTGTCTATCAGGTTCTTCCTCTAAATCCCCAATGCAATATTTATGGCACGCACACAATGTGACATCATGCAGTAAGAACCAGCCAAGAGAGAAACAACTGGGCCTATACACAGACATACACTACCGTTCAAAAGTTTGGGATCAGTAAAATGTTTTATGTTTTTATACAAGTCTCTTATGCTCATATAGGCTGCATTCATTTGATCAAAAATACAGAAAAACAGTAACAAATTTTATTACTATTTGAAATAATGGTTTTTAATTTTAATATTTTTTTAAATATTATTTGTTCTTTTAACACAAAGCTGAATTTTCAGCATCATTAGTCTTCAGTGTCACATGATCCTTCAGAATAAGAATCCTTCAGGATTCTTTGATGAATAATAAGTTAAAATGAACGGCGTTTATTAAAAAAAGCAATCTTTTCTAACAATATAAGTCTTTACTATCACTTCTTATCAATTTAACACATCCTTGGTAAAAAAAGTATAATTTTTTTTCAAGAAAATGAATTGACTTTAAACCTTTGAATGGTCATAGGGCTGTGCAAAGAATCAAATGTTATTGTGTATTATTACAAAGGATTTCTATTTTGAATAAATTATGTTCTTTTTTATTCAAAAATATAAAACAAATATATAAAATCACAGGTTCCAAAAAAAAAGCAGCAAAAACTGATAATAAATCAATGCATTAAGACTGATGAAGGATCATGTGACACTGAAGACTAGAGTAATGGCTGATGAAAATGTTCCTTTGATGAGAGGAATACATTATATTTGAAAGTATATTAAAATAGAACACCATTATTTTAAATTGTTATAATATTTCACAATATTACTGTTTTTCCTTTATTTTCAATCGAATGAATGCAGCCTTGATGAGCAGAAACATCTTTAAAAATCTACCTGAAGCCAAACCTCTGAACGCAGTGTAAGCAGTGGCAAAACCATAACCCAGTGAGTGGTAAGAGTGTAAAAGCATTCTAACCTCTCTGACGGGTCTTCATTTCCATTTTCTTTGACTTCTTCCCATACTTCTTTCCTTTCCCCTTTCTTTCGTCCTCCTGTGAGGATGTAGAGGAGTCAGACATAGTATCAGAGGAAGATTCATCTGAGCTGTCACGAGAGTGATCTGAAGACAAGGGAATGGCCTGGCTGGAACCTGTGTCCTCTCTTTTAAGAGCTGTTAAAATGGATACATACACAAGGCTCATCATATGGTGCACAGGAACACAAAGCTGAACTCACGTAATAAGACTCAACTGTACTGTAATTTTGAACACGTGTGTTGTGAGACTCACCTGACACCAGTTGCTCTTTTAAATAGTCCCTCTCCTTGGTCAGCTCATCAATCTTCTCTTTTTGCCAATCTACTCTCAGTTTACACATCTCCAACTCATGGGATTTTCTTTTGTCTGCCAGATGTGTAGTGGGGGCCACAGAGACACCTAATGGAAAATAAATGTTGATTATTGAATAAACTGAGAACGTTCCATTTACTTTCTTGTTAACAAACTCTCATCCCGCGCTGCCCCTGTACATTACACAAAGAAAATCAAAATGTCATTACAAGAGTAAACGTCTTGGTTACGTATGTAACTTCGGTTCCCTGATGGAGGGAACGAGACGTTGTGTCGAGAACGACAGATGGGGTTCGCCCTTGAGAACCAATCAACTCTGACTACTATAGAAAAGGCCAATGAAATTTGGCGAATGAAATGCAGCATTCATTTACCTCTTGTTCTGAAGAGCCTGAGAGCCTCTCACGACTGCAGCAGAATACGATACGTGTTTGTGGCATAAGGGACACAACGTCTCGTTCCCTCCATCAGGGAACCGAGGTTACATACGTAACCAAGACGTTCCCTTTCTGTCGGTCTCTCGACGTTGTGTCGAGAACGACAGATGGGGTTACCTATGGAAAACGCCACAACGCTGTATCGCGTCACAACATCAGCGAAGCGACGGTAACAAGCCTGGGCGTGTCAGCTCGAAGCTTCGTGAAACTGTAACCTTCCAGTGTGGTGGTTGGGGAGTTCCAGAGCTTTCTTGGGAAAAGATGGGTACATCCCTGACCGGTACCTTTTACGGACGGGGCCTTAGCTCTCTACAGGCGAGAGGCCGTCCGCTCGGGTTTACACCGGGTGAGCGCAACTCTTAATCAGAGAAGCGCTGCAGAGGCCACCTCCTACCCGTGGGGAGGAAATGGTGGATATAGGTATGGTCTCGTCCTTGGAGGAGAACGCATGGAACGTGCCGACTGGGTAGTTAACCGCGAGGTGGAGGTCCACCTGGGGAAGCTCATGGGTTACCATGTGTGTGGGAACCGTTGCCTTGAGGGTATATGAGACGGAACAGCCCACGGGGGGGGTGTTACTGCATCCGATAGCACTAGGTCCGGTTAGAGCTATCTGTGATAGGTCATATGGTGTCCCGGCCTAAGGGGGAAGGCTGCTCTGCCCAGCCAACCCCAGGGGGTGGTTGCTTAGTGATGGATGGAATGCCTGTTCTTAACCAGTGTCTGGGTAAGAAGGAAGGTTGGTGAGGTACCAGTTTATTAGCCATGTGTTTGGGTAAGAAGAAAGGTAGATAGCACACTGACCCAACCTCTTGGAGGGTGGGAAGATGCTTTCGCAGGCATACGCCCCCCCCGGATGCCAGTCCTACATGTCGCCACGCAGGACGTGGGCTGACACCGGGTTTACGCGAAGGTTGTTAACCCTTGCGAAGGTGTTTGGGCGTAGCCCAACCCGCAGCTCTACAGATGTCTGCTAGAGAGGCGCTTCTGCCCAGTGCCCAGGAGGTGGCTATACCCCGTGTGGAGTAAGCCCTCAGTGGGCATGGGAGATTCTGAGATCGGAATGCCGTCATAACGGCATCCACGACCCAGTGCGCCAGCCTCTGCTTGGAGACAGCCTTCCCCTTCTGCTGTCCTCCAATGCAGACAAGGAGCTGGTCAGAGCTACTGAAGCCCTGCGTGCGGTCCAGGACACAACACGGATGGGGTTGGGTCTTCCTCCCCGATGGGGAGCGCCTGCAAGTTCACCACTTGGTCCCGAAGGGGAGTAGTGGGAACTTTAGGCACGTATCCGGGCCTGGGTCTCAGGATAACGTGAGAGTTACCAGGGCCGAATTCAAGGCAATCCGGGGATACAGAGAATGCTTGGAGGTCCCCTACCCTCTTGAAGGAAGCGAGCACCAACAGGGGGGCCGTCTTACTCAGGTGAGGAAGATCGGAGCCTCTGGGGGCTCTTGGACCCACGTTAGGGTCCCAAGAGGGTATGGAGCGGAGATGAGGCGGAGCGCCCCTTAGGAACCTGGTGACCAGGTCGCCCTAGAAACTTTCCATCAACTGAAGTGGCGATAGCGACTACATACACTTTCCTCCAGTCTCGTAAGGACAACACAATCCTGATCGAGCACCTCATTCCTAGAGTCCTTCACCTGTTTCGGTGAGTCCGATAGCGAGGGGAGATGTTAGTCTCCAGTCTCGTACTGATCGAGCACCTCAGGGGTCTTTCTCCTTGACGAAAAGAGGCGCCTCAGAGGCGTGTCTAGTAGATGGGGCCCTAGCCTGTGATGGTCTCTGCCTAGAGGGGAGTAGCGATCTCAGGATCTTCTCGTCCCGTCTAGAGACCAGACATGGGTGTTCCAGAGGTCTGATCTGGGATGCCAGAACGTGTCCTTCCCCTGAGAGAGCAGGTCCTCTGTCAGGGAATGGTTCAGGGGGAGTCGCTGTCCAGAGCATCAACTCTGAAGCCAAGTGTGGTTAGACCAGTGCGATGTAACCAATAACACTTGGTGCTCCTCTTCCCTGACCTTGCACAGTGTCTGTGCAAGGAGGCTCCTGGGGGGAGGTGTTTCCGCCCGTCCCGCGGTCAGCTGTGCCAGGGCATCCGTGCCGGGGGGCCTCGGTCAGGGAGTAGCAAAGCGGACAATGGGTGGTGTCGTGGAGGCAAAGAGGTCTATCTGTGCCTGTCCGAACAGCACCCAAATGAGCTGGACCGGGGGTGGAGTCGCCACTCTCCGCAAGGCGTATACTGACGAGAGAGCGTGTCGGCTGTCTGGTTCAGTTCGCCTGGGATGTGTGTGGCCTGCAGGGAGCGGATCACCTGCTAACTCCACAGGAGGAGGCGTCGGGCAAGTCGTGTTAGCTGCCGTGAGCGTACGCCACCCTGGCGTGTACGCTACGGCTGTCATGCTGTCCAGGTGGACCAGCACGTGCTGGCCCCGCACTAGAGGCCGTAGCCTTCTCAGCGCAAGCAGCACAGCCCACAACTCTAGGCAATTGATATGCCAGCGCAGACAGGGGCCCGTCCAGCGCCCCGCTACTGTGTGCCCGTTGCACACTGCGCCCCACCCCTGCAGCGAGGCGTCCGTCGTCACCACGACGTGCCTCGTAACCTGCCCGAGGGGGAACCCCCGCTCGGAGGAAGGTCATGGAAGACCAAGGGGTAGGGTGCGTCGGCAGCAGGGCGTCATCACCATGCGCCTGCTGCCGGTGTGCCACGCTGTCCTCGGAACTCGACTCTGTAGCCAGTGTTGGAGCGGTCTCATGTGCATCAATCCGAGGGGTTACCCCCGCGGAGGACGCCATGCCAGGAGCCTCTGAAATTATTTCAGGGGGACCGCCGACTGCCTGAAGTGTTCCAGGCAGTTCAACACTGACTGGGCGCGTGCTGCGGACAGCTGCGCCGTCATGGTGACAGAGTTTAGTTCCATACCGAGAAGGAGGATGCTCTGCACTGGGGAGAGTTTGCTCTTTTCTCGGTTGACCTGAAATCCCAATCGATCTAGATGCCGGAGCATCAGGTCCCTCTGTGTACACAACAGATCTCACGAGTGTGCCAAGATAAGCCAGTCGTCGAGATAGTTTAGTACCCGCACACCTTTTTCCCGAAGGGGAGAAAGGGCGGCTTCCACGATCTTCGTGAAGACCCGTGGAGACAGGGACAGACCGAAAGGGAGGACTCTGTACTGATATGCCGCCCCTCGAACGCGAACCGTAGGAACGGCCGGTGTCGAGGGGAATCGAGACATGAAAGTAAGCGTCCTTCAGGTCGATTGCCACGAACCAATCCTGACACCTGATAGATGTCAGGATGCGCCTCTGCGTGAGCACCCTGAACGGCAGCTTGTGTGAAGGTGCTTTTCAGGGTACGCAGAACTATGGGGCGCAACCCACCATCTTTCCTGGTAACGATGAAGTGCGGGTCGTGACCCACTGAACATCTTGGTTTTGAGGGACGAACTCGATGCCTGTTTTGCCAGAAGGGTGGTGACCTCTACCCGAAGTACGGAGGTGTCCCTGCCTCTGACAGAGGGAGAGATGATGCCCCGAAACTTGGGAGAGTCTCTGGCGAACTGGATCGAGTAACCAACGGACCGCCCTCATTAGTCAGCGAGACAGTGTGGGCAGCTCTCGAGCTCCCAGGGACTGTGACAGGGTGACCAAGGGGACGGTCTGCTTCATCATTCCCATGGTGGGTGGTTCGTCGGCTGGCGGAGCTACCCTTCTGTCGCGGGGGGTCCCCGGAGGGAAGGTTGGCTCCGCCTTTTTTACCTGCCTGGCGGGACCGCTGTACGCACTGTCGGTTTGAGAGTGGTGGCAGCTGTCGTGTGTGTACGACCCAACGCCTCGCCAGGGCGTAAGGTCGGGTCGCCGGGCACAGTCCAGTGGAGTGTGCAATCGGCTGCAAGTACACCCGGGGAGAACGGAAAAACTCTGCAAGTAAGTGGGCGCCAGGCCCTGAAAAGTTTTTGAAAAGGCTTTGGTGACGAGGCAGGAGCCGTCCCGTACTGACCGATCAGAGCCGTGGCTGTGAAGGTCGGGCCCGATGTTGTTCTCCTTGGGGTCTTCCCGTCAGTGTCCCTTCTCGGGAGAAGTTTGCTGACGGGGTGGAGGTTTCCCCCTCGACCTCCGCTTCCGGGGTGCCGCCTGTGGGGTCACAGAAACCGGAGCCGATGTCGAAGGGGTCCTGGGTTGCCGGGAAGCAGACGTCACGCGGGATCTCGGAGGCCTAGGCGGCCGAGTCGCGGCGTGAAAAAATGTGGCTAATTGCCACTGTCTGCTTAACCGTCAAAAACTGCTGAGCGCAGTCCTCGACGGTGTTACCAACAACCCACCCTGCGAGATGGGTGCATCAAGAAAGCGGACTTCCTTGGTGTCACTCTTCTGCGCAAGGTAAAGCCGGGGGTGACTCTCCTGGACCACTACCGTGGACATCGTCCGACCCAGGGTCCGTGTCGCCGCCTTGGTCGCCCATAGAGCGTTGTCAGCGGCGGCACGGAGATCCTGCATTATACCCGGGTCGGCCTTACCCTCGTGGAACTCTCTCAACGCCTTGGCCTGGCAGACCTGCAGGGTGGCCATGGCATAGAGAGAGGAGGCAGCCTGGCCCGCGGCATCGCAAGCTTTCGACACCAGTGATGCCGAAGTCTTACGCGCTTTGGAGGGTAGGCGTGGCCGATTCCCCCCCCAGGTGGTAGCCGTCCGCGGCACAGGTGCACCGCAGGCGGACGTTCCACCCGGGGGATCTCGACGTAGCCTTGGCTGCCCCACCATCGAGGGAAGTAAGGGAGCCGGAGCTGGTTTCACTGGAACGGTCCGTGAGTGGAGCGCTCCAAGTTCTACACAGCTCCTCATGCACCCCCGGGAAAAACATGGCACCCGGGGTGGGCGCGGTTTGCACTGCGCTCCGACCTCAGGAACCACATATCCCCGGGTTAGCACGGATGACATCACATCACTTCTGCTTCCTCCTGAACTCGACCGCTGGGGGTGGAGCTCGGATTCGTCAGAGTCGGATGCCAATCTCCCTCCTGCTGCGAGCGACATCTCATCTCTACGTCACACATCGTTTCCGAGTGTGTGCCTGAGGATCCGGACGGTATGCCACCGCCGGTTGGGGAACGTTCAGAAGAGCGTATCGGGGTGCGATCGGCCCGTGAGCACTTGGCTGGCGGGTTTACGTTCGCAGAGTTCCCCATATCACTAACGCTGCTAACGTGGGTGGTCATCGGGGCCGTAGCCACAGATGTCACACCCGGGTAGCAGACGAAATGGTGGCTGGTTCCCGTAGGAAGACAGCCACCTGTGACCGCAACTTCTGAATGACAATCTGCCCGCAGTGCGGGCAGATGTCAACGAATGCTGCTTCAGTGTGCTGGACGCCCAGACACCTAATGCAGCGATCGTGTCCATCCCCCTCCTCGATGAGGGTGCCGCACCCAAGAGAACAGCGGGACATGCCGCGCTGGAAATTGCTCAGTCCTGAAAAGGACCTTTTAGAAAAAATCTCTATCACCTCCGGAACCGCCGAGACGCCCAGGGGAAGGTCGCTGCAGGTAGGGACGATCCGCTGCTCTACGTCGTAGATCCGGCAATGTAGAAGAAGAAGAATTCATTGAATTCGTTCTGTTCGTAGTCATGAGCGAAGGCTCTGAAGAACAAAAGGTAAATGAATGCCGGCTTCCTTTTATACCGGACATCCGGGGGCCCGGCATGCAAATTTCATTCGCCAAATTTCATTGGCCTTTTCTATAGTAGTCAGAGTTGATTGGTTCTCAAGGGCGAACCCCATCTGTCGTTCTCGACACAACGTCGAGAGACCGACAGAAAGGGAACTATTGACAGCCAGACTGCCTGCCTGAGAGTGCATGCAGTGCGGCACATCCCACTCGCAGCGCTCCCGCCCCCCTGCGCGTCACCAGTGTGTCTAGCGATTAGCTTGCTAGCCATCATCAATAATGTGTGCCATTGAACAGAGTAACATACTCGCCACTAGTGCCACTGACGCATGTCTTCTCCAATGCATCCATCTCCATGCTGTCATTCCTTTTGGCCCGGGTCCGCGGGCCTTTTCGACTTTTGTCAGAGTTCTCCATGTTAAGTTTACACACTGCTGCACAATTCCTTTGTCTCCAGTTGATGACGTTTGAAAGCGCGACTTTTCCTTTGTCCCATACTGATTGCGTATGAAAGCGGGAGCGCAATTTCTCACGCCCACCAGATCACAAACTTAGCTGTCTCTCTACAATCATCACGATCTAAAGTAATTGTTTAATTTTGATTTTTTTAAATGAGATTTACCCAGCTAAAGAGGATTATTAATGAGCCCAGCTCTATAAAGGAAATCCTGAATCTTATTAAGTGGCTTCAGAGAAGGAAACTGCTAAAAACTAAAATTAAATGCAGAATATGCCATCGGAAGATGAAAATGAAGAAAAGGACGAACAGTGGAGATCAATATGCTTGGTAAGAAATAAACACACACACATACTTACATATATACAGCGGGGAAAATAAGTATTTGACACATCAGCATTTTTATCAGTAAGGGGATTTCTAAGTGGGCTATTGACACAAAAATTCCACCAGATGTAGCCATCGAGACAAATATTGAATTCATACAAAGAAATCAGAACATTTAAGTATATGTGTGCCTCCTAGGTAATGAGAAGCCTTTATAGGCCATCAATTAGGACTAAAGCAGCTGATATCAATTAGAACTGATAGGGGGCAGGGTTTCTCTCTCAATACTGACAGACTTCAGGTGATCTCCTGGCTTTCTATGCCATTTTGCACCTTGTTACCTTCATGTGTTCAATACTTATTCCCTGTGTCATTTCACTTTATTTATTATGACTGAACTTGTTTACTTAAATGTTCTGATTTCTTTGTATGAATTCAATATTTGGCTTGATGGCTACATCTGGTGGAATTTTTGTGTCAATAGCCCACTTAGAAATCCCCTTACTGATAAAAATGCTGATGTGTCAAATACTTATTTTCCCCGCTGTATTTATCCAGTGACATTTGGAGAGGTTTTAATAAACCTAATTCAAAGTTTATACAGTATTTAATATAAAAACATAAAGTTAAACAATAACAGCTGACATTATTTTATTTAAAGAGTAAGTAGCATTAGATCATGAAAATTACATTTCATGCCGTGTTTGAAAGTAAGCAGTCCGCCAAGTTGTAAGTCTGAAGATGAATAAATAAAGTTATTGGCTTGTAAAAAAGGGAGTCGACTCTGAATCACGCAGACGAGACGTTAACTAGTCCGAGTCTCTAAGCGCCGCGTATCTTCGTCACTAGACACATAGTCCCCGCCTTCTTTTTGCCGGGACTTCACTCTCCTCCCCCAAAACACTGTCGCTCGTTCGTGATGCGTGTGCCGTCTGAAACCTGTGTTCTACGTTGTGAAACTAAGTGCGTCTTATTTAAACTACCAAAGGAAGAACTTCTCAAAATGACACCAAAGCATATAACCCCAGGGTTTTAATGTACGCGCGTCATTTCACCGAAGATTGCTTCAATAATCTTGGCGCGTTCACTGCAGGATATGTTAAAAGACGATCCTTGAAAGAGGGAAATACCAACCTTATGTGGACCTGTTAGCTCCACCGAATCACAACCTGTAAGTGTGACTATTTATTTTTGTCTGAACTTCAAGAAGTGTTTGTGTACCTTATGTCTGTGTTTAGCTAATGCATTTAATGCTAATGTTAACATGTAGCGTTATTTCTGGGGTATTACAGTTGGTTTATCTAGCTATGAACTCAGCTAATTTAAGTGTTTAATCTATTATCGTCTGTCTATTATCTACTATCGTTTTTACTATCGTGTTTCTTCGTCAGACTCGGGGTCAAACTGGTAAGGTCAAATCCCAGCCATCTCTATCTATACACTGTATATAATATACCACCTGTAAACCGTAATCCAGCAATGATGTACTGTAGGCCTTCAATTTGCGACACATGATGAACGCTGTAACAAGTTCAAGGAATGGGGCGGTCACCGGTGAACGTTCAACAACTTTTAATAAAAAAATAAACAAACCACAAAACGAAAGTAAAATGCCGGCAGCTCCCGCACGGTCGACTGCCAGCCAAACAAACATAATAAACATAACATCAAATCCAGGCCTGGGCCTCTCTCATCGTACACTCTCAACTCAACTTTATTTATATAGCGCTTTTTACAATTTTCATTGTTACAAAGCAGCTGTACATGAGACGCATTGAATACAAGAAAAACAACTAAAGTCATATACCTGTAAAAACAAGAAAAAGGTGAAAACAACAAAAGACAGACATACAAATGCTCCACACACACAATATGCATACACACTACACACATTGACATAGACGCACACACGCAAACACGCACAGTGAAAGCACACATTTGAGATACAGGAGAGAGAACCACAGGTCAAATATTAAACAGACTATAAATTCTTATATGCAATATTAATTATGTCTAACTTCTAAATTCTAAAGCAGCCCCCCCGGCCAGGCAAATAGTGCAAAACAATATGCAAACGGTGGCGAGGAACCCAAAACTCCAATGGAGAAAAAAAACCTCAGGAGAACCCAGACCCAACCAGGGGATTCCAGTTCCCCTCTGGCAAAAGCTGCTGCCTCTGCACAAGCTCAACAGTGCTTGCACAACAAGGCTACATAAAAAAAAAAAATTACTAATAAGGTAAATTATAGATTTAAGATAATCATTAACAATCTAATAGCATTTGAAGTGTTGTAGAAAAATCGTGTCAAGTTGCCGCGCGTCCTTTATCCAGCTCTATCATCTCAGCTCTTGTCTGGTCCTGCGGTAACCTTGGAACAAAGAGACAAGACTGGCTGAGAGTAGAGGACCGTTCTGCACTCTTTGATGCAACAGGTACATCATTTGTTGTTGGATGTGTTCCTGGTTCCGGTTGATCTAAATAATGCAGCCTAAATCCTCTGAGGATTAGTATTATGGAAGTGTAGTGTATGCAAGATTAAAAAGATGCGTCTTTAGTCTAGATTTAAACTGACAGAGTGTGTCTGCCTCCCGGACAGTGCAGGGAAGAATATTCCAAAGTTTAGGCGCTAGATAAGAAAAAGATCTACCACCTGCACTTGATTTTGAAATTCTAGGTATCACCAACTGACAGGATGCCTGAGAGCGTAATGCACGTGGAGGATTGTAATACAATAGAAGTTCATTCAAATACTGCGGCGCTAGACCATGTAGGGCTTTATAGGTAATAAGCAAGATCTTAAAGTTAATGCGATGCTTTATAGGTAACCAGTGCAAGGTTGACAGAACCGGGGTTATATGCTAATACTTTTTTGTACGTGTAAGATATCGAGCTGCCATGTTTTGAACCAGTTGCAGTTTTTGTAAGGCCTGCAGGGCAACCACCTAAAAGTGCAATACAGTAATCTAGTCTTGATGTCATGAATGCATGAATTAATTTCTCTGCATCTGACAGTGACAGCATATGACGTAGTTTAGATATATTCTTAAAATGGAAAAATGCAATTTTACAGGTGTTGGCGACATGGCTCTCAAATGACAGATTTCTATCGTGGCTTTTGTAGAAGCCACAAACTTCTACAAAAGATTGCAGTTCTCGAAACAAAGCTACTCACAATATTGCCGTCCCCGCAAGAACACACAGCTGATACTCGCCGTGGACCCCCTCAGCATATAGCCGGTAAGTTCTGTGAACCCAGCAATTCTCATCAGATTATAGTGAGCTCAGACAAACCTGTACAGATGCAAACAAAGGTAGCTGAGGACACAAACCGTTGGCAAAAAAAGGGCACAAGACCAAAAGATGCTCGTAATATCAGACTGTCAAGAGTTTCACAAATTGCTGCATTAGCTTCATCTACCCCAGATATGGCTAAGACTCGACAAGACAATGTTGGTACTCTGCCACCTCTTGTGCATCTTGAAAATAGATTTGAGGCACTAATGAATATGGGTGAAGAATCCCCAAACGTGGTCAGGGAAAAATCAAAAGTGGACACTGCAGTTGGCAGACGCTCTGTGTCAAACAGGCAACCGCACTCTGCTCGGAAACCAGCCGAGCCAAATACTCTGATAGTGGGGGACTCTATTATCAGAAACCTTCGTAGCAGGGCTATACTTACATACTATTTCCCTCAAGCAATGATTGCTGATGTAAGCAAGGAACTGCCAAACATCCTGACACAACATAAGTCTGTAAATCGGATTGTCGTACATGTGGGGAAAAATGATACTCGAAAAGAGCAGTCAGAGCTCCTAAAAGGGATTTTAATGAACTCTTTGAAATGCTTGGAAAGCTAAAAGTACAGGCCTTCATCAGTGGACCAGCTCGGGGAACGAATATGTTTCTCTCGGCTACTCAGTCTGAACATATGGCTGCAAAAAACCTGCAACATGAGAGGACTGAACTTCATTGACAACTTTAATCTCTTTTGGAGTCAAAGACAACTTTTTACAACAGATGGCCTCCACCCAAACAAACTTGGTTCAAGAGTGCTAAAGGACAACATCCTCTTCTCCCTCCTTCACCCATCAGCAGAGTTTGCCACTCCACTCCTAAATGGCACACAAACACCTGGCCATAGTGACCCACCTCAGCAGTTTGATTGATTTTTGGATAACACCAATCAGGCTGTACCCTGCCCAGTGACATCACATCAGTTGGACGATGACGAAGACTCAACACCCAAGGACGTTTCTGTGGATAACAGCCGGGAGAGCCAAAACAACATACTTCAGTCTTCAGAAACACCAGACTCGCAGCCCCTCTCACTACACACCCTCTCCCTCTCTACTACATCATCTCTTTTGAGCTTCTCAGAGAAAATGGAGGAACTAGTATTCGCTGGAACAAAACTATCCCACTCTATACTGTCGCGAGTCCACAGGTTTCAACTAAAAAGCGACGGGCCCCACAACCACCAAAGTCTCTGGGTCAACCTGGCCAACCCGTTCCCTCTGAAAGAGCTCTCCGGCCTCTGCCACAACCCCAGGGATCACACAAACCCCCATCTACTGGAGATGGACTAAACAGGACTGCAAAGAGCACTGGTAACTGATATGAATTGGGTCCCTGCTATGATAACAGCAACAATCTCAAATATTTACAGAACAAGTGGGAACCCAGTGTTCCTTTAGTTTTCCCTATATCTGTCCTGATAAGTGAACGCAAAACTAAGGCCCTTTCCAGTCGTATGGCAAAGCTATCTAATCTTATACCTTTTAGACGTCTCTGAGAATGACAGGGGTAAAAAACTAAAAACAGTTACTATTCAATTAGCACTTTTAAACATCCGTTCACTAAAAAACAAATCCTTTTTGGTCAATGACCTCATCACCAGTAACAAACTGGACTTCATGTTTCTAAATGAAACTTGGTTCGATGATAGTTGTAGTGCTACAATCCTCAATGAATCTGCCCCCCCAAACTTTACTTTTATAAATGTTTGCAGAGCTGTAAGGAGAGGTGGAGGAATAGCTGCTCTATTTAAAGATCTCTTTGACTGCAAGCAAGTTTTACTTGGTGACTACCTGTCCTTTGAATACTTGAGTATTGCTTTAAAAGGTGCACCACGCATTCTGTTTACAATTATTTACAGGCCTCCCAATACTCCCCAGTCTTTGTTGATGATTTTTCAGAACTGCTATCAGCTATTTCCTCAGAATTTGACTGCTTTGTTATTGCTGGAGATTTTAATATTCATGTAGACAAGACAGAAAACAACACTGCAAAAGAACTTTTAAATGTTTTAAACACGTTTGATCTGATCCAGCATGTGCACGGTCCCACACACAATCGTGGACACACTCTGGATCTGCTCATTAGCAAAGGTCTAAACATTTCATCCACTATTATTAGAGATGTGGCGCTGTCTGATCATTTCTGTATTTTTTTGATATATCAATCAGTCCTGCCACTGAAAATAGACCCGTCTCTATAAAAAAGAGATTCATAAATGAGAATACCAGTGAGCTATTTATGAATGCTATGTCTTTGTCACCAAGTATATCTGCAGACTCTATGGATGCTCTCCTCGATAGCTTTAATGCAAAAGTTAAAAATGCTATCGATGCCATTGCTCCAGTAAAGGTCAAGGTGAAAACTGGCAGGCGTAAAGCACCCTGGAGAAACACACCAGCAGTACAAAGCATGAAAAGAACATGCAGAAAAGCTGAGCGTATGTGGCGAAAAACCAAACTTGAAGTTCACTATAACATCTATAAAGACAGTCTGCATGCCTTCAATGTTGACTTAGGCAAAGCTAGACAGAACTTTTTCTCTAACATTATAAACTGCAACATAAATAACACTCGCACTCTTTTTGCAACTGTAGAGAGACTAACAAATCCCCCTAGTCAAGTTCCGAGGGAAATGCTGTCTGATGACAAATGCAATGAGTTTGCAACTTTTTTCCTTCAAAAGATCAGTAATATCCGAATGGAAATCAGCAAAGCTCCATGCGGCAGTCAGGTCAGTCTGACTCCAGTACATCAGAAAATAGTAACTTATGAAAATAGTAACAGTGAATTTCAGACAATTGATCTCAAAACCCTGGAGGAAACGGTACAGCATATTAAGGCGTCAACTTGCAGCCTTGACACACTTCCCACATCCTTTTTCAAAAGAGTGTTTAACTGTTTGGAAGCAGATCTCCTAAAAATAGTTAATACCTCACTGCTCTCAGGAACTTTCCCAGAGTCCCTAAAAAATGCAGTTGTCAAACCTCTTCTAAAAAAGGGCAATCTAGACAAAACCTTACTATCTAACTACAGACCAATATCAAATCTTCCTTTTATAGGGAAGATCATTGAAAAGGTTGTTTTCAATCAGCTGACCAAATTCTTAAACTCAAATGGCTACCTGGACAATTATCAGTCTGGTTTCCGTCAGCATCATAGCACAGAGACAGTGCTCATAAAGATAATGAATGATATTCGATTGAATTCTGATTCAGGAAAAATATCAGTTCTGGTTTTACTAGATCTCAGTGCTGCATTTGACACAGTAGATCACACCATACTCCTACTGTCATGGTTCCACCTCTCCTTGTCAGGTATTTCTTGGTCTAGAGGTGGAATCATACAGGATCCTTTGTTTCCCTAGTCTGCGTCATCGTTGCTACCCTCCTGTTTCCTAGTTTGTGTTAATTAGTTTATCCCTTGCACCTGTTCCCTCTTGATTTGCTCCCCTTTAAAACATCCTCGTGTTCTTTGTCCTGTCTGGTTCATTGTATGTATATGTACGTCTTCCTCATCCTTGTCGTTGATGTACTTGTACCTGTTCATAGTTAGTCTTTGTATTCATGCCCTCGTCTTGCCTTGTTCCCATACCCTGTCACGTAAGTCTAGTTGGTTAGTGTGTTTATAATCAAGTGTTTGTTTTCTTAGTTTAGTTAGTCCGTGTTCTTGTTTATTGTTAAAAATATCCTGTTTTGTTTTCCCCATTGTGGGTTTTGTTTTGCCTTTTTGTAGTCTTTGTTATTTTGAAATAAACCCCTGTTAACCCCTTCATCCCTGCCTGTGCCTGCAATTGGGTTCTCCTGCCTTGTCTCTCATCCAGTTCATGACACCTACATAGGCTGGAAAACTGGGTAGGGCTTTCTGGGTTGGTACTTAAATGGTTTGGGTCATACCTTAAAGGGAGAGGTTACCATGTGAACATAGGCAACCATAAATCTGACTGGACACCCATGACTTGTGGTGTTCCACAGGGCTCGATTCTTGCTCCGCTCCTCTTCAATTTGTACATGCTCCCACTTGGCCAAATAATGAAAAAGTACCAAATTGCCTACCACAGCTATGCAGACGACACTCAGATCTACCTAGCCCTCTCACCCAATGACTACAGGCCTATTGACTCTCTTTGCCAATGCATTGATGAAATTAACAGCTGGATGTGTCAAAACTTCCTTCAGTTAAATAAAAACAAAACTGAAGTCATTGTTTTTGGTAACAAGGATGAAACTAACAAGGTAAACACATACCTTGACTTAAGAGGTCTAAAGACACAAAGCAAGGTAAAAAATCTTGGGGTCATTTTGGAGTCTGACCTTAGTTTCAGCAGTCATGTCAAAGCAATAAGCAAATCAGCGTACTACCATCTCAGAAACATAGCCAGAATCAGATGTTTTGTCTCAAGCCAAGATTTAGAGAAACTAGTCCATGCTTTCATCAGCAGCAGGGTGGATTACTGTAATGGACTCCTTACAGGTCTATCCAAAAAGACCATCAGACAGCTGCAGCTCATACAGAATGCTGCTGCCAGGATTCTGACCAGAACCAAAAAATCTGAGCATATCACTCCAATCCTCAGGTCCTTACACTGGTTACCAGTCACTTTTATAATCAACTTCAAAGTATTATTAATTGTCTATAAATCACTTAATGGTCAAGGACCTAAATACATCTCAGATATGCTCATTGAATATAAACCAAACAGACTTCTCAGATCATCAGGATCAAATCAGTTAGAGATAACAAGGGTTCACTCAAAACATGGTGAGTCAGCGTTTAGTCATTACGCCACCCGTAGCTGGAATCTGCTTCCAGAAGACATCAGACGTTCACCAACAGTAGCTACTTTTAAATCCAGATTAAAAACACACTTGTTTAGCTGTGCATTCACAACCTGAGCACTGTGCTGGTTTACATCAACTGCACTTTTATTTCTAATTTATTTTTATTCTGCTCTTATTCTTTTTATATATACACTCACATTTTTAATAAATTTTATTGCTGTTTTATTGTTTCTTAAAATCTGAAGTATTTGTGATCTTAAATCATTTGCATTTTAAAGATACGTCTTATTTCTTTCTGTCAATCATTTTATGTTAAGCACTTTGAATTGCTCTGTGTATGAAATGTGCTATATAAATAAACTTGCCTTGCCTTGCCTATCGAATAAAACGCCAAGATTCTTAGCTGACGACGAGGATTTTATGGAGCAATTAGCTCCTCCAATCTCCGTCCGTGGGGTGTTCCGTGAAAATCCCTTGCGCGAATAATGTTCAGTCCCGAGTGTTAGTGCAATGGTGTCTGCTCGTCTTCAGCCGCTGGATTCTGTGATAAAAAGAATAGACAGTGTTAGTCATCAAGAGGCGTACTTAGTTTCTATGAGGTTACGGAGGTTCAGCTTTTGCTGCTTTTAGTGCCTTTTTATAACAGTTCGCACTCTCTTTCCATGCAATTTTAAAGACCTCTAATTGAGTTTGTTTCCATTTGCGCTCCAGTTTACGCGTTTCTCTTTTTAGGGAGCGAGTGGTGCTATTGTACCATGGTGCTTTGATCTTCTCATTAATCTCTTTTGACTTCATAGGTGCGACCGCTTCTAATGTATTCGAGAAAATAGTGCCCATGTTGCTGGTCATGTCATCGAGCGATTCTGTATTTACTGGTAAGGTTATTAGAGGAGTCAGATCTGGCAAGTTTACAAAACTATCTTTAGTAGATGAGGTGATTGTTCTACCCTGTCGATAACGAGGTAAACGACAACAATCCAAGGTTTTTATTTAGTACAGTTGCTAAACTAACAAATAAACAGACTTCACCTGACCTGGCTATTCCGCCACACCTTGGTAGCAATGAATTCATGACATTTTTTACAGAAAAAATACAAGACAACGTAGTTAAAACCCAACCTCCAAGTGTGTCTGATGAATTAGTATCAACCATCGCCCCAAAAGTAAAGCTACAGTGTTTTTCGCATATAAAACAGGAAGATTTAATTAAACTTATTGCAACATCCAAACTGCTAACATGCTTATTAGATCCCATTCCAACTAAATTATTAAAAGAGTTACTACCTGTTGCAATTGAGCCCATTTATAACATTATCAACTCGTCAATGAATCTAAGCCATGTCCCAGGACCCTTTAAACTGGCTGTCATTAAGCCTCTTATCAAAAAAACAGATTTAGACCCCAGTGAACTTGGAAGCTATAGACCGATTTCAAATCTCCCGTACTTGTCTAGAATACTAGAAAAAGTAGTGTCCATTCATTTGTGCTCTTTCCTACAAAATACTAACATGCACGAAAAATTTCAGTCTGGACTTAGACCGCATCATAGCACCAAAACTGCGCTCGTTAAAATTACAAACAATCTACTTATGACATCTGATAAAGGTAACATCTCACTCCTAGTCCTGCTTGACCTTAGTGCTGCGTCCGATACTGTAGACCATAACATGTTATAAAAATATATAACAAAATATATTAAATGTTATATAAATATATCAAATCTATAATTGTAGACCACAATTATACCGGTATTCAGGGACAGGCACTACAATGGTTCCGATCTTACTTATCAGACAGATATCAATATGTCCATTTAAATGGGGAATCGTCAAATATAACGCAAGTAAATTATGGATTACCTCAGGGATCGGTTTTAGGACCCTTGCTTTTCTCCATATACATGCTGCCCCTGGGCAACATTATTAGAAAAACATGGAATTAGCTTCCACTGTTATGCAGATGATACTCAGCTATATATCTCTTCAAGACCAGATGATTCCTTCAAGCTATACAAACTGGCAGAGTGCATCAAAGATATAAAACATTGGATGACTAGTAATTTCCTTCTTTTAAACTCTTACAAAACAGAAATATTACTTATAGCACCAAAGACGGGTAAACAGAATATATCAGATTATAACCTGCAAATTGAAGGCTGCACTGTTACTTCGACAAAGTACAGTTAAAGATCTAAGCGTTATATTAGACAGCAACCTGTCATTTAAAAATCGCATCTCAAATATCACAAAAACAGCCTTCTTCCACCTTCGAAATGTTGCCAAATTACAAAATGTTTTATGTGTTGCTGACGCAAAAACTCTTATTCATGCATCTGTGAGCTCAAGACTTGACTACTGTAATGCTCATCTTAGTGGTTGTCCTGTATCATCAATAAACAAACTACAGTTAGTTCAGAATGCAGCTGCCAGAGTTCTAACCAGGTCCAGAAAATACGATCACATTACCTCAATGATATTAACCCTTCACTGGTTTACCCATTAGGTATCGTATTGACTTTAAAATTATTTTAATTACTTATAAAGCCTTAAAGGGTTTAGCCCCTACCTACTTAACAGAGCTTCTATCACATTACAACCCATCACGCTCTCTAAGATCTCAAAACTCAGGACTTTTGATAACACCTAGAATAACTAAATCTACCAAAAGGGGGCAGAGCTTTCTCATACGTAGCACCTAAACTCTGGAATAGCCTTCCCGATACTATTCGGCTCGTTGGTTGTTGTTGGGGGGATTTTATTTGTTGGGGCTGTGTGGGTGGTTGGTCTTGTTTTGTGTGATGTCAGACAGAAGCAGAAGAATATGTTCCAATATGCCATTATTATTTTCCCTGGTTGTTCCTCTGTTTTCTGGTGTCGATCGTGGAGTGGGACCGGGTTGGACATGCACGGTTTCGGCGAGTGGGATTACCTGGGTCGCGGGCGGTGGGCTCTCCCTCTTCCTCGTGGATGTTTCCTCGGTGCTTTTGGTCGGGATCAATGAGTGCAGCTATGACACATCAGAGGAGATCTGGCCCTCCCGGCTGAGCCTGGTTTCTCCTGAGTTTTTTTTTCTATAAATCAATCTTTTTGGTCCCTGCAAATGCACAAGCACTCACCTTCCGTGAAACTGCCTCGGTCGCTGTCATCGTGCTGTTTCCTTTTTGAATAGAGACATTTTTCTCTTAATCTTTCCCATGTCACACCATGAGACGGTTTAGTAAAAACGCTCACAAACAAACAAATAACTAGGTTCCAAGATGGCGTCGAGTATGGCTGCTGCGTCGCAAGCTCCAAACCTACTTTGTTGTTTTTTGTTTGTTTTATCGACCTTTCTTATGCTATTTATATTGGATACTGTTTGCTAGGGCTGGGCGATATATCGAGTTTTAAGATATATCGATATATTTTTTCAACGCGATCCGGGATTAGACAATATCTCTAATATCGATATGGGGCGTGTTGGACTTGAAGCGGGTCTGTGGTGTCTGACATGCACAGTGCCCATGTGCAGAGTGAGTAGAGCACTCTCACTCTGTGCGCGAACCAGACGAACCTCGCCAGCCCGCTCTACAAGATGACATTTTACATCTCCAAGTGATAAGCAGCTGTATGTTTTCAAATAGCAGGGCTCCAGACTGCGACTAAATGGTCGCATTTTACGACTAGTACTCGCGCATGCGCAACCTGCCAATTTTTTTCTAGTTGTAATATTTCATGTGAAAAGTCGAGTAGATTGCGAGCCCACCAGTGTAGGCCTGTGTGAGAAGGAGAGAGTACGGAGCTGTGCACCGTGCACCGTTCGTTTTGCTTTTAACACATTAAAATATATACTTTTTCATATGATATGACTTGCACATTTTCTGTTGGTTCAATTGAATTCAGAGTAGTAAATTGGTCTGTTTTTTTCAAAGTTCAAACAGTACTGTAGCACTTAAAGCCTCTTTTTAAATGATGAGCAGAACCAAACTACTGTCATCTGCAGTTAAATCCATAGACAGGTAGTGTTTGAAAACAATTTTAGCACATTTACACATACTTAACACTACTTGTCAGTAATACAGCTATTTCGGGGGAAAAAAACCCAATACTTGCATTGCAGGCTGATTTAAGGTGTATTTTCTGCTTGCGCTCCTAAATTTCAGTCAGGGGCTACAGTGCTCTTAGTAAAAAAAGTCTGGAGCCCTGAATAGGGAAAAAAACCTGTCATTGAATTTCTTTTCACAAACCATTTTAATAAAGGTGATTGCGAGATCTCACATGAGGATTTGACTCGCAAGTAAACTTTTATTCCACTTTGTAGAAAATATCGATATACAAATCGGATATCGCCTTTCATCCAAAAAATACTGAGATATGAATTTTGTTCAATATCGCCCAGCCCTACTGTTTGCCTTATTGTCTACGACAGACAAACACTTTTGAATATTGGTCCGGAAGTGGCACATCGAAAACCGGACTTTAAACACGTCGGCCAAATCACATATAACCACGCAAGATGTTATTGGCAAGATGGCCGCACGTATACTTTTAAAAATACAAAACGAGGTTATGGTAGTGAAATCAGACAAATCTCGGTCTTACTGTTTCAGTTATTTACTATAATAAAACCATGGTAATTTAAAAATATCAAAAGTGATGTTTTTGTTGGTTAAGCAGATGTTGACCCAGAAATACTGCCGTGTATGTTGCATCAAGCTTATATGCTCATGTGTTTTGTAAACTTAAGTTTTAACATGTCATTTTAATGCTATTATTTTACTATTTGCTATTATAGGAACATTATATACTATGTTTGCTGCATGAAAATATTTACCCAAAAGTATTTTAACCTTTTGAGTAGAAATTCATGTTAAGTATTATTCCATTGCATATGAACCTTTTCTTTTAAGAAAAGAAGACACAGAATGTTCTTCTTGTAGTAATGTTTTATTATGATGGAGAAGGAGAAAAACCCGAGAGAGCTGCATTCCATTCCATCAGATAAGGAGTTGTGTGTTGCCGGCCAAGCAGAGAAGAATCCGAAAAAATATAACAAAGAAGAAGGTGGCATAATATAGACAAATGATGAAGGCGTTGACTAATCTCAAGATGCCATCAGATGAGGGGAGCTTGAGAAACTGTGTATAAAAGGCTGAGCTGAGAAGATTTCATCAGATTCTGATTCTTCGGAACAGTCTGTCCGGTGCTACAAACAACTTCTCCGAAATGTTGTTTAATGTTAAAAAGTTATTTTCCTATTAACTCTTTTACCGCCATTGACGAGTTATCTCGTCATTAAAAATAAACGGTTCCCCGCCAAAGACGAATTATTACCGCAATCAGTGTTTTACTGTTGTACAGCAGGTGGCGCTGTTACACACCTTTGGGGAAAAGTACAGAATCCCAGAACCTAGAACGTATTTATCTGATCTGTTTTTAATGATTGTTCTGAGTGTAATCTGGTCGGAATCTTTGACAAAAAGTGTTAATTATCTCAGCTGTTTAATCAAAGTGATGCATTTTTGAAGAAACCTACCCGCATCTGAGGAGTGATAAAAAAAGAACAAATGAAGATAGAAGAATACGGTTTCTTTTGTTTAAAAGCAGAGACTCTGTTCTTTCATTTGACATATTGTTTGTCCATATATTCTTTACAGAAAATGTACTGTGAGCCATTAAAATTTGGTGAAAATGTTAAAAACCGCTGGCGTAGGCTGGCAACTTTTTTTTTAAAAGGCTGGCGGGAAAAGAGTTGAGGACCACAAGTAAATAACTGTAATTGGGCATCGGAATAAAAACAAACATTGCCAAATTTTCCTCAGGCAGCTGTGAACATAATACATGAGTCACTACAAAATCAGTAAGCTCAATATCAGGTCTCAATCATCATCATCTTCTTGGACCAGCAAACAGTGTCAGAGAGGAACTCTTAATTTGCATGTTTTGTCGCCTTAACATTTGTGACCTGCAAATAGCATATATGTAGTTCTTGTTGTTTCTTGGATAAAGAGACAGTATGTAAGTGCACGGAGTGCACATATAACTAACTGTGATCCTGTAAGTGATCCTGTGATTGAGTTTAACCGATGGCTCAAAGAGGTAGTCCAGGAAGGGGCGCTGGGCAGGGAATGGGCCTCCTCCAGCGTGGGACTGGGAGGCGATCGCCTTCCACCACATGGGGTTGGAGGTGCAAGGCCACTGCGAAGTGGTTGCACCGTCCATGGTTGCCTGCTGGGTTCAGTAGTGGCGGATTCTTACTGTCAGGGCTGACAGGAGAAGAACCCAGACGCAGGCAGCAGTGCAAACAACAAATAACTTTGGGCACTTCACACAATGGGCAAAACAAGAAACCAAAACACGGCAAAAATCCAACAAGTGTATAAATTCGACAAGGCAGGGTAGCAGGGTAACATTGACACAAGGTTGAACACAAGCAGTACAAAACGAATCCGCACAGGACAGAAAACACAAGGGCATTAAATAGGTAGACTACCAAAGGAGATAACAATGGGCAGGTGTGGGTAATGAGACACAGGCGGGAAGCTAAACGAGGAAACGAGAGGGTCGGGGCCAAAGACAAGACCGGAGAGAACGCATATTATTATTTTGTGACCGACAATAATATGTTTCTTTCCACACAAAGCACAAGGTTCTGTCATGATCCTGAAACTAGACCAAGAAAGACATGACATGAAGAGGCAGAACCATGACAATTCTCCATATTCCCTTTTTTTTTTTTTTTTTTAGATATCTGCACACAAAGCCTAACGATATCAGGTGCCGATCACGTTGATCTACTTTCCAGTGGGTGCTAGCTAGCTAACAGAGCACCCACGTGATTGGCATGTGCGATACAGGGAGATAGGGAAGATTGTTAAAAAAAGGAGAAGAAAATGGTAAATTTTTACTAGATTATTACTGTAATTGTATTTTTAATAATGTAACTTATGAAGGTTTAAAGCATTAACATTGTGATGATTTCATCATTATGCCTCAGTCAATAACGGTGTGACTTTAGTGGTGCCAAATTTTGGCCATAGCCAGCAATGAGGTGCAATACAATTACATACAATACTTAAAACAATACAATACTTAAACAATACAAAACATACATTAAACTGTTTACAAACGCATATACACTAAATCAACAACATCTTTCACAATACATTATTATCAACTACCATTAAGTTAACAACAGAAAACACAGAATGTTCCCCTAACATTCCTATTTTGGTTATTTTTTGGGGAACCAAAAAAGAACGTTCTAAAAATGTTCCGTACAGGTTCTTTTTGTAACCAAAAGAGAACTTATATATATGGGTCAGTGACAAGACAGGGTTAGTAAGATGAGAAATTCAAAAATCTTTTAAAATCTGGTTTTAAAAGCATGCATCAGGTATTTTAAAATGTACTTAGTGTGTTTATGTTGATTTTGTGTAATTAAAATTAACATTTGCAGCATTTTTCATGAAAAGTTAAGACTGGAGGTATCTGAAAAAGTCAATGTGGTGTAACTGCCAAAAAATCTGATACATTATCCATTTTATCAACCTACATGGAATTTAAACATACTAATTAAAACACCCAATTTATTCTGAAATTGCAAACAAAAGTAGATTTGTTTTGAGCTATCTCTAAATATAAATTTTCACATGTTTTTGCATTATTTATTGGGACATATGCTAAAAACGTCTTTGTTTTCTAAATATTCTTTGACAAATCCTGTAAAAATGGTCAGAAACCATGTTAATACGCTAAACTAGATGCTTTTCTTTTCTTTTATTCCACATTCATTTATTTTTGAAATTATTTAAAATTTTAACCATTTTAAATGTGAATAAATCTAATGGACACAAAATTGAGCGTCACGTCACTGACCCATATATTTGTGTATAAGAAAAAGCACTCCTGTGGATGTTACTTGTACCTGATCTGTGCCTAGAACCTGAGTATTCCAGATTATCCTTTCAGTTTGTTTACCTGTATTCGCTACTTGACCGGTTTCTGATAAACCTTGTTTCTTTTCCTAGTGATGGTGAAATGAAGCTTTCCAAAGCACTGAGGCTTTTCCCTGAGGTGTATCATAAAATGGTTATTTTCAAAACTGTGCACAACAGCGCCATCTTGTGGTCAAAGGTGGAAACGCTGTCTTTGTGTCCATTTATGTTTTTATGTTTCGTATAATAAGTCACTTCACATAAAAAAAACATTAATGTTAATGTAGCACTTAGGCCTAGCTATTCTTAATGTATGAATATCGGAGTCTATGACTACATTTAAAAAGATGTATCAAGTTTGAATCAAAAATTTGTTATGAATGTGCTTCGATCAGCAAATCCAGTTGTTCACAGAAACCTTTGTTTTAGTCCTGTAAATTTGTAAGTGAGGCTCATGTAGACATACATGACAAAATAAAAATGCTTGTATAACTGTATTGTATAATTATTGTGAACTGGGGACTTATTCATTCTGTGGGTAATAGAAAAATCTAAAGTTCCCTTTCTGTCGGTCTCTCGACGTCGCCCTTGAGAACCAATCAACTCTGACTACTATAGAAAAGGCCAATGAAATTTGGCGAATTAAATTTGCATGCCGGGCTCCGCCCCCGGATGTCCGGTATAAAAGGAAGCCGGCGTGCAGCATTCACTCACCTTTTGTTCTTCAGAGCCCTCGCTCATGACTACGAACAAAAAGAATTCAACGAATTCTTCTTCTACTTCGCCGGATCTACGACGCAGAGCAGCGGATCGTCCCTTCCTGCAGCGACCTTCTCCTGGGCGTCTCGGCGGTTCCGGAGGTGATAGATTATTTCTAAAAGGTCCTTTTCAGGACTGAGCAATTTCCAGCGCGGCATGTCCCGCTGTTCTCTTGGGTGCGGCACCCTCATCGAGGAGGGGGATGGACACGATCGCTGCATTAGGTGTCTGGGCGTCCAGCACACTGAAGCAGCGTTCGTTGACACATCTGCCCGCACTGCGGGCAGATTGTCACTCAGAAGTTGCGGTCACGGGGGGCTGTCTTCCTACGGGAACCAGCCACCATTTCGTCTGCTACCCGGGCTGTGACATCTGTGGCTACGGCCCCGATGACCACCCACGTAGCAGCGTTAGTGATATGGGGAACTCTGCGCGTAAACCCGCCAGCCAAGTGCTCACGGGCCGATCGCACCCCGATTCGCTCTTCTGAACGTTCCCCAACCGGCGGTGGCATACCGTTCGGATCCTCAGGCACGCACTCGGAAACGATGTGTGACGTAGATGAGATGTCGTTCGCAGCATCGGAGGGAGACTGGCATCCGACTCTGACGAATCCGAGCTCCCCCCCCGGGGGGTCGAGCTCAGGAGGAAGCAGAAGTGATGTCAGCCATGCTAATCCGGGGATACGTGGTTCCTGGGGCGGAGCGCGGTGCAAACCGCGCCCACCCCGGGTGCCATTTGTTTCCCGGAGGTGCATGAGGAGCTGTGTAAAACTAGGAGCGCTCCACGGACCGCCTCCGGTCGAAACAGCTCCGGCTCCCTCACTTCCCTCGAGGGTGGGGCAGCCAAAGGCTACGTCGAGATCCCCCGGGTGGAACGTGCGGCTGCGGTGCATCTGTGCCGCAGACGGCTGCCGCCTGGGGAGAATCGGCCACGCCTACCGTCCAACGCGTGTAGGACTTCGACATCTATGGTGCCGAAGCCTTGCGCTGCCGCGGACCGGGCTGCCTCCTCTCTCTACGCCATGGCCATCCTGCAGGTCCGCCAGGCCAGGGCGTTGAGAGAGCTCCACGAGGGTAAGGCCGACCCAGGTATAATGCAGGTTTTCTGTGCCGCCACTGACAGCGCTCTACGGAGCGACCAAGGTGGTGGCACGGGACCTGGGTCGGACGATGTCCACGGAAGTGGTCCAGGAGAGTCACCCCCGGCTGAACCTTGCGCAGATGAGTGACACCGAGAAAGTCCGCTTTCTTGTTACACCCGTCTCGCAGGGTGGGCTGTTGGTACACCGTCGAGGACTGCGCTCAGCAGTTTTTGACGGTGAAGAAGCAGACAGGGCGATTAGCCACATTTTTACCACGCTGCGACTCGGCCGCCCTCAAGCCTCCGAGATCTCACGTCATGTCTGTTTCCCGGCAGCCCAGGACCCCTTCCACATCGGCTCCGGTTACTGTGCCCCCGCAGGTGGCACCCCGGAAGTCGAGGTCGAGGGGGAAACCTCACCCCGTCAGCTAACTTCTCACGAGAAGTGACACTGACGGGAAGACCCCAGGGGGAGCAACATCGGGCCCGACCTTCACAGCTACGGCTCTGATCAGTCGGTACGGGACGGCTCCTGCCTCGTCACCAAAGCCGGGCCCTTCTCAGGGCCTGGCGCCCACTTACTCACAGAGAGTTTTCTGTTTCCCCTGGGAGTTCATTCCTGCCGATCGCACACTCCACTGGACTGTGCCCGGCAAACCCGACCCCACGCCCTGGCGAGGCGTAGGGTCGTACACACACGACAGCTGCTACCACTCTCAATGACAGTGCGTGCAGCTGTCCCGCCAGGCAGGTAAGTAGGCAGAGCCAACCTTCCCTCCGGGGCCCCCTCCCCGCGACAGGGTTAGCTCCGCCAGCCATCGAACCACCCTCCATGGGAATGGTGAAGCAGACCGTCCCCTTGGTCCCCCTGTCACAGTCCCTGGGAGCTCGAGAGCTGCCCACACTGTCTCGGTGGCTAGGGCAGACGGTCCGTTGGTTACTCGATCCAGTTCGCCAGAGACTCTCCCAAGTTTTGGGGCATCATCTCTCCCTCTGTCTGAGGCTAGGGACGCCTACATACTTCGGGTAGAGGTCACCACCCTTCTGGCAAACAGGCATCGAGTTCGTCCCTCAAACCAAGATGTTCGGTGGGTTACAACCCGCACTTCATCGTTCCCAAGAAAGACGGCGGGTTGCGCCCCGGAGGTCTGCGTACCCTGAACTAAGCACCTTCACAAGCTGCTGCTCAGGATGCTCACGCAGAGGCGCGTCCTGACACCCATCAGGTGTCAGGATTGGTTCGTGGCAATCGACCTGAAATCCCTTTCGGTCTGTCCCTGTCTCCACGGTCTTCACGAAGATCGTGGAAGCCGCCCTTTCTCCCTGAGGGGAGGAAGGTGTGCGGGTACTTAACTATCTCAACGACTGGCCTGACACACTCGTGAGATCTGTTATGTATACAAGGGGCCTGGTGCTCCGGCACCCAGATCGATTGGGAATCCAGGTCAACCGAGGAAAGGACAAGCTCTCCCCAGGGCAGAGCATCCTCTTTCTCGGTAGGGAACTCAACTCTGTCACCATGTCGGCGCAACTGTCCGCAGTACGCGCCCAGCCGGTGTTGAACTGCCTGGAACATTTCAGGCAGACAGCGGTCCCCCTGAAACGATTCAGAGGCTCCTGGGCATGGCGTCCTCGTCGGGTGAGACCCCTCGGGTTGATGCACATGAGACCGCTCCAACACTGGCTTCAGAGTCGAGTTCCGAGGAGAGCGTGGCACACCGGCAGCAGGCGCATGGTGATGACGCCCTGCGGCCGACGCACCAAAACCCCTGGTCTTCCATGACTTTTTCGACGGACTAAGGTCCCTCAGGGCAGGTTATGAGGCAAGTCGTGGTGACGACGGACGCCTCCCTGCAGGGGTGCGGTGCAGTGTGTAACGGGCACGCAGGCGGGGCATTGGGCGAACCCCCACCTGCGCTGGCATATCAATTGCCAGGAGTTGTGGGCAGTGCTACTTGCACTGAGCAGGCTGCGGCCTCTCGTGCGGGACAAGCACGTGCTGGTCCGAGGACGGCACTACAGCTGTAGCGTACATCAGATCTTAGGGTGGCGTTCGCTCACAGCAGCTAACACAACTTGCTCGACGCCTCCTCCGGTGGAGTCAACAGTGATCCGTTCCCTGTGGGCCACACTCACCTCGGGCAAACTGAACTAGACAGCCGACGCGCTCTCTTGTCAGTTTATGCCTCGTAGAGAGTGGCGACTCCACCCCCGCGTAGGCCGCTTGGTACTCCCTGTCCGAGGCTCTCGACACGGATATCCTTGCGCACAGCTGACCGCGGGACGGGCGGAAGCACACCTTCCCCCCCCCAGGAGCCTCCTTGCACAGACACTGTGCAAGGCCAGGGAAGAGGAGCACCAAGTGTTATTGGTTACACCGCACTGGTCTAACCGCACTTGGCGTCAGAGCTGATGCTCTGGACAGCGACTCCCCTGACCCATTCCCCTGACAGAGGACCTGCTCTCTCAGGGGAAGGACACGTTCTGGCATCCCAGATCAGACCTCTGGAACACCATGTCTGGTCTCTAGACGGGACGAGAAGTTCCTGAGTTGGCTACTCCCCCTCTATGGCGGAGACCATCACCCAGGCTAGGGCCCCATCTACTGGGCGGTTACACGCCTCTAGACGGCGCCGCTTCTTGTCCTGGTGTCTCTCTCAACGAGAAAGACCCACTGAGGTGCTCGATCAGGATTGTGTTGTCCTTCTTACGAGACTGGAGACTAACATCTCCCCTCCACACTGAGTGTGTATGTAGTCGCTGTCGCCACTCATCACAACTCAGTTGATGGAAAGTTTCTAGGATGACACGACCTGGTCACCAGGTTCCTAAGGGTGCGAGAGGGCGGCTCCCGCCTCATCTCCGCTCCATACCCTCTTGGGACCCTAAGGGGTCCTCGGGGGGGCCTCTGGGCCCCCCAAGAGCCCCTCGGAGGTTCCGATCTTCCTCACCCGAGTAAGACGGCCCTCCTGATGGCGCTCGCTTCCTTCAAGAGGGTAGGGCACCTCCGAGCATCCTCCGTGTCCCCGGATTGCCTTGAATTCGGCCCTGGTAGCTCTCACGTTATCTTGAGACCCAGGCCCGGATGCGTGCCCAAAAAGTTCCCACTACTCCCTTACGGGGCGAAGTGGTGAACTTGCAGGCCCCATTGGGGAGGAAGACCCAACCCCATCCGTGTTGTGTCCTGGACCGCACGCAGGGCCTCAGTAGCTCTGACCAGCTCCTTGTCTGTATTGGAGGACAGCAGAGGGGAAGGCTGTCTCCAAGCAGAGGTTGGCGCACTGAGTCGTGGATGGTCCCCCTCCCTCCCCTCCCCCCCACCTCCTGGGCTGGGCAGAAGCGCCTCTCTAGCAGACATCTGTAGAGCTGCGGGTTGGGCTACGCCCATACACCTTCGCAGGGGTTAAACAACCCTAGCGTAAACCCGGTGTCAGCCCACGTCCTGCGTGGCAACATGTAGGACTGGCATCCGGCGGGGCGTATGCCTGCGAAAGCATCACCCCACCCTCTAGGAGGCTGGGTCAGTGTGCTATCTACCTCTCTCCTTACCCTACTCTGGCTAAGGACAGGTACCCTATCCGCTTCCCTTCTTACCCAACCACTTGGTTAAGAATAGGCATTCTATCCATCACTAAGCAAGCACCACCTGGGGTTGGCTGGGCAGAGCAGCCTTCCCCCTTAGGCCGGGATAACATGTGAGCCATCCCCTGGCTCTAACCGGACCTAGTGCTACCGGACGCCTGTAACACCCCCCCCCCGTGGGCTGTTCCGTCTGATGTATCCTCATGATATGGTTCCCACTCCTGGTAACCCATGAGCTTCCCCAGGTGGACCTCCACCTCGCGGTTAACTACTCAGCCCGCACGTTCCATGCGTTCTCTCCAAGGACGAGACCATACCTTATCCACCGTATTCCTCCCCACGGTAGGAGGTGGCCTCTGCAGCGCATCCCTAATTAAGGAAGTTGCGCTTACCCGGTGTAAACCCGAGCCGGACGGCCTCTCGCCAGTAGAGAGCTAAGGCCTCCGTCCGTGAAAGGTTACCGGTCAGGGCTGTTCCCATCTTTCTCCAAGAAAGCTCTGGAACCCCCCGACCACCACACTGGAAGGTTACAGTTTCGCGAAAGCATCGAGCTGACACGCCCAGGCCTGTTACCGTCGCTTCGCTAGAGATTGTGATGCGATACAGCGTTGTGGCGTTTTCCATAGAGAACCCCATCTGTCGTCTTCGACACAACGTCGAGAGACCGACAGAAAGGGAACGTCTCGGTTACGTATGTAACCTCGGTTTCCTGATGGAGGGAACGAGACGTTGTGTCCCTTATGCCACTAACACGTATCGTATTCTGCTGCAGTCGTGAGAGGCTCTCAGGCTCTTCAGAACAAAAGGTGAGTGAATGCTGCACGCCGGCTTCCTTTTATACCGGACATCCGGGGGCGGAGCCCGGCATGCAAATTTCATTCGCCAAATTTCATTGGCCTTTTCTATAGTAGTCAGAGTTGATTGGTTCTCAAGGGCGAACCCCATCTGTCGTCTTCGACACAACGTCTCGTTCCCTCCATCAGGGAACCGAGGTTACATACGTAACCGAGACGATTTCTATTAAGGAGCAGGGCGTGTTCAACACTGCGAGGTTATTTCTCAATTATTTCCTAATTTTGCTGCCTTTGGGATATTCTTTCATATGTGACAGTTCTAGTCCCAATTCACTACAAAAGGGAAAAAGACAATCCAGACCTGCGTGAGTCAAGGGCTCATGAATTTCTTGAATCAGAATACAAAGCAGTCACGCAAATATGTGTTAAATCGAAGCTTCGGACGTCACTGATCACGTGGTTATGGCAAAACAAATCAAGCTCCGGTACAGGGCTTCACTGTGAGATGCTTAGTTTTTTTTATACAAGCTTCGAAGCCTCGGTGTCAAACGTCACATCACTATGTTTTTCCTTTTTTGCATTTTGGACTATATATTTAGGAATAAACCTTTCACTCCTGGCCTGCACGAGACTGTGGGGTTTTAAGAGTCGGTTAGCCCTCGCGTGACAAAAGTAGAGGACGCTCGTGCACAATGACGACTTTTAGACCAAATTTTGGACCTAAATGTAGCCATAATTCTGACTGTGGTGACCTCATATTTCCTCTTCTAAGGGATGCGGAAAATTGGGTCCAGACTTCTCCTGGCTCCATGGTTAAGTTAAGCGGGCCATGGCTGTAGTAGTGTGAGAATTTAGGTTTTGCCTGTGTCCCATATATTGTGAGAAGTATATTTCAATATACATTGTTATTCTATATCCTGACTGTTTAAGATTATGATGTTTAACAAATATGAGTTATGTCTAACCTTAACTAAAATGTCACCAAACAGTTCACCAAGATCACAGAATGTTCCAGACACTGAGAACAAGGAACTAACTACGTGATGTCTTTTGCTAATACTAATTCTGAGATTCGGTATTTTTCCATGCTGTACCCGACTTCTTCTTTTATGCACATAAATAGTGTACCCCTGTTTAATAAACTTTGGACTCTGAATGAACTGCACTTCTGTGTCTGTGTCATTTTTAGTCTCCAGATTGATCTGAACTTTGTGTGTTCCATCGACTAGACTCTTAAACCTTCTACTTAGTTAAAAGTAACAATCTTCTGATGGGGACAAAAAGTAATATTCTAAGCCATGGCTTCTTACAAGTAGTAAATCAGGAAATCGAAATCTTGCTGCCCCAGATTACTGCTAATAATATCTTGAATTTCTCTTACGTTATTCATTGCACAGTTTGATCTGTGTTAGTTGTTCAGCGCTACTTTTTGGATAAGAAATAATACATTTGCCAGCCATATAGCAAACAACCTGAACATTATGCACTCGCTTGCTTGATCTGCCTTTGGCGACTTGCCATTGGCTGTTGCTTTGACTAACTAATGAGGCTTTGCATGGGTGTCGTTTGATGATGTTTTCATTAGTCATTTGAAATAGAATTGTTTGTTGAGTTCCGTTTTGGGCAATAGTGTGTATAATGAGCCATTTCGGAAACACAAATCTCGGCTTTAAAGGTTAACAAAATTATTTGGACCATTCCAGTGTAACAGCAAATTCTGTGACTTTCGTATTCTGTGACCGCAGTAGGTGCTGTTGTCACTTCCGACAAGTTCTCTACGCAAAGAGCGATAATTCGCGCGAAAATGCGTTTTGTGCTCATCCTCAAAAACGCGCCTTGTTCTCGTGCACGTTATCGTCGTTATCGTGAGCGGGCTTTTGGAAAGGTCTGTTGAGAGTGCTGACGTGCTATACTGGCTGAACATGCCGATTGAAGGCACAGTGGGGATCAAACAGTAAATAATATATATTTGTATAAAATGATGTACAGTGATGAGCTATGAAAATGTGGACAACAAAATATTGTCAGGCAGCTGTTTTATGAAAAGAGGCATTTCTGTATTGTAGCTGCTTTCTGTATTCTGCATTTGTTCTTTTACATTACCAGAAAATAACTTATACGGATCGTTCCCTTATGTAAAATAGTAAAAAACTTTATTTTTCATATAACTGAATATAGTAATCTAGAGTTAAGTAAATTTAACTTATACATTTTCTAATGGTAAAATTAGTCAAAACTGCTAAACGTCAGTAACCTACCTAACTTGTGCAATAAAGAAATGAAATGAACAGCAATAAAATCAATTTAACACAAATTGTGCTGACCAGATAAAAGTATACATTTACCCTAATAGCTTAGAATAATAAACTAGTTAGGCCAAATGAATTTATGCATGCTTGTAGGCTATTCCTTTAGAACAGGTGTATATATGCTTATCATTAGACATACCATGCAGAAGTGTTACATATTTAATAATCAATTAAATTGATTACTCAATGAAATCCTTAAACTCCAATTTAACTGCTGAATCCAAGGAAACAGTTTTTTCACTTTTATTAAACTATATAAAATTGATGCAATATTTATGATAATAACAATAACGTCTTGGTTGATGGAGGGAACGGTCTGATGGAGGGAACGAGACGTTGTGTCGCATTCATTCACCTTTAGTTCTGAAGAGCCTGAGAGCCTCTCACGACTGCTGCAGCGGGGTGGCACGTGTTGTGGCAAGAAAAACACAACGTCTCGTTCCCTCCATCAGGGAACTGAGGTTACAGCCGTAACCAAGACGTTCCCTTTCTGTAGGTCTCTCGACCAACAGATGGGGTTCCCATGGAAAACGCCATGGCGCTGTGCCGTATCACAATCTCTAGCGAAGCGACTGGCCTGGGCATGTCAGTCGTGAGCGCTACCGCAAAATTTTAACCTACCAGTGGATAGGTAGGGGGTCCCAGAGCTTTTTGAAAGGCCTTGTTTCCTCTTACAACGAGAAGCTACTGCAAGACCACTGGGTAAGCACTACCTCAAATAAGGGATGCGCTACAGAGACCACTTCCTACGGTAGGGAGGAGTTTAATGGAGACACCAACATGGTCTCGCCATCAGGGGAGAGCTCATGGGAAAATGTGCGGACTGAAGTAGTTAACCGCAAGGTGGAGGTCCACCTAGGGAAGGTCATGGGTTACCAAGGTGGGAACCAATCGTGAGGATACTTCAGACGGAACCGCCCGATTTGGGGGTTACAATGTCCAGTAGCACTAGGTCTGGTTAGAGCTATATGTAGATAACTCAGTTGGCAACTGCCTAAGGGGCAGGGTCTTCCTCCCCGGTGGGGAGCGCCTGCAAGTTCACCACCTGGTCCCGAAAGGGAGTGGTGGGAACTTTATGCACGTAGCCAGGCCGGGGTCACAGGATAATGTGAGAATCATCGGGCCCGGTCCCCTCCCTCTTGATGGAGGCAAGCGCCATCAAGAGAACGGTCTTCATCGTGAGATGAGGAAGATCAGCGTCTCTGAGGGGCTTGAAGAGGGTACGGAGCGGGTATGAGGCGAATTCCGCATTCTCGCGCCCCTTAGGAACCTGATGACCAGGTTGTGCTGTCCCAGAGACTTTCCAGCAACTGGGTCGTGATGAGCCGCAATGGCGGCTACATATTCTTTTCAGTGTGGAAGGGGAGAGGTTAGTCTCAAGTCTCTCTTGTAAAAAGGACAGCACCTTCCCGATCAAGCAACTCCGCGGGTCTCCTCTTCAAAAAGAGCACCAGGAAGAGAAGAGACACCACTTCTAGGCGTATAGCCGCCTAGTGGCAAGGCCCTGGCCAGAGTGATCGACTCAACCACCATAGGGGGTAGGCAACTCAGGGTCTCCTCATCCCATCTAGGAGCCAGACATGGAGGTTCCAGAGGTCTGGTATGGAATGCCATAACGTGCCCTTCCCCTGGGAAGCAGGTCCTTCGTCAGGGGAATCGGTCAGGGGGAGCTGTCGTCAAGAGCATTAGCTCCGAGAGTCAAGTCCGTAACTAGTAACACTTGATGCTCCTCTTCCCTGACCTTCTGTGCAATGAGGCTCACTGGGGGGAAGGCGAACTTCCGCTTGTCCCGCGGCTAGCTGTGCCGAGGGGGGCCTCGGACTGGGAGCATCATAGCGGGCAATGGGTGGTGCCCAGGGAGGTGAACAGGTCCACCTGAGCCTGCCCGAACTGCACCCAAATGAGCCGGACTGCGCGGGGGTGGAGTTGCCGCTCTCCGCGAGGCGTCGACTGATGAGAGTACGCCTTGGCTGTCTGGTTCAGGTCGCCTGGGATATGTGTGGCTCGCAGGGAGGTGTTGACTCCACAGGCGGAGGCGTCGGCCGAGTCGTGTTAACTGTTGTGAGTGAATGCCACCCTGGGGTTGATATACGCTATGGCAGTTGAGCTGTCCAACCGGAGCAGCACATGCTTGTTCTGCACGAGAGGTTGTAGCCTCTTCAGTACAAGTAGCACAGCCAACAACTTGATATGGCAGTTGATATGCCAGCGCAGGCAGGGGCCCTTCCATCGCCCTGACACTGCGTGCCCGTTGCCATGGAGACAGAGTTGAGTTCCATAACAAGAAAGAGGATGCTCTGCACAGGGGAGAGCTTGCTCTTTTCCCGGTTGACCTGTAGTCCCAATCGATCTAGGTGCTGGAGCACTAGGTCCCTGTGTGTACACAACAGATCTCGCGAGTGTGCCAAGATGAGCCAGTCGTCAAGACAGTTTAGTACCTGCACACCTCTCTCCCTGAGGGGAGTGAGGGTGGCTTCCACGATCTTCGTGAAGACTCCTGGGGACAGGGACAGACCGAAAGGGAGGACTCTGTACCAGTCTTGACATCTGAAAGACGCCAGGATGTGCATCTGCGTGAGCATCCTGAATGGCAGAGTATGTACAGGCCTGTTCAGGGCCCTCTTTTTTTGGGGACGATAAAGTATGGGCTTTAAAACCCGTTGAAAACTCGGCTAGAGGGACGAGCTTGATCGCTTCCTTCGCCAGAAGGAACATCCTTGCCTCTGACTGAGGTTGAGAGGATGCCCCGAAACTTTAGGCGCGTAGCTGAGACGGATCGTATCCCGTAGCCACCGTGACGGTTTGGGAAGCTCTTGTCAGGCTCCCAGGGACCGAGACAGGGGGCTAGGGGTACGATCTGCTTCATCGACCTCCCGGGGGGTGGTTCGATGGCTGGCAGTGTGGATCCCTCGCCGTGGGGAAGCCCCCGGGGAGGAGATCGGCTCTGCCTACTAACCTGCCTGGCGATGATGTAGCACAACGCACCGTCGACTGAGAGTGCTGAGGGCTGCTGATTATCCTCGACATTGGGTCTCGCCATGACGCAACGTTGAGTTGCCGAACATTGTTGTGCATCGACCAACCAGCGATGGAATGGCTGGGGTCGGGCCCATAGGCTCGATCTCCCTGGGGTCTTCCCATGAGGAACGCTTCTCCTTCCTTCTTCAGGGGGGGCACCTGAGTGGGGGCGCCGGAGGGCCTCGAAGAGGACCGGGGCTGCTGGGAAGCAAACGGTGCAAGGGAACTCGATGGCCGGAGGGCGGCCGAGTCGTGGCGGGGGAGGATATGCTTGATAGCCTATGTCTGCTTCTTTACTGTCGAGAACTGCTGCTTGACAGTATCACCGTACAGCCCCCCTTGCGAGATGGGTGCGTTGAGAAGGCGGACCTTCTCGGCGTCACTCATCTGTGCAAGATTCGGCCAGAAGTGTCTCTCCTGGACCACAAGTGTCTCTCCTGGACCACAAGTGTGGACATCGTCTGACCCAGGGCCCGCTCGGCCATCTTGGTTGCCCGTGAGTGAGGTTGGTGGCGGTGCGAAGTTCCTGTATAAGCGCTGGGTCGGTCTTACCCTCGTGGAGCTCTCTAAACGCCCTGGCCTGATGGACCTGCAGGATGGCCATAGCGTGGAGAGAAGGGGCAGCTTGGCCCGCAGCAGTGTAAGCTCTCGACCACAGAGATGCCGAAAACCTACATGCTTTGGATGGGAGTCTAGGGGGACATCGACATATCCTCTAGCTGCCCCACCATCGAGGGAAGAAAGGGCGATGGAACTAGTTTGACGTGCAAGCGCCGAAAAGGGGGCGATTTCAGGTCTTACTGAGTTCCTCATGCACTTCTGGGAAACCGCCACTGGGGCGGGCTCAACCCGAGGCACCATATATCCAGCTGCGAGCGCTGGGAGAGGCAGTGCGATGCACTGCAACCCTATGCTCACGGCGGCCCGGGAAAGCATGGTTAATATTTAGACATCGGCTTCATCCTGAGCTCGACCCCCCTGAGAAGGGGGCTGCAAGGATCGTCGGGTCAGATGCCAGTAAGTCACCCTCTGATGCTGCAAGGGACATCTCATCATCATCACGCACCGTTTCTGAATACTCAACTCAACTCAACTTTATTTATATAGCGCTTTTTACAATTTTCATTGTTTCAAAGCAGCTGTACATGAGACACATTGAATACAAGAAAAACAACTAAAGTCATATACCTGTAAAAACAAGAAAAAGGTGAAAACAACAAAAGACAGACAAACAAATGCTCCACACACACAATATGCATACACACTACACACATTGACATAGACGCACACACGCAAACACACTCGCACACACGCACAGTGAAAGCACACATTTGAGATAAAGGAGAGAGAACCACAGGTCAAATATTAAACGGACTATAAATTCTTATATGCAATATTAATTATGTCTAAATTCTAAAGCAGCCCCCCCGGCCAGGCAAATAGTGCAAAACAATATGCAAACGGTGGCGATACGTGGTTGAGGAACAAGATGTTGGGACTGCTCTTGGGGAACGGTCAGACGAGCGAGACGAGGTGCGAACGGTCTGCGAACCAGTGCCTGACGGATTAACGCTCACAGTTATCCTCATATCAGTTTGAAGTTATAGCTGCATTCAGTGGCCCTGATTGGAGGTTGCTGGGCGGGTGTTTGTGGGGGGTGGGGGTACTCGTTGGTTGTGGTTGGGGGGATTTTATTTGTTGGGGCTGTGTGGGTCTGGATGGTCTTGTTTTGTGGTCGATGTCAGACAGCAGAGGAATAAGGTTCCAATATGCCATTACTATTTTCCCTGGTTGTTCCTCTGTTTTCTGGTGTAGATCGTGGAGTGGGACCGGGTTGGACATGCATGGTTTCGGCGAGTGGGATGTCCTGGGTCACGGGCGGTGGGCTCACCCTCTTCCTCGTGGATGTTTGCTTGGTGACTTGGTTGGGGTCAATGAGTGCAGCTATGACACGTCAGAAGGGATCTGGCCCTCCCGGCTGAGCCTGGTTTCTCTCGAGGTTTTTTTTCTCCATTAATCAATCATTGGAGTTTTGGTTCCTCGCCATAGCAGGGCAGTGTTGGCTTGCTCACCGGGAGACTGCATTTATTTATCTATTTATTGGATATTATCTATTAGAATGATCTTGCTTGTTCTATTAACACTATGCACTGTGCTGTGTTTTAACTCTGTGTTTTCTTATTTGCTCCTGTAAAGCTGCTTTGGAACAATGCAAATTGTGAAAAGCGCTATATAAATAAATCCCCAAAAAAACAACAGCTGCCCCAGCGTGCTGGAAACCCAACACTTGAGGCAGCCATCGTGTCCGTCCCCCTCCTCGATGAGTGTATTGCACCCATGAGAACAGCGTGATATAGTATGCTGGAGAAATTTGCTCTTTTAGAGAAACAAATAGAACACTTCTGGACTGACGAGACGCCCAGGGGACGTCGCCGCAGGAAGGGACAGTCCGCTGCACCACGTCGTCAGATTCCAGCAGTAATTTGGCGTAGAGTTTGAAGTCTCGAAGTCGATCATGTGTGAAGGCTCCGAAGAACAAAAGGTGAATGAATGCAGCACGCCGTCTCCCTTTTATACCCAAATATCCAGGTGCGGAGTCCGGCATGCAAAAACATTAAATAACGTTATATGTTTTGTGTGTCCCATGGGGTGTGAAATACTACATGCTCACTAGGAATCTACATGCCCAGTTGAACACTGGGGCCAAAAACAGGAAATACGTCATGAAAGTAGTCAAGTAGTCAAGTGGTCAAGTGCAAAGACCGCAAGTGGGGTTATTTGGATGCAGCCATAGAATGAGGTCTCATGCTGACATATTTAAATTAAGATAAATTAACATATTTAAATTATTATATTTGCAACAATTATATATTTTTTTAAATTCATTTGTATACGGGTTTTATTTTATGATCTTAATTTAAAAATTGCAACAATTAAATTTAAAAATAAGACTATAAAATATATACTTAAGTTACTAATTAAATAAGTGAAGAGTTCAAAAACAGATAACTCGAACCGACAGATGGGGTTCCCCTTGAGAACCTATCAGCTCTGACTACTTTAGAAAAGGCCAATGAAAATTCCATCCATCCATCCATTTTCTTCCGCTTCATCCGGGGCCGGGTCGCGGGGGCAGCAGTCTAAGCAGGGATGCCCAGACTTCCCTCTCCCTAGACACTTCCTCCAGCTCTTCCGGGGGGACACCAAGGCGTTCCCAGGCCAGCTGGGAGACATAGACACCTTCCCGGGCAGGTGTCCAGGGGGCATCCGGAAAAGATGCCCGAGCCACCTCAGCTGGCCCCTCTCGATGTGGAGGAGCAGCGGCTCTACTCTGAGCTCCTGCCGAGTGACCGAGCTTCTCACCCTATCTCTAAGGGATCGCCCAGCCACCCTGCAGAGAAAGCTCATTTCGGCCGCCTGTATCCGGGATCTTGTCCTTTCGGTCATGACCCACAGCTCATGACCATAGGTGAGAGTAGGAACGTAGATTGACCGGTAAATCGAGAGCTGAGCCGCAGTCGGTACAGCGACCGCATTACTGCAGAAGCTGCACCGATGCGTCTGTCAATCTCCCGTTCCATCCTTCCCTCACTCGTGAACAAGACCCCAAGATACTTGAACTCCTCCACTTGAGGCAGGAACTCTCCACCAACCTGAAGTGGGCAAGCCACCCTTTTCCGACTGAGAACCATGGCCTCGGATTTGGAGGTGCTGATTCTCATCCCAACCGCTTCACACTCGGCTGCAAACCGTCCCAGTGCATGCTGAAGGTCCTGGTCTGATGGGGCCAGCAACATCATCCGCAAAGAGCAGAGATGAAATCGTGTGGTCCCCAAACCCAACACCCTCCGGCCCCTGGCTGCGCCTAGAAATTCTGTCCATAAAAATTATGAACAGAACCGGCAACAAAGGGCAGCCCTGCCGGAGTCCAACTTGCACCGGGAACAAGTCTGACTTACTGCCGGCAATGCGAACCAAGCTCCTGCTCCGGTCGTACAGGGACCGGATAGCCCTTAGCAAAGGGTCCCGAATCCCATACTCCCAGAGCACCCTCCACATGATGCCGCGAGGGACACTGTCGAATGCTTTCTCCAAATCCACAAAACACATGTGGATTGGTTGGGCAAACTCTCATGAACCCTACAGCACCCTGGAGAGGGTATAGAGCTGGTCCAGTGTTCCACGACCGGGACGAAAACCACACTGTTCCTCCTGAATCCGAGGTTCTACCATCGGCCGGATTCCCCTCTCCAGTATCCTGGCATAGACTTTCCCGGGGAGGCTGAGAAGTGTGATCCCCCGATAGTTGGAGCACACCCTCCGGTGGTCCCCATCTCTCTGACAGGGGATTCGGCCAAACGTTCCCAACAGACCCTCACAGTACGTTTGGGTCTGCCGAGTCTGTCCAGCTTTCCCCCCCGCCATCGGATCCAACTCACCACCAGGTGGTGATCAGTTGACAGCCCCGCCCCTCTCTTCACCCGAGTGTCCAAGACATACGGCCGGAGGTCAGATGAAACAACCACAAAGTCGATCATCGACCTCCGGCCTAGGGTGTCCTGGTGCCATGTGCACTGATGGACACCCTTATGCTTGAACATGGTGTTCGTTATGGACAAGCTGTAACTAGCATACAAGTCCAATAACAGAACACCACTCGGGTTCAGATCAGGGGGGCCGTTCCTCCCAATCACGCCCCTCCAGGTGTCACTGTCGCTGCCCACGTGGGCGTTGAAGTCCCCCAGTAGAACGACGGAGTCCCCCGTCTCTACACTGAGTGACTGAGGCCGGGTACTCTACACTGCCGTTTGGCCCATAGGCGCACACAACAGTGAGAGACCTATCCCCAACCCGAAGGCGCAGGGAAGCGACCCTCTCGTTCACCGGGGTGAACTCCAACACATGGTGGCTGAGCTGGGGGGCTATAAGCAAACCCACACCAGCCCGCCGCCTCTCACCATGGGCAACTCCAGAGTGGTGAAGAGTCCATCCTCTCTCGAGGAGTGTAGTTCCAGAGCCCAAGCTGTGCGTAGAGGTGATCCCAACTATCTCTAGTCGGAACCTCTGAACCTCACGCACAATCTCAAGCTCCTTCTCCGCCAGAGAGGTTACGTTCCATGTCCCTAGAGCTAGATTCCGCGTCCAGGGATGGCTGCGCCATGCCGGGCGAAATCACGGTCCTTGAATTTATGGTCACCATAAGGGGTTTTTGAAGCGCTCTTAGTCTGACCCATCACCTAGGACCTGTTTGCCTTGGGAGACCCTACCAGGGACATATAGCCCCAGACAACATAGCTCCTAGGGTCTTTCGGGTACTCAAACCCCTCCACCACGGTAAGGTGGCAGTTCAAGGAGGGGCCAATGAAAATTGGCGAATGAAATTTGCATGCCGGGCTCCGCCTCCGGATGTCCAGTATAAAAGGAAGCCAGCGTGCTTTATTCATTCACCGTTTGTTCTGAAGAGCCTGAGAGCCTCTCACGACTGCTGCAGAGGGCAATACGTGTTGTGGCATAAGGGACACAACGTCTCGTTCCCTCCATTAGGGAACCGAGGTTACATACGTAACCGAGACGTTTCCTTTCTGTCGGTCTCTCGACATTGTGTCGAACCGACAGATGGGGTTCCCATGGAAAACGGCACTACGCTGTATCGCGTCACAATCTCTAGGGAAGCGATGGTAACAGGCCTGGGCGTGTCAACACGAGGCTTTCGCAAAACTGTAACCCTGCAGCGCTTTCTTGGAGAAAGATGGGGTAGGGCCTGACCAGCCACCTTTCACGGACGGAGGCCTTATCTCTCTCTTGAGAGGGCGTCCAGATCGGGTATCATCGGGTGAGCGCAACTTCCTTAATTAGGGATGCGCTGCAGAGACCACTTCCTACCAGCAGGAGGAGATAGTGGATGTAGACATGGTCTCGCCGTGAGGGGAGATCGCATGAGACATGCGGACTGAGTAATTAACCGCGAGATGGAGGTCCACCTGGGGAGGTCATGGGTTATCAAGGGTGGGAACCATTCATAAGGATACATCGAACTGAACAGCCCAGGGAAGGGGTGTTACATACGTCCGGTAGGACTAGGTCCGGTTAGAGCTATCTGTGAAAGCTAACATGTTCTCCCGGCCTAAGGGGGAAGGCTGCTCTGCCCAGCCAACCCCCACGGGGTGCTTGCTTAGTCATGGATGGAATGCCTGTTCTTAGCCTTGTTGTGGGGACTACATTAAGGTCCCAAGAGTGTACGGAGGGGAGACGAGGCGGATTCTGCCTTCTCGCGCCCCTTAGGAACCTGGTGATCAGGTCATGTTGCCCTAGAGACTTTCAATCAACTGAGTCGTGATAAGTTGCAATGCGGCTACATACAATTTCAGCTTGGAGGGGGAGATGTTAGTCTCCAGTCTCTCTTGTAGAAACCTCTGGAACACCCATGTCTGGTCTCTAGACGGGATGAGAAGATCCTGAGATGGCTACTCCCCCTCTACGGCAGAGACCATCACCCAGGCTAGGGCCCCATCTACTAGGCGGTTACACGCCTCTGGACGGCGCCTCTTCTCGTCCTGGTGTCTCTCTCAACGAGAAAGACCCGCTGAGGTGCTCGATCAGGATTGTGTTGTCCTTCTTACGAGACTGGAGACTAACATCTCCTCTCCACACTGAAAGTGTATGTAGTCGCTATCGCCACTCATCACGACTCAGTTGATGGAAAGTTTCTAGGGCAACACGACCTGGTCACCAGGTTCCTAAGGGGCGCGAGAGGGCGGAATCCGCCTCATCTCCGCACCATACCCTCTTGGGACCCTAACGTGGGTCCAAGAGCCCTCGGAGGTTCCGATCTTCCTCACCTGAGTAAGACGGCCCCCCTGTTGGCGCACGCTTCCTTCAAGAGGGTAGGGGACCTCCAAGCATTCTCTGTGTCCCCGGATTGCCTTAAATTCGGCCCTGGTAACTCACGTTATCCTGAGACCCAGACCCGGATACGTGCCCAACGTTTCCACTACTCCCTTTCGGGACCAAGTGGTGAACTTGCAGGCGCTCCCAATCGGGGAGGAAGACCCAACCCCATCCGTGTTGTGTCCTGGACCGCACGCAGGGCTTCAGTAGCTCTGACCAGCTCCTTGTCTGTATTGGAAGACAGCAGAAGGGGAAGGTTGTCTCCAAGCAGAGGCTGGCGCACTGGGTCGTGGATGCCGTTACGACGGCATTCCAATCTCAGAATCTCCCATGCCCACTGAGGGCTTACTCCACATGGGGTATAGCCACCTCCTGGGCACTGGCCAGAAGCGCCTCTCTAGCAGACATCTGTAGAGCTGCGGGTTGGGCTACGCCCAAACACCTTCGCAAGGGTTAACAACCTTCGCGTAAACCCGGTGTCAGCCCACGTCCTGCGTGGCGACATGTAGGACTGGCATCCGGGGGAGGCGTATGCCTGCGAAAGCACCTTCCCACCCTCCAAGAGGTTGGGTCAGTGTGCTTTCTACCTTTCTTCTTACCCAAACACATGGCTAAGAAACTGGTACCTCACCAACCTTACATTTACATTACATTTACATTTAGGCATTTGGCAGACGCTTTTATCCAAAGCGACTTACATTGCTTTATCCTATACATTTTACATAGGTATTTGCAATCCCCTGGGATCGAACCCACAACCTTGCATTGTTAGCGCAATGCTCTTACCACTGAGCTACAGGAAAGCCTTCTTACCCAGACAATTCAATTCAATTCAAGTTTATTTATATAGCGCTTTTCACAATGTGCATTGTTCCAAAGCAGCTTTACAGAAGCAAAATATGAAAACACAGAGGTAAAACACAGCACAGTGCATAGTGTTTATAGAACAAGCAAGATCATTCTAATAGATAATATCTAATAAATTAATAAATAGATAAATAGATGCAGTCTCCCGGTGAGCAAGCCAACACTGCCCTGCTGTGGCGAGGAACCAAAACTCCCTTATTGATTGATGGAGAAAAAAACCTCGGGAGAAACCAGGCTCAGCCGGGAGGGCCAGATCCCCTCTGACGTGTCATAGCTGCTCTCAGTGACCCCGACCAAGTCACCGAGCAACATCCCCGAGGAAGGGGGGGAGAGCCCACCGCCCGCGACCCAGGCAATCCCACTCGCCGAAACCATGCACGTCCAGCCCGGTCCCACTCCGCGATCGACACCAGAAAAACAGAGGAACAACCAGAGAAAATAGTAATGGCATATTGGAACATTATTCCTCTGCTGTCTGACATCGACCACAAAGCAAGACCATCCAGACCCACACAGCCCCAACAAATAGAATCCCCCCAACCACAACCAACGAGCCCCCCCCCCCACCCCCTACGAACATCAGCCCAGCAACCCCCAATCAGGGCCACTGAACTCAGCTATAACTTCAAACTGCTGACATGTGATGTAGTTTAGCATTTAATACCAAGCATTGTAACTTTTAGCATTAATGTGACAAGTATTCCATCTTTGCTCTCGGTTGGGGATAGAATGGTCTGAGCTGGGATGGTCGCCTTTCTCTTGGGTGGAAATGGAGTTGCCTTAGATGGAGCTGGGATGGTCAGTCAGTCCGCAGCTGGCGTAGTCTCTAAGTCGGGATGGGCATATGATGTCCATCTGGGCCTGGCAGAGCTTTCCCTACCTCGAGATGGGCATCCCGAGGCGAAGGCAGAAAGAAAATAATTAGCGTAGCTGCTGTTCATTTACTATGCATTAGTGAAAGCTTGGGTGAAAAGATGTGTCTTTAATCTAGATTTAAATTGGGAGAGTGTGTCTGACCCTCGAATAGTATCGGGAAGGCTATTCCAGAGTTTAGGTGCTACGTATGAGAAAGCTCGACCCCCTTTTGGTAGATTTAGTTATTCTAGGTGTTATCAAAAGTCCTGAGTTTTGCGATCTTAGAGAGCGTGATGGGTTGTAATGTGATAGAAGCTCAGTTAAGTAAGTATGGTTACTTAAAAAGATATGAAACATTGGATGACTAGTAATTTCCTTCTTTTAAACTCTAACAAAACAGAAATATTACTTATAGCACCAAAGACTCGTAAACAGAATATATCAGATTATAACCTACAAATATGAGATATGAGATATGGTTCTGAACCATATTAAAGAAATTTTCGTTCAGTTTTTTTTGGTCTGATTTTCCTTTTCTGAAAATCTTTTTCCCTGGTGGTCGCACTGCGCGCTGTGAGTGCGCATTTGTTTGGGATCGCCCTTTGTTCTTTATGGCCGTAGTTTTTTGGTGGTTTTTTCTTTCCCTTTTTGCTTGTTTAGGGAATTTTTTGTCATTTGCAATGTTTGATTTAGACGCGTTTATTCTTGCTCCTTCACAGGATATTTTGGTAAATGTTACACGTGATGACCTTGTTAGAATCGCTGGCCACTATAAGCTTGAGGTGAGTGGTAGCCCTTCCAAGGCTGATCTGCAGGAAAAACTTATTGAAGGTTTGTGAGAACTTGGAGTGTTTGGGAAAGTGTCTCTGGATGTATCTACGTCACCCGATCAGGGTAAACGTCCTTTTATTGATCCTTCACCTAATAAAGCAGCAATAGAATTGAAACGTTTACAATTAAGAGAAAAGGAAATTGAATGGGAATGCGAAAAAATTAAGTGGGAGACTGACAGACAGACAGCACGAGAACGAGAAAAAAGAGAACACGAGTTTAGATTGAAAGATCTTGAGTTTGCGCAGGCATTACGTATTAAAGAACTCGAGCTGAAAGCCCGTGAGGCTGGGGTTTCATTCAAGTCAGATCAATTTGATATAACTCGTAACATTCGCCTCGTTCCACCTTTTAGTGAGAGCGAGGTTGATACGTTTTTTGCACATTTTGAACGCGTAGCGACAACATTCAAATGGCCCAAATAAATTTGGACTATGACGTTACAATGTGTTTTCACCGGGAAAGCGCAGGAAGCTTATTCCTCACTAACTCTTGAAGACGCAGCAGATTACTATAAAGTTAAACATGCTGTTCTACACATCTATGCTCTTGTGCCAGAGGCTTATTGACAAAAGTTTCGTAGTTATTATAAAACGGAAGCTCTCACCTATGTCGAGTATGTTAGAGAGAAAGAAATGCTATTTGATTGCTGGCTTAGTTCTCAGGAAGTAACAACTTTCCAATCTCTTCGTGATCTAATTATTCTTGAAGATTTTAAAAACGGTCTTCCTCAAACAGTCGCTACCTATGTTAGTGAGCATAAGAACTTGACTCCTGCTCGTGCGGCTGTGCTTGCTGACGAGTATGTACTCACGCATAAGCGTGTTCCTTCTACTCCTAAATTTTTACAAAATGTTTCTAGTACACCAAATGGCTCTAAGATGTTTAGAGAAAACGCGGTATATAACTCAACAGTTCCGACCTGCGCCTACTGTAAGAAACGTGGTCATGTTCTGGCTGAGTGTTATTCTCTAAAGCGTAAAAATAAGGTCAACCAGCTTCTTATCGATCGGAGGTGGGTTTGTGTGTTTCGAACTTGCCCGTGATTGGGGACGATGCTAATACTGACCGTCACAGTTTTGCGCCTTTTATAATGGAAGGCTTTGTCTCTTTGCCTGGTGGGTCGGGTGAGTGCTTAAAAATTCCAGTAAAAATTCTGCGTGATACTGGCGCTTCACAGAGTTTTATCGTGCAAGATGTGTTGCCGTTCAGTGATAAGACTGCTACTGGTGATAGTATTCTTGTACGTGGATTTGAAATGGGTTATGTTAATGTCCCTCTGCATGAGATTTGTCTTGTATCGGACTTAGTTACTGGCAATGTTACCGTGGGTGTACGCCCCTCCTTACCTATTGAAAATGTAGCGGTGCTACTTGGTAACGATTTGTGTGGTGGAAAAGTTCTGCCTTGCCCAATAGTGTCTCAGGCATCTCTGAAAACATGTCCTGATGACTTGTCAATTAATTTCCCCGAGGTTTTTTCCTCTAACGTGGTTACGCGTGCTATGGCGAGAAATGAAAAAAAGAGTGAAATTGAGGATCAACTTAATCTTAGCGATACTTTTATGGCTCGACCTTCACTCTCTAACGACAGTGATTTACTCTTGAATTCTGCTACACTGTCGTTTCCTTCTGATGTTCCTAATTTGTCTATGAGTCGAGAGCAGCTTATTAAGGAACAGAAAACAGACCCATCTCTGTCTTCTTTCTTTTCAGAAGCTAAGTCGGAAGAAGACATTGAGCATTTGCCGTATGGCTATTTTTTACGAGATGGTGTCTTAATGCGCAAGTGGAGACCTCTTATGGCCTCAGCGCAAGATGAGTGGAGAGTTCTTTCGCAAATTGTTATTCCAGGCTCTTTTCGTGATAAAGTGTTGAGTCTAGCTCATGATCATCACTATGCCGGGTCATCTTGGCGTAAATAAGACCACTGACAGAATTTTACGCCATTTTTTTTGGCCAGGGATTAAGAGAGATGTTGTGCAATATTGCCGAACATGTCATGTATGTCAGGTTATTGGTAAACCTAACCAGGTGATTCCGCCTGCGCCTTTACAGCCAATTCCTGTTTTGTCTGATCCCTTTGAACACGTTATATTAGATTGTGTTGGACCATTGCCTCGAGCAAAGTCTGGGAATCAATGGTTACTCACCATAATGTGCAGCGTGACTCGTTTTCCAGAGGCCGTTCTGCTCCGAAAAATCACAGGTCCTGCCGTCATTAAGGCTTTGATGCGTTTTTTCTCTCTTTTTGGCCTTCCGAAAACCATTCAGACAGATCGCGGTACTAATTTTATGTCCCGGGTATTTGCTCAAGCTATGCGCCAGCTTGCGGTCCACCATGTTACATCCAGCCCGTATCATCCGCAAACTCAGGGTGCACTCGAGAGGTTCCATCAAACTTTGAAAAACATGCTCAAGAGTTTTTGCCTCGAGTTTCAGTGTGATTGGGATGAAGGTGTTCCGCTTGCTCTCTTTGCTGTGCGCGAGGTAGTGCAGGAGAGTTTGGGTTTTAGCCCTTCGGAACTTGTATTCGGGCACACGGTTCGTGGCCCTTTAAAGATGTTGAAAGAGTCGTGGCTCACGGAGCCTAAGGAGTGTCTCAGTCTGTCTGATTACGTGTCCAACATGCGTAACAGGCTAAGTTGTGCATGCCAGTTGGCTTAAGATAATTTAGGTCTTTGTCAAAAGAGGATGAAGAAGAGGTTTGATCAGAAGGCTGTTTCTCGAAGCTTCAGTCCGGGTGATAAAGTCCTTGTGTTGATTCCTGGGATGGGTTCTGCTCTGTAGGCTCGTTACAGTGGACATTACCGTGTGGAATGGCGAGTGAATGATTTGAATTATGTAATTTCCACTCCAGATCGAAGGAGAAAGACCACACTATGCCATATTAATCGTTTGAAATTGTATTGTGATCGAGAAGGTTCCATCTCTGAACTCAAATCTCCCTGCACTTCTACTGTCAAAACTGATGCTCGCGAAATAGAAGTGGCGCTGTCCAAGACGTGTGGTGTTGAAGTTTTTCCCTCATTGGTGGTGGGGAACCCAGCTAAAGATGTGTCTCTGTCGGTACAGCAGGGTGATGTGGCGAGCGCCTTGTTGGAGGATGAGGGTCGTGTTCCATCTGTTGAAATTATTGAAGGGAGAATGAAGAATTCTGAGGTTCTTAATGACCTAGATTCCTTTTTGTCTAAGCTGTCTACATTCGAGCGTGAGGACCTAATCTCCTTGATTGAACAACATGAGAGTTTGTTTCCTGATGTGCCTCGTCGCACAACGGTAATTGAACATGACATTGATGTGGGGTCCACATGCCCAATCAAACAACATCCTTATCGCACAAACCCATATAAAAGGTTGTTGATTCAGAGTGAGGTAAAATTCATGTTGGAAAATGGCATTGCAGAATCTAGTAATAGCTCATGCAGTTCGCCATGTTTACTTGTTCCAAAGAGTGATGGTTCCATGCGTTTCTGCACAGATTTTAGAAGGGTGAATGCCGTTACAAAACCTGACAGTTACCCATTACCGCGTATTGACGATTGTGTTGATCGCCTGGGTTCAGCTGTATTTGTCAGTAAAATTGACCTGTTGAAAGGTTACTGGCAAGTCCCGCTGACACTCCATGCCAAAGAGGTCTCTGCCTTTGTGACGCCAGACCACTTTCTACAGTATACAACCATGGCCTTTGGCCTTCGAAATGCCCCTGCCACCTTTCAAAGGCTTATCAATGGCGTTCTTGATGGTGTGCCTAATTGCGAGGCCTATTTGGATGATTTGGTAATTTATAGTGCCACCTGGCCTTTGCATATGACCCATCTTTCCACTGTGTTTCGCAGTCTGTCGGGAGCCAATCTAACCGTTAACCTGGCTAAGTGTGAGTTTGGCCAGGCTACTGTGGTATATTTGGGAAAAGTGGTTGGTCGTGGGCAGGTGCGTCCTGTCCAGTCTAAAGTTGAGGCGATTTTGAATTATCCTCCTCCAACCACCCGTCGCGAACTCCGTCGTTTTCTTGGCATGGTAGGTTACTATCGGTCATTTTGCAAAAACTTTTCTACTTTTGCCTCACCCCTCACTGATTTGCTCAGTTCGAAAGTCGCCTTCAACTGGACTACACAAAGTCATGCCGCTTTCGAGTCTTTTAAAGCTCTGCTGACTACTGCGCCTGTGCTGGCCGCTCCTGATTTTTCCCAGCCTTTTTCCATCGCTGTTGATGCGAGTGACTTGGGAGCGGGAGCCGTCCTCTTGCAGAATGACGGGGATGGTCTTGAACACCCCGTCTGTTTCTTTTCGCGCAAATTTAATCGTAATCAGCGTGCTTATTCGACAATAGAAAAGGAGGCCCTTGCTCTTGTACTCGCCGTCCAGCATTTTGAAGTTTATGTCGGAGGTGCTGCATGCCCGGTTGTGGTTTATACAGATCACAACCCATTGGTTTTTCTTGATCGCATGTGCAATTGTAACCAGCGCTTAATGCGTTGGAGTTTGATTCTTCAAGGTTACAGTTTAGAGATTTAGACACATCCGAGGACGTGACAATGTAGTTGCCGATGCATTGTCTCGTGCTTGAGAAAAATATTCTTCTAAATAAATTGTGGGATTTATATATATATATAAAATGTACTGGTTGCACATTAGTACATGTGTATATATATATATTGTGTAGTATTTTATTCAGGTCAACAGGTGGTGGAGGTTTGTAAAAAAAAATTTTAATTGGTTAATTATATAGTTCATTTTGACCCAAATTTATTTTTTTTAAGGGTGAGGGTGTTACGCTATGCAGAGTGAACAGTGTCAGGGTTGGTCAGAAGACGAGGAATCAATTGCGGTAATAGAATGTTTATTGAGTTTAAACAATATAGACAGGGAGAAATAATAGTAGCCAGTGAAGCAGGCGGGGGTTCCGCTAGAGTTGGTTGACTTCGAGGCAAACTGGGGTAAGCCCCAGTGTACGGCAACGTCAACCACGTAGAGGAAGCATGGAACCCGTCTACAGGGGAGGCGTGAAGACTCTTCGAAGATACCCACTGGCACAGAGATTAGACCACGGAAGAACGAGACCCGGCAGAGCTGGTGTGATAGGCAGTCCTGGAGTCTGGAGAACACTGGAGTGAAAAGTCCCAGGGTGGAACTCGGGGTCTTGGTAGGCAGCTCCTCTCGTGAGGCTGGTCGAGGGTAGTGAGGGTCTATTAATGTCAACGAAGATGAAGGGAATCCCAGGACCCGGTTAACAGGACAGTCAATCAATACACAAGACTACAAACAGACTAGACAGATTCTGTAAGGAATAATCCACTAGGCAAGACTGGGGTATGAAAATACTGGATGGCACTGTGACCTTAGTCAACGATAGCACGAGGGAAGTGAGGAGTAATGGTGTTTATAAAGGGGTAGGTGAGATAGAAACCAGGTGTGGGTTGTGAAGTAAATGATGCGGTAATGAGAGCGGCAGGTGATAACAATTAGACGCAGACCGCGAACACGTGGCGCCAATACACGAACTCCACGTGTTCGAACACTCACACACACAGAACAAAACAAACATGACGGATATTAACCTCGGAACCCAACAGAACAGTAGTTACGTTGTTTTATGGTGGCTATGCTGCTGCTGTTCCTTCTATTTCCCCTAGGGGCCGTGCTGCGTCCCGCTGATTGCTGATTGGGGGGTTGGGCAACCGCTATAAAGACGCCCTATTTGATGTCCGGAAGAGGAAGGGCTCGCTCATACTCACTATCAGCTCCACCTGGTAGACTTGTACGTCTCGCTATACTTTTTGTAAAAGCTGATTCACCAACTGGTTCCTAACAGGGGATGGACTCGTGTTCTAGTTTGTGAGTTGTATTGAGAGCTGGTGGGATTTTGGTGATGGGTTTCACATTGTTTATTTTAGCGGTAGTTTAGGGTAGCAGCTAGAGGAACCGGAAGACTCATCACGGACTTGTCTTTTGTTTTAAACGGGAGGTAGGCAAGTTTATCTGTTCCTTTAGAAATGTGTAGTCAGTGTTGTTTTTTTGTTATTTTCTCACCATGCTCTGTTTATGTCAAAAACTTATGTTTCATTAAACAAACTTTTGGTACCGCCATGTCGTTTCTATGGTCTCTTTATGCGTTATGTTATACCATTCTTCTGTGCATTCAATGGTGACGTAACAACTATCACAGATAGCTCTAACCGGACCTAGTGCTATCGGACGCAGTAACACCCCCACCGTGGGCTGTTCCATCTGATATACCCTCATGACAACGGTTCCCACACATGGTAACCCATGAGCTTCCCCAAGTGGGCCTCCACCTCGTGGTTAACTACCCAGTCCACACATTCCATGCGTTCTCCTCCAAGGACGAGACCATACCTATATCCACCATTTCCTCCCCACGGGTAGGAGGTGGCCTCTGCAGCGCATCCCTAATAAGTTGTAAACCCGAGCGGGACGGCCTCTCGCCAGTAGAGAGCTAAGGCCTCCGTCCGTGAAAGGTTACCGGTCAGGGCTGTACCCATCTTTCTCCAAGAAAGCTCTGGAACCCCCCGACCACCACACTGGAAGGTTACAGTTTCGCGAAAGCATCGAGCTGACACGCCCAGGCCTGTTACCGTCGCTTCGCTTGAGATTGTGACGCGATACAGCGTTGTGGCGTTTTCCATAGGCAACCCCATCTGTCGTTCTCGACACAACGTCGAGAGACCGACAGAAAGGGAACGTCTTGGTTACGTATGTAACCTCAGTTCCCTGATGGAGGGAACGAGACGTTGTGTCCCTTATGCCACAAACACGTATCGTATTCTGCTGCAGTCGTGAGAGGCTCTCAGGCTCTTCAGAACAAGAGGTAAATGAATGCTGCACGCTGGCTTCCTTTTATACCGGACATCCGGGGGCGGAGACCGGCATGCAAATTTCATTCGCCAAATTTCATTGGCCTTTTCTATAGTAGTCAGAGTTGATTGGTTCTCAAGGGCGAACCCCATCTGTCGTTCTCGACACAACGTCTCCTGTCCCTCCATCAGGGAACTGAGGTTACATACGTAACCAAGACGTTTTAAGGGACGATTTAAAAACACTAAGGGATTCAGCATTTCTAATCTTAGAGGGTAGGGAATTCCACAATTTAGGAGCCAGTGAAGAGAAAACCCGATTGCCCATAGTTTTAAGCAGAGTTGTTTGAACAGATAAAAGACCAGCTTCAGAGGACCGTAGAACTGTGTAGGGGGTTAAAAGCCCTGACAAATATTGAGGAGCCAAATTATTCAAAGCCTTATAAGTAAGCATGAGAATTTTAAAATCAATACGAAAACTAATAAAACTGGCTACTATTCTATCAACGTATCGGTCTGTGCTTACCGGGAACATCGACGGACACCCTGAAGGGCACGACTGTCCAATTTCGATGCGATCCAAGCAATGCACGGTCTGTCCGGCAACCCACAGAGAGAGAACCATTGGAAATGTAGAAACGTGTCAATTCACCCACATCGCCGCAGAGCGTCAGACGGACCCGAAATTCGTTCTGCCTGGCTCTGTAGGCGGCGCCGTGGCGAGGAAGCATGGACCATAGCGATTTAAGATTGCCAAATTGAAATGACTCAGGAAACAGAAGAACGGAAGTACCACTGACGATAGGACGTGACGTCATGGCCCCGTGTCGCTCGTGGTGCCTCTGTGAGGAATTATGAACAAACTGGGGAAAATTAAGGTTTACATGGACAAATCGTGGGTCCGTGTACGTTGGGGGGCACGTTTGGCACACACAGTGGCGGTTCTACATTGAATCACTCTCCGGGCAAGATCCCCCTCTGGGTGCCCCCCCACCTACCCCACCCATCCCAGAAAAAAACAAAAACAAAATTTTGCACAAACAGCCATGTTTTACCATAACAATATAACAAAGTGTAAGACAAGCTTATATTTCTTAATTGCACAAATCCTTCAACAGAACATTTTAAAAACACAATTCTGCACAAAATCATTTGAATGGACATTTGTCCACGAACCCTCTAGGTTCCCTTACATGCCCGGGAAGGGATTCGGGCGCCCACATGGCGGCTTCTCCCGGCCCATCCAGAAGCCCAATGCACTACTCTAGCTCGGAAGACTTCGAGAGTGCTAGTTTGCATACAGGGGACATAGATGATCCCAATGAAACTCCTCTTTCCTCTGGATATGAGGAGCTATTAGAGGTTGTTAACCGGGCGGTAGCCAGACTTAGTGTTGACTGGCCCACAGAACAACAAGAGATTAAGTCTGTTAGTAAATTAGATAAAAGATTCTTAAAAAAGCAGTTACAGCCTCAGCATCGGGGTTTGCCATTTTTTCCCGATCTTCATACAGAGGTGTCCAAATCGTGGAAAATGCCCTACTCATCTCGCATATCTTCTATGTCGTCCAGTTTTTCGGCTGTATTAGGGGCTAGAGATAAGGGCTATGGCATGATGCCAAAGGTGGAAGATACGTTGGCCATTTATCTTTCACCGGAGTCGGCATCATCTCTGAAATCCCTGACACTGCTCACCAAACCATGTAGAGTCACGTCGAATTTGGTGGGAAAGGCATATATGGCTTCAGGTCGGGGCCATTAAAGAGGGCAAGGTTATAGATCCGGGTCTGCTCAATGAGTTGAAGACAGCAGCAGATCTTACTCTCCGGGCTACCAAGGAGACAGCCCAAGCTGTTGGGCGCTCCATGTCAGCATTGGTAGCAACGGAGGGACACCTGTGGCTAAATCTATCAGGCATTAAGGAGAAAGATAAGACTGTTCTACTTGATGCACCTCTCTCCTCTGAAGGCCTCTTTGGTGGCGCAGTTGACATAGTTGTTGACCGTTTCCAGGAGACAAAACGACAGGCTGTGGCATTCCATAAATTCATACCTCGCCGCTCTTACCCCCAGGGGTCTGCAGTCCAAGGACAGCCCCAGCCATCCACAAGCTCCTCATATAGGTAGCAGCAAAAACAGAGTGTAGCTACTCGTACTCCCCCTCAAAGAGCTTGGGGGGTCGAGGCAGCAACCTCCCAAGCCTTCTAGTCAGATGAAATCGGATCTGAGGACAGTTGTAAAGCAAGGCAAGGCAAGTTTATTTATATAGCACATTTCATACACAGAGCAATTCAAAGTGCTTAACATAAAATGATTGACAGAAAGAAATAAGACGTATCTTTAAAATGCAAATGATTTAAGATCACAAATACTTCAGATTTTAAGAAACAATAAAACAGCAATAAAATTGATAAAAAATGTGAGTGTATATATAAAAAGAATAAGAGCAGAATAAAAATAAATTAGAAATAAAAGTGCAGTTGATGTAAACCAGCACAGTGCTCAGGTTGTGAATGCACAGCTAAACAAGTGTGTTTTTAATCTGTATGTAAAAGTAGCTACTGTTGGTGAACGTCTGATGTCTTCTGGAAGCAGATTCCAGCTACGGGTGGCGTAATGACTAAACGCTGACTCGCCATGTTTTGAGTGAACCCTTGTTATCTCTAACTGATTTGATCCTGATGATCTGAGAAGTCTTGTTTGGTTTATATTCAATGAGCATATCTGAGATGTATTTAGGTCCTTCACCATTAAGTGATTTATAGACAATTGATAATACTTTGAAGTTGATTCTAAAAGTGACTGGTAACCAGTGTAAGAACCTGAGGATTGGAGTGATATGCTCAGATTTTTTGGTTCTGGTCAGAATCCTGGCAGCAGCATTCTGTATGAGCTGCAGCTGTCTGATGGTCTTTTTGGGAAGACCTGTAAGACCTTGTAGTCTCAAATCGGAAGGCTGCTGCCAAGAGGTCCTGACGGCTGTGCAGGGCTTCAAAGGGCGCCCCCCTCTTGGAGGTCTGATTAGTCTGTTCCTTCCAAGAAACCCTCAGGAGATCTACACGTCAACCCTGCCGTCCATGACGCTTCGGGGCACGTCAGTTTCCCTATCACGGAATCACCAGAGTCTACCCGAAGACACTGTAAACCCATTGAAAGTGCAAAGATATTTGGCAATAGGGATGAGCGAGTACAGCATTATCTGTATCTGTATCTGTTAACCATATGAATTATCTGTATCTGTATCTGTACTCGGACTGGGCGGGGCCTAACCCGGAAGTGGGCGGGATTTAACCTGGAAGTGGGTCGGGTTGTCTTGAGATGGGCGGGGGTTTAACCGGTATGTTATTTTAAGCATGCAATTGATATGGGTTGATCAGAAATTGTTATATTTATTGCTGATTAGAAAACTATTTACATGACAGCATCAGCATTGAGCTTCAGATCAATGGTTTTGATCACGATAACAAACGAACTATATACAGAACAAGTTTATATATTATATACATATATATATACATATAGCGCAGCTACCCTCTCAACAAAATCCATGTCCGCCATTTCGAAATGAGACTGGAGCCGCCTGCCAGAAGCCCCTCCCATGACGTGAATTTGACGCGCGAACGAAGCGAATTTGACGCGCGAATGAAAGCAAATTTTACGCGCGAATGAAGCCGATCTGACGCGTGAATGAAGCGAGTAAACTCAAAATGTTCAAGCGTCCAACTACACGTTGGACTGTGTTTGGTCTGTGTTCTCTGTGTGAGTGTGCAGAGCGGGACACAGTCAGCAACACAATACATCTGTATGTGTGTAGGGCAGGGGCGCAGTGACTAGACTATCACAGAACGCAGACACAGTCAGCTACCCAATGAGGATTTTTATTAAATCCGAGCACAGATATTGACTCGTATTACTCGTATGATACTCGTACTCGGCAAAAGTGCTTTATCCGTACCGGATACTCATTTCAGCCGAGTATCCGGCTCAACTCTATTTGGCAGTTCCACCATCCCCTGCCATCGGGCTTCACATCGAGAGATTGACCCCCTTAGTGCACTTTATCCACGAGAGGAGAAAGCTTCCAAATCTAACACTATGGCTTCTCTCCACGATAGAAAAGTATTATAGGATTCAGTTCGCTGTCCACCCTCCAAATTTCAAGGGGGTATTTTCCACCGAGGTGGACCCCGAAAAGCATCAGGTTTTAGAAAAGGAAGTGTTGTCTCTGAGTCTGACGGGTTTTTACAGCGGGTACTTCATAGTACCGAAGAAGGATGGAGAGCTGAGGCCCATTTTAGATCCGAGACATCTCAACAAATCTCTGAGGAGATATAGGTTCAAGATGCTTACTATTCCTATTATTGTGGCCGGAATCAGATCAGAGGACTGGTTCACCACGATAGATCTGAAAGATGCGTACTTCCACATATCTATCTATCCTCAACATCGGAAGTTTCTCAGGTTCGCTTTCGGGGGCAAAACTTACCAAAATCAAGTTTTTCCATTCAGCCTAGCTCTCTCCCCACGCACATTCACAAAATGCATGGATTCAGCCCTTGGTCCATTGAGACTTCAAGGGATCAGCATACTAAATTACATCGACGACTGGCTAATATTAGCACAGTCTCACGAGATGGCGGTTCGACATCGAGATCTCGTCCTCGACCATATGAAGAGTCTGGGGTTACGGCTAAATGCCAAAAAGAGCAACTTAACTCCCCAAAAGAAGATTACATTTCTTGGGGTAGTGTGGGATTCGGGCACGATGCAGGCACAGTTGTTGCCTGTACGTGTCGAATCGATCCTGACAGCGGTGTCCAGAATCAATTTAGGTCAGACCTACACTGTCAAGTATTTTCAGAAAATATTGGGTTTAATGGCAGCAGGGTCCAACGTGATTCCTTTTGGCCTCCTGCATATCAGACCCTTACAGTGGTGGCTGAAGAGCAAGGGGTTTTCCCCGAGAGGCAACCCATTCCGCATGATCAGAGTTACGCGCAGATGCCTTCGTTCCCTGATTATATGGAAGAAACCTTGGTTTCTGAATCAAGGTCAAAAATTGGGGGCGCAATGTCACAGTGGTCTCCTACATAAATCATCAAGGGGGCCTAAGGTCACGCCCTCTCTGCAGACTGGAGCACCAGGTTCTCCTATGGGCCCAGGAGAAGTTTATATCGCTCAGGGCGATGTACATCCCTGGAGTCTTGAATGTGGGAGCAGACATGCTGTCAAGGCAGGGGCTGAGGCCCGGGGAATGGAAGCTCCACCCCGAAGTGGTGGAGACAATCTGGGAATGGTTTGGTCGAGCCGAAATCGATCTGTTTGCGTTCCAAGAGACGTCTCATTGCCTCTGTGGTTTTCATTGACTCTGGTGCAGACGTGGCCGAGGCAGTGTCTGTATTCCTTTGCCCCAGTCGCTCTGTTCCCGGGAGTGTTACAGAGAGTTCGACAGGAAGGGATCAGTCTCTTGCTAATAGCCCCTTTGTGGCCAGCTCGGGTATGGTTTTCAGACCTTCAAACTCTCCTGGCAGGCCAGCCATGGGAGATTCCCCTCAGGAGGGACCTTCTGACTCAAGCCGGAGGAACTATATATCTCCCTCGTCCAGAATTTTGGAAACTGTGGGCTTGGCCACTGAGGGGGGTGAGATGTTGAATCAACTGAGGTTGTTGAGACAATCCTTAACTCTAGAGCTCCCTCCACAAGAAAACTGTATGCCTTGAAGTGGAGATTGTTCACCTCATGGTGTAATGAAAGGCATCTAGAACCAGTAAACTGCCCGGTGACTTCAGTACTGGACTTTCTTCAGGACCGTTTTTCTACAGGTCTTGCACCACTATTAAAGTATATGTGGCAGCTATCTCTGCCTTTCACTCCCCTCTACCCGAGGGGTCTCTGGGGAGACATCCCTTGATTGTCCGGTTCCTACGTAGAAGAATAAGACCTCCTTCTCAGGTGAGGGTTCCTGCATGGGAACTGGCTGTGGTTTTAGAAGGGCTTTCCCAGATGCCTTTTGAGCCCATTGAGTCTAGCTCCGACAAACATTTGTCTCTCAAGCTAGCCTTCTTGGTAGCCATTACCTCTCTGAGGAGGGTAGGTGACCTTCAAGCTTTATCAGCTTCTCTGTCTTGTTTGGAGTTCGCTCCAGGCAGGGTGAAGGCTATTCTGCACCCTAGACCGGGGTATGTCCCAAAGGTACCTAGGAATGTGGCCAATACCTTAGTTCTTCAGGCCTTTCATCCTCCGCCTCAGGAGACAGTGGATCATCAAAGGTTACATTTATTATGCCCTGTCGGGGTGTTAGAAGAGTATGTACGTAGGTCTTCTTTATGGCGAAAATCTGATCAACTGTTGGTTTGTTTTGGACCTCGAAATAGAGATCAGCCGGCCTCCAAACAGACCATTAGTAAATGGATCGAAGAGGCAATTTCTTTAGCTTACGAAGTGCGTGGAATACCTTCACCTCTGCTAATTAGGGCACATTCCACTTGCAGTATGGCTTCCTCGCGGGCCCTCCTGTCGGGGGCGCCTATGCAGGATGTTAGTGATGCTGCGGGTTGGTCTTCCCCGCATACGTTTGTGAGGTCCTACAGTCTGGACCTGCCTCCCTTACCTGGATCCCAGGTTCTTTTGTCCTGAGATGTGAGTGGACCCCTTCACACTTGGACAGACACAATTCAGTATGGCGTAGTGGGCATTTCATTCCCCATAGTGTCATTCCTTGACGCAGTGTAGAGTTCCTTCGAAAGGGAACGTCTCAGGTTACGACTGTAACCGTAGTTCCCTGAGATAGGGAACGAGACACTGCGTCTGATTGCCATTCTCCTTGTGCCTGGAGCATTTGCTTAAATTTTTTTTGCAGAAGCTGATTTGCATTGCATCCGCTTCCTTTTTATACCTTCCGGTATCGCGTCACTTGTGACGTCATCGCTGCGCGACTAAGACTCGCGGCGCGACGATAGATCGCGCATTTAATTTCACACAATCCTTTCAGATGCGTCATGCTGCTGGCGTTCCACATAGTGTCATTTCTTGACGCAGTGTCTCGTTACCTATCACAGGGAACTACGGTTACAGTCGTAACTTTAGATGTTTCTTCTATTTGAAGCCCACACGGTAGATGGCGCTGATGGGGAATACATTTCACGCCTAAACATTACGTGGCGCTCAACCGCTGTTCAGGCTTCGGCTGCTGAGAAGAAGAAAAGCTTAAAGCTTAGCGCGTAGCAATACAGGCTACTAGTACCGTTTGCTTTACATACTTACAACCGCAGAACAAGAAATGGATTTCTCCAGCAGCAGCGAAGATGAGTTTATTGTTTTTTGCCTTAATGAGCAATGGAAGAGAAAAAGAGGATATTGGGTTCACACTATTCTTGAGATGAGAGTAGAGCACGGGGAGTTTAATAGATTGATCCAGGAGTTAAAGCTGTACCACCATCGTTTTCATCGTAACTTCAGGGTGATGGTCTGGGGGTTCATTAGTTACCAAATGGCATTTGCATTGCAGCTGTGCTATTTAAACAGCTGTAGGATACGTGTACACTTGACTTGATGTTTGTTTACATGTGCCTCTGCTTTCTACCTACAAGCAAAACTGCTTAGTTACTGTATATAAAGAAACATAATCAGACACTGATTGTATTTGATGACTTTTACTGGTATCGCCAATATATTTGCAATATCCCATACTACAACATAACATGTGGATTGTATTCATATGAAAGATTATATATATATAGTTTAGTTTATATATACTGTTTATACTTTTGTATTTGAATGCCACATCAATTTGTCACGTGTGACGGGAGAATCCACAGAGAACGTCAAGGCATAAACAAAAATTTGCTTTTAATAATAAATCCAAGATGGAACAGAGACACACGTAGCATAAACAATACCGGACACAGAACAACGGAACGGGATGAAGATAAATAGTCCATGGATTATGAGGCTGATGGCTGTCAGGTGCGGTGATTGGAGATGAGACAGGTGTGTGAGCATGAGGGATAGGGGGAGTGAAGTCCAAGGGAAAAACAGAGGAAACTTCTTTTTTGTCATAGTTTTTGTAGTCGCTGTGACTTTTAAAAAAAGTTCTGTCTGTTCTGACATCCATTCCTCTCACAACAGCTTCCTGAGCCTTTAGCGCCCCCGCATGCCCTGAGTGGCTCTAGGCGCGTGACGTAAAATGCTTGATTCTTATTGGACAGCACATTTCTTCGCTTGTTGTTTTTGTTCTAGAATGTTATCGCGTGAGAGGAGCCACCAGCATTTCCTTACCGGACTTACAGTGGTGTTTTTTAAGTAATAATAACTCAGCAAACAAATACAGCTAACAAACACATGTACACACTATAAACACATGATGACACAATAAAAACCTGATTTATGAATTTTTTTTTAAAAGCAGAGGATTACGCCTTTTTTCAAACACACACTGTAAGTATATGACATGATTTTAAGAACAAGGCATGACAGCTGACATTGCGCATGATCCAGTGTGTGTTATGCTTTCCCACTTGGACAACGCTTTGATGAAAGTGTCTTCTAAAAGGAAATGTGACTGATCATTTGGTTTTGTTGTCTTTTGTTGGGTCGCCTGCGTCCGGAATGGAATTTCTCTTTCCCAATGAAGAAAAGTTGTTTTGCGCCAAATACTTGTCATATATTATCATACTTCATCAGATTTCCTGTAGCTCAGTGGTAAGAGCATTGCGTTAACAAGGTTGTGGGTTGGATCCCAGGGGATTGCACATACCTAAGTATAAATGAAAAGGATAATGCAATGTAAGTCGCTTTGGATAAAAGCGTCTGCCAAATGTAAAAATGTAAATGTAATTTACTACTTTATGTTCTTACCTTTAACTTGCCTGTTGGGAAGGCAGGCAGGCTGTCACGTCACTGACAGAGAAAGGGGAGGATGGTGACTGTATGTATACAAGTCAGATTTGTCAGAAAAAAAGAATTAACTGTTTTAAAGGGGTGATTTCATGAAAACCAGACTTTATCCATGTTTAAATGCTAAAATCGGGTCTCTTGTGGATCTGCCAACTCAGAAAACGTGAAAAAAGACGAATCATTCACTTTTTTTATGTGAGCCTATCTCTGCAAGCCTGTGAGAAAACGAGCACTTCAGAAATCGCTCTCTTACTGACGTAAGCAGTCGTTCATATTATCATATTTCCGCCCCTTGTTCTGAACGTGTCCACCCATTGCGTCACTGCCATTTTTGTTTTCGCATGTGTGAAGCTCCAACACCATGGCAAAAGTAGCAAAGCTTACGAACTGTTCCGTTGTTTTCTGCACAGACCAACACAGAACAATGTTCCCAGCCTCACGGGAGACAAGAGAGCAATTGATTTATTTAGTTTTCAATGGACATCATCCACACTGAACGAGGCAAAGCTACAAATAAAGACATTGTAAGTACCGGTATATTTTACATAAGACCCCAGGGACCTGCGGCAACTTAAAGAAGATAAAATGTCACTGTGACACGTTTGTCCGTTCACTGTAAAGCAATGTGTGTGGCTTGTAAACATGTGACGGGATTGTCCTGTGTAACATTCATTTGACTTAGATAAGTAGCGATGCGTTCGTCTTGAGTATCTTCACTTTAGAAAACTGTGTGTATGGTTTGCTAACACGCGACGCGGTTCTCTCTCCCGAGAACGGTCGTGACCAGACCAACAGGGACCGGAGGGGCTTCGCGAAAGGCCCCGGGGGAAACAGGTGTGCTTATCAAAACAATATGTTTGGTGTTCAAAGACGAGACCTTGTTTCTCGTTCGCTTTATGTGACCAATACTTAATTTTTTGTCACTGGAAGCACAGGCTCACAGCCCTTTCTGGGTTTTCTGCTGAAAAGGGGGCGGAGACTAGCAGCTCCCTTGCACTTAAAGAGACAAACACACCAAAACAGCGCGTTTCTCCTCACATGCAAAAGTGGGCATGTAGCGCATGGTATATTAAAAGATCTGTGGTGTTTTTTGAGCTGAAACTTCACATAAATCATAGGGATCCACATAATGTGTCTATTACATGTGTGTAAAACTAGAAGAAAAAAAAATCACCCCTTTAAGGCAGTGTTTTCCTAACTATGACTACTTGCCAATGTTTTAAGGAATTAACAGTGCTAGAACATGCGCGTCCATCAAGTACTTTCACCAGTTACATGAGAAATAGTATCATATCATGCAACACTAGAAGACAGATCCCAATTCTTTACAGCTGAAAATATGTTATGAATAAACGAAACCTATTTAGTCATGTCTGAATGTTAACATAATACATCAGTGGACACACAGGCTTAACAAATCTCCATTTTGAATCTCATTGGTCGTGGCGCATCCCGTGTGCGTTTAGTTGCGTTATGAATGGTTTCACTTCAGAAGACATTCATTCAGGGTTCCTACACATTTTTTTCATTTCGAAATTCCATACTTTTTGATTCAAACATACAGACTTCCCTGAAGATTTTTCCGACCATATTTAACATGTAATTTTAAACTGTTCACGTGTGTATTATAATATTTTGCCGAATAATCAGTGGATTGTTATAGCTATACTTCATACAAATGAATTACCACCAAACCAAGACATGTTCAATGCACAATACTTTATGATTGGAAAGTGCAATGTTAATCATTTGTCAAATTAAATAACTGTAAACCTTCAACCCACAGCAACAGAAGGATTGGTGAAATATAATTCATTAAAGATGAAAGGAGAACAAAAATTAATTAACTTGGCTTCTTTCAAAATTTGACAACATTTAATAGAGGGCCGTATGTACGCAGGATTTTAGAAATACCGAGGTCCAAAAACTGAGTTTGTCCCAAACAAAAAAAAAGACTTTCTTGAGCAACATAAGTGCATTTGAGAACAATTGAGTGCAAATTAGATGACAATAGCTAAAGCCATGTCTGTCTTTTTATGTTTATCAGTGATGAGTAAATTGATATTTTTATACAAATATTACCTGATTGAAACACAATTAATCTTTCAAGAGCATTTGGGTTTTGACGAATGTAAGAACTATTCTTTTGACTTTTTGTGCAGCTACAGACATAGACCTCAAATTACAAAAGTTGCATACTGTTATAATAATATTTCAGTCATATTTTCAGTCAAAGCCATGCAGTTTAGAATGAACTGATGAAGGTCTGCTCATGTTTTTGTCTCGTTTCAACATTTTGTAGTTTGCATTATTGGATATTACTATCGTCCATTTAGTCAGGATTGTTTTTAAATGTTGACACGCGTCAAGCATGTTTAAATTGGGAGTGCAAACTACGGAGGGCTCTGGAAAGAGGAAGAAAGCAATCGGTCCGTGTTGCTGCAGCTCCATGCGTTACTAGTAACTTCAGGCAGATTTGGCCTAGCGCCGATCTTTTGGCAGCGCTTGAAACATTTTTAACTTCATAAAAATATATTTATCTACAGAAATTCCTAATTTTATAATTTAGAAAAACGGATTGGGCAATAGTCTGGAAACTCCATACTCAATTTCCTCAATTACGGGGAGTAAATGTCAATTCTGGGCGAACTGTTCCTTCAGATGTCTCATTAATTTGAGAAAACATGAAATACAAGACACGAAATCTTAAATAACAACTAGTGAAGCTCTTTACGTAGTTCATCTTAATTTAATCATTATGAGTGCTTAACACCAAGAGTAACATTCACCTGAGTTAACATATTATGAAAAGTGTATAGCTTTGGTTGACAGATTTATAAAAATCCCTCTCTAAAGCAGTTTAAGGCATTTGGATTTGAACCAATGAACTGGCTGGAGAAAACGTTCCTGATCAATTAAAATGACTGCTTAAGACTACAGCGACTAAGAAAACGGTCACGTTCAGCGTGTGTTTACTGTAACTTAAAAGTGAAGTGTATAGAAAGACAAGGAAAAAACAAAGCACGTTATAGACCATATACAGAATATAAAAATGGCAACGTTTAAGACTGCAGACTTCATACATCCACAAAACAAAGATCAATTTGCAGTTTTTTTATACTTAGAAAAAATATAACTTATGTACAAAAAAAGCTTACTGTATCAAATATTGTATTTTTTTACTGCGATTAATCCACAAAAGTCTGATGGCTTGTGAGTACACTATTCAAGATTAAAAAGAGTCAATTATGCCATTATGCTCCCACAGTTTTGAACCTTTCTGCGTTCATGTTGTTAAGTGTCAACTCAATGTATGATACACGTTCAGTTTAGAAAGGACAATATACAATATACATGGAAGGGATGAGGAGGGCAAACCCCTCTCTCTCGGTGAAACGCATCCCAGTCACGCTCAATGTTCATTAATAGCCATTGCTATTTAGATTGATGGAGTGAAGACCCGCGACTTGCATGACATTGATGCTCCCGGGCGGAAAGCCCTCTGAAGACAGCGTGTCCATGGTTAAGAGCGTCTGCTGCTGGCCGGACATGTCGTTGGTATCGCAGCCGTCTGCGCTGCTGGCTGCGGTGGAGACGGTACTGTCGGCGATATTCACAGCCCCAGATGAACTTTTCTTATTCAGATGGGTCTTGATGTGCTTGGACAGGTGGTCACTACGCATGAAACGCTTGGGACACTCCGGGCACGAGAACTTCTTTTCACCTGGAAACAGTTCAAACTGATTAGAAAAGCATACAGTAGTAGGCGTGGAACAATACTCTACAGCTGAGCGGTTGACGGAGTTTAGCCATTCCCTCCAACCTTCGCTTCGTTTCGTCAGGAATGAAAGTTAATCACGATTACAGCATGGTTTCCATAAAAAGAAAATACAGTGTTTTGTAATTCAGTCGTTTATGTTCACACTCTCTCCGTCACTACAGACACAAGTTTGTTCAATTCTTTCATTATGGATCAGTTGGTCTGTGATGTCATTTAGGAGCTCCGCAGTTTTAAATCAATCATGTGCAGCACAGACACCAGAAGATGGTGTGACAGTGAATGATTGACACGAGGGCAGTGACAAAGGCGCAAGAGAATGTTTGTAAACGCTTTTATTCCTTTGCTTATTGTGAGATTACCTTTGTTTTATTGATGTGGTTTTACAAGAATTTTAAAATGTATTCATAGCGCTTTTTTCAACGTTGCATTGTTTCAAAGCAGCTTTACAGGGGTCAGATGACATGTATAGAATATATATTTATGCATTTGGCAGACACTTTTATCCAAAGCGACTTACATTGCATTATCCTATACATTTATACATAGGTATTTGCAATCCCCTGGGATCGAAGCCACGACCTTGCGTTGTTAACACAATGCTCTTACCACTGAGCTACAGGAAATCTGAATATAAAATCCAGAAGTCCATCCTAAGGAATTTGCTGAAATGAAAGCTAATCTAATAACAGCAATCTCCCCGTGAGCACGCCAATATAAACCACAAACTAAGAACTCCTCTTTAAGGTAGGGGAACATTTAAAGATCTTTAGTCGGGTTCAAATTAAAGTCGGGTATCCTTTGAATTTGATCGATTCCACTTATCGATTTTGATTCTTATTCATTCTAATGAATTCATTTCCATTCCACAGTTCAACATCAGCCTGTAGGGTGATTCAGCCTGCTTATTGACTGCTCTACAAAATATATCTATTTATAAGCACTGCTTTGTGTAAATATACTGTATACATAGCAAGCTGTTTTAGCAGACAGTGAGTTGAACTACATCATGGGTAAACTGAAGTTAATATAATGAATCTCTGGTCAATTTGTGGTTCCTGTGCTTCATTATAAGTTAACATATGAATGTTTCTGAGAATATGCACACAGGAATTGATGAGAGGAACTGATTTCAAGGAATACATTTCACGTATCCTATTCCCAACCTCTCGATTCTGAATTGGTTTTCCTAACCTACACTACTACTACTACTAGTTTTGGGGTAGTTCTTTATAACATAACCGTTGGGTTATTTTCTGGGTCACTTTCACTTCAAGTCGAGTTATTCCACCCCCTTTCCCATCGGGCCACATTAACCCAGCTCCTTCAGTCAAATCAATTCATTTTCATTGCCTGGCCATTTCTCCTGCATAATGTTCCAAATATTACAGTTATTGTCACAAACTACATCACAAAATACCTCAAATTCTAAGGAAAATTACCAAGTGATATTCACAAAAGTTGTATGCGGAAAGTCTGCTGGCATTTAGAATAGTTGGTCTGTGCTTTCCTAACTTTTACCTTAAGAAATATCAGCATTTCCACGTTTACAAAGTTTGCAGAAAAAAACGCGGCTCCTGTTGTTCAAAACATGTACTGCGATTCTTTTAACGTCTAGAGGGACTTGAATCATCACATATTATAATGGATGTTCAAACACCCCACATGTTCACATCGCTGTGGAGGAATGTTGGCCCACTCTTCTTTGCAGAATTGTTTTCATTTAGCCACATTGGAGGGTCTTTGTGCATGAACAGCCATTTTAAGGTCAAGCCACAGCATTTCAATTGGATTTAAGTCCGGACTTTGATTAGGCCACTCCAAAACCTTTATTTAGATTTATTTAGCCACCTTTATTCATCATCTGGTATAATTTAAAGCCCTTTGAAGCTGCACTGAAACTGTCATTTTGACCTTCAACCGTTTGGATTCCATTGAAGTCCACTATATGGAGAATAATCCTGGAATGTTTTCATCAAAAACCTTCATTTCTTTTCCACAAAAGAAACAAACACATAAACATGTTGGATGACAGGGGGGTGAGTAACTTATCATGAACATTTATTTTGAAAGTAAACTTCTTTAATAAACGTATTTTGATCTTAAATGTAATTTCCATAGTTTTTGACCTCGCTGGGATCACCCGAGTATATTGCATACATTTATTTTTATCCGTGACGGGGTTGAAGGGTGGAGCGTTCGGGATGTGCTCTTCGTCATCTCCCAACTGGATCCTTCTACGCTCTCTGTCATGCACACGTTTGTAATAAATGTGCAGAGCGACTGCTTCATTCAGAACATAAGTCAGAGTTATATGTATCCAGAGAGTCCACAGATGTTTTGAAGTGAAGTGACCTATAAGTCAGATATGGTGACCCACACCTGAAATGCGACCTCTGCTTTTAACTCATCCAGTGAGCAGTGAACACACGCACAGTAAGTGGTGAACACACATACACCCGGAGCAGTGGAGCAAGTAGGGGTAAGGTGCCTTGCTCAAGGACAGCTCAGTCGTTACCCGCCGGCCCTGAGGATCCAACCAGCAACCTTCTGGTATGTAGTTTTTTTTGGTACACATTTGGTGTCATTTAACATTCATGTTTAGTCAAGAGGGCACTAAACATCCGAGTCTGGGAGTGGACATGTCTAGATCCCCTTTTAAGCAACATTATATATAAAATAGCCAAATTGCAGGTCATCGTGCAATTGAAGGACTTGAAACTACACAATTCATTATTCACCTAAATACAGGCCGAAGAGCCTAAACATAAACGTAAAGGGCATCAATAAAGCATCACAGGACAAAGTTTATTGTGCTTTGCATTCATGTTTGAGGCTTCTGCTTTTGTTTACATAATATGCTTTATTATATGGTGTATACAGAACATTTATTGTTTAGGAATCAATGTCGCAGGAACATAAGTTTGGCCATATTGTTGGGAAAACTGATCTCCGTGTCCTCTGAGAAACCGGCTTTATGAAGAAGGGCATGATGGCAGAGCCGCGGAAAACGAAGAAAAAATGAGTTAAAGAGTCAAGTTAATGGTCTATATTTGTGGGTTTAGTTACTGCTTTACATTTTACTTATTCGTTAATACAATGCATTGAAATTGTATTTATACCTATTTTTTGCGTTCGGAGTGATTTCCACGGATATGTTTTCTTTTTAGTGCTTCAATTTGCTGTATTTTTATTTGTTTCTTTACCATTTATTTTATATTATATACATTTAAAACACTGCTACAATTGAATTTTGTTTCTGAAGAAAACACTCACATTAGGCTATTTTTGCAGTCTGATGCAGAGAAAAAAAAGTTTCGTTATGAGTCAGTAGGCCTTTTTATTTTTTGCATTAATATTTTATTTAGCTGTTTTGGCACGTTTGCCTCAAATTAATATTTACTCCATCTTGTTTTTTTCACTAGTTCACTGAGAGGAAATATATATTGGGCCTAAAAGGGAAAAATTATTTGTTGCATTTTAAAGGCTCATTATAATTGTTTTCTATAGATCTGTAATATAGAACAATGTTAGCAATGTTACATAAAATATATTTTCATACATGAAGCTTAAACCATCATATGATGTCCTCATTCCCCATGTATATTGAAATATTTCAATTAATATCATAAACGTGCTAAAAGTTGACTATGGCCTTCCTTAGAGGGTCAGGAAGAATGGAGGAGAGGAATGGAAGACGATGGACAGATGGATAGGGACTGGGGACGAGACAGACAGACAGACGACAACAGATGGATGGAGGGACAGATGATAGGGACTGGTGATGAGGTGGACAGACAGACAGACAGATGAAGGGAGTGATGGACAGACAGATGAACACAGATGGATGGAGGGACAGATGAGAGGGACTGGTGATGAGGTGGACAGACAGACAGATGAAGGGAGTGATGGACAGACAGATGAACAGATGGATGGAGGGACAGATGAGAGGGACTGGTGATGAGGTGGACAGACAGACAGACAGACAGACAGACAGACAGATGAACACAGATGGATGAAGGGACAGATGATAGGGACTGGTGACGAGGTGGACAGACAGACAGACAGACAGACAGATGAACACAAATGGATGGAGGGATAGATGAGAGGGACTGGTGATGAGGTGGACAGACAGACAGATGAAGGGAGTGATGGACAGACAGATGAACACAGATGGATGGAGGGACAGATGATAGGGACTGGTGATGAGGTGGACAGACAGACAGACAGACAGATGAAGGGAGTGATGGACAGAAAGACGAACACAGATGGATGGAGGGACAGATGAGAGGACTGTGATGAGGACAGGACAGACAGACATACGAACACAGATGGATGAAGGGACAGATGAGAGGGACTGGTGGTGAGGTGGACAGACAGACAGATGAATAAAGATGGATGGAGGGACAGATGAGAGGGACTGGTGATGAGGTGGACAGACAGACAGACAGACAGATGAAGGGAGTGATGGACAGACAGATGAATACAGATGGATGGAGGGACAGATGAGAGGGACTGGTGATGAGGTGGACAGACAGACAGATGAAGGGAGTGATGACAGACAGATGACAGATGGATGGAGGGCAGATGACTGGACAGACAGACAGATGAACACAGATGGATGGAGGGATAGATGAGAGGGACTGGTGATGAGGTGGACAGACAGACAGATGAAGGGAGTGATGGACAGACAGATGAATACAGATGGATGGAGGGACAGATGATAGGGACTGGTGATGAGGTGGACAGACAGACAGACAGACAGACAGATGAAGGGAGTGATGGACAGACAGATGAACACAGATGGATGGAGGGACAGATGATAGGGACTGGTGACGAGGTGGACAGACAGACAGACAGATGAACACAGATGGATGGAGGGATAGATGAGAGGGACTAGTGATGAGGTGGACAGACAGACAGACAGACTGATAAAGGGAGTGATGGACAGACAGATGAACACAGATGGATGGAGGACAGATGAGAGGGACTGGTGATGAGGTGGACAGACAGACAGACAGACTGATAAAGGGAGTGATGGACAGACAGATGAACACAGATGGATGGAGGGACAGATGAGAGGGACTGGTGACGAGGTGGACAGACAGACAGACAGACAGACAGACGAACACAAATGGATGGAGGGATAGATGAGAGGGACTGGTGATGAGGTGGACAGACAGACAGATGAAGGGAGTGATGGACAGACAGATGAATACAGATGGATGGAGGGACAGATGATAGGGACTGGTGATGAGGGGACAGACCAGACAGACAGACTGATAAGGGAGTGATGACAGACAGATGACACAGATGGATGGAGGGACAGATGATAGGGACTGGTGATGAGGTGACAGACAGACAGACAGACAGATGAAGGGAGTGATGGACAGACAGATGAACACAGATGGATGGAGGGACAGATGATAGGGACTGGTGACGAGGTGGACAGACAGACAGACAGATGAACACAGATGGATGGAGGGATAGATGAGAGGGACTAGTGATGAGGTGGACAGACAGACAGACAGACTGATAAAGGGAGTGATGGACAGACAGATGAACACAGATGGATGGAGGGACAGATGAGAGGGACTGGTGATGAGGTGGACAGACAGACAGACAGACGACATGGACAGACAGATGAACACAGATGGATGGAGGGATAGATGAGAGGGACTAGTGATGAGGTGGACAGACAGGCAGACAGACTGATAAAGGGAGTGATGGACAGACAGATGAACACAGATGGATGGAGGGACAGATGATAGGGACTGGTGATGAGGTGGACAGACAGACAGACAGACAGATGAAGGGAGTGATGGACAGACAGATGAACACAGATGGATGGAGGGACAGATGATGGACTGGTGACGAGGTGGACAGACAGACAGACAGATGAACACAGATGGATGGAGGGATGACTAGTGATGAGGTGGACAGACAGACAGACAGACTGATAAAGGGAGTGATGGACAGACAGATGAACACAGATGGATGGAGGGACAGATGAGAGGGACTGGTGACGAGGTGGACAGACAGACAGACAGATGAACACAGATGGATGGAGGGATAGATGAGAGGGACTAGTGATGAGGTGGACAGACAGACAGACTGATAAAGGGAGTGATGGACAGACAGATGAACACAGATGGATGGAGGGACAGATGAGAGGGACTGGTGATGAGGTGGACAGACAGACAGACAGACAGATGAACACAGATGGATGGAGGGATAGATGAGAGGGACTAGTGATGAGGTGGACAGACAGACAGACAGACTGATAAAGGGAGTGATGGACAGACAGATGAACACAGATGGATGGAGGGACAGATGAGAGGGACTGGTGATGAGGTGGACAGACAGACAGACAGACTGATAAAGGGAGAGGACAGACAGATGAACACAGATGGATGGAGGGACAGATGAGAGGGACTGGTGACGAGGTGGACAGACAGACAGACAGACGAACACAAATGGATGGAGGGATAGATGAGAGGGACTGGTGATGAGGTGGACAGACAGACAGATGAAGGGAGTGATGGACAGACATGACAGATGGATGGAGGGACATGATAGGGACTGGTGATGAGGTGGACAGACAGACAGACAGACAGACAGACTGATAAAGGGAGTGATGGACAGACAGATGAACACAGATGGATGGAGGGACAGATGATAGGGACTGGTGATGAGGTGGACAGACAGACAGACAGACAGATGAAGGGAGTGATGGACAGACAGATGAACACAGATGGATGGAGGGACAGATGATAGGGACTGGTGACGAGGTGGACAGACAGACAGACAGATGAACACAGATGGATGGAGGGATAGATGAGAGGGACGAGATGGACAGACAGACAGACAGACAGACTGATAAAGGGAGTGATGGACAGACAGATGAACACAGATGGATGGAGGGACAGATGAGAGGGACTGGTGATGAGGTGGACAGACAGACAGACAGACTGATAAAGGGAGTGATGGACAGACAGATGAACACAGATGGATGGAGGGACAGATGAGAGGACTGGTGATGAGGTGGACAGACAGACTGATAAAGGGAGTGATGGACAGACAGATGAACACAGATGGATGGAGGGACAGATGATAGGGACTGGTGATGAGGTGGACAGACAGACAGACAGACAGACAGACAGATGAAGGGAGTGATGGACAGACAGATGAACACAGATGGATGGAGGGACAGATGATAGGGACTGGTGACGAGGTGGACAGACAGACAGACAGATGAACACAGATGGATGGAGGGATAGATGAGAGGGGACTAGTGATGAGGTGGACAGACAGACAGACAGACTGATAAAGGGAGTGATGGACAACAGATGAACACAGAGGATGGAGGGACAGATGAGAGGACTGGTGACGAGGTGGACAGACAGACAGACAGATGAACACAGATGGATGGAGGGATAGATGAGAGGGACTAGTGATGAGGTGGACAGACAGACAGACTGATAAAGGGAGTGATGGACAGACAGATGAACACAGATGGATGGAGGGACAGATGAGAGGGACTGGTGATGAGGTGGACAGACAGACAGACAGACAGATGAACACAGATGGATGGAGGGATAGATGAGAGGGACTAGTGATGAGGTGGACAGACAGACAGACTGATAAAGGGAGTGATGGACAGACAGATGAACACAGATGGATGGAGGGACAGATGAGAGGGACTGGTGATGAGGTGGACAGACAGACAGACAGACTGATAAGGGAGTGATGGACAACAGATGAACACAGATGGATGGAGGGACAGATGAGAGGGACTGGTGACGAGGTGGACAGACAGACAGACAGACGAACACAAATGGATGGAGGGATAGATGAGAGGGACTGGTGATGAGGTGGACAGACAGACAGATGAAGGGAGTGATGGACAGACAGATGAATACAGATGGATGGAGGGACAGATGATAGGGACTGGTGATGAGGTGGACAGACAGACAGACAGACAGACAGACTGATAAAGGGAGTGATGGACAGACAGATGAACACAGATGGATGGAGGGACAGATGATAGGGACTGGTGATGAGGTGGACAGACAGACAGACAGACAGATGAAGGGAGTGATGGACAGACAGATGAACACAGATGGATGGAGGGAACAGATGATAGGACTGGTGACGAGGTGGACAGACAGACAGACAGTGAACACAGATGGATGGAGGGATAGATGAGAGGGACTAGTGATGAGGTGGTGACAGACAGACAGACAGACAGACAGACCAGGGAGTGATGGACAGACAGATGAACACAGATGGATGGAGGGACAGATGAGAGGGACTGGTGATGAGGTGGACAGACAGACAGACAGACTGATAAGGGAGTGATTGACAGACAGATGAACACAGATGGATGGAGGGACAGATGAGAGGGACTGGTGATGAGGTGGACAGACAGACAGACAGACTGATAAAGGGAGTGATGGACAGACAGATGAACACAGATGGATGCGGAGGACAGATGACGATGGGACTGGTGATGAGGTGGACAGACAGACAGACAGACAGACAGACAGATGAAGGGAGTGATGGACAGACAGATGAACACAGATGGATGGAGGGACAGATGATAGGGACTGGTGACGAGGTGGACAGACAGACAGACAGATGAACACAGATGGATGGAGGGATAGATGAGAGGGACTAGTGATGAGGTGGACAGACAGACAGACAGACTGATAAAGGGAGTGATGGACAGACAGATGAACACAGATGGATGGAGGGACAGATGAGAGGGACTGGTGATGAGGTGGACAGACAGACAGACAGATAAAGGGAGTGATGGACAGACAGATGAACACAGATGGATGGAGGGACAGATGAGAGGGACTGGTGATGAGGTGGACAGACAGACAGATGGATAGATAGATAGATAAAGGGAGTGATGAAGTAGCAGTCTGGCGGTTGCAGATGACAGACCTGTGTGTGTTCTCTTGTGTCGCTGCAGCTCATCAGATCGGGTGAAGCGTTTCCCACAGAAGGACCAGGAGCAAACGAAGGGTCTCTCTCCAGTGTGCCAGCGTAAGTGTGCTCGCAGATGAGACGTCTTCCCATAGACCTTCCCACATCCAGGAATATGACAGATGTGCTGCTTCTTCTTACTGGGGTCATTGCTGCCATAAAAGAAATGAGTTGACAATGTCTTTAATGACAACTAAGACCCTTGGGGATTTGTCTTCATGAAAGCTGCATTGATACATAGCGCCTTACAGATAAAAATAATTGAACCTCTTGAGTCTGCTTTGCAGTATGGTTAACAATAGTATAGTGCTTCAAGTTGAAACACTCTTGTAAGTGTTGTTTCCTGAATTACACTGCAAACTGCATTGAATGCACCTCTTACACCAACACATTACGGTTTTGGGAGGCGGAGGCACTGATAGATAAGCCAATGGCAGATGTAGGGGAGACGAAGGGAGTGACTGGATGTACTGCAATATAACATTTGGGCGTATACAATTTAAAATACATTTTGTTGAAAATATACATTATCACACAGAAGTGGGTGCACCCTTAACATTTTAGTAAATATTTTATTATATCTTTTCATGTGACAACACTGAAGAAACAACACTCTGCTACAATGTATTGTAGTGAGTGTACAGATTGTATAAAAGTGTCAATGTGCTGTCCCCTCAAAATAACTCCACCCAAGTCAAAATGTCCAAATTGGGCCCAATTAGCCATTTTCCCTCACTGGTGTCATGTGATTCGTTAGTGTTACAAGGTCTCAGGTGTGAATGGGGAGCAGGTGTGTTAAATTTGGTGTAATCGCTCTCACTCTCTCATACCGGTTACTTGAATTTCAACATGGCGCCTCATGGCAAAGAACTCTCTTGAGGATCTGAAAAAAAGAATTGTTGCTCTACATTAAGATGGCATAGGCTATAAAAAGATTGCCAAGAGCCTGAAACTGAGCTGCAGCACAGTGGACAGGACTATACAGCGGTTTAACAGGACAGGTTCCACTCAGAACAGGCCTCGCCATGGTCGACCAAAGAAGTTGAGTGCACATGCTCAGCGTCACATCCAGAGGTTGTCTTTGGGAAATAGACGTATGAGTGCTGCCAGCATTGCTGCAGAGCTTGAAGGGGTGGGGGGTCAGCCGGTCAGTGCTCAGACCATACGCCGCACACTGCTTCAAATTGTTCTGCATGGCTGTCATCCCAGAAGGAAGCCTCTTCTATGATGATGCACAAGAACAAGCTGAAGACAAGCAGACTAAGGACATGGATAACTGGAACCATGTCCTGTGGTCTGATGAGACCAAGATCAACTTCTTTGGTTCAGATGGTGTCAAGCGTGTGTGGAGCACAAAACAAGAGTGTCTTGCCTACAGTCAAGCATGGTGGTGGGAGTGTAATGGTCTGGGACTGCATGAGTGCTGCCTGCACTGGGGAGCTACACTTCATTGACGGAACCATAAATCCCAACATATACTGTGACATACTGAAGCAGAGCATCCCCTCCCTTCAGAGACTGGGCCACAGGGCGGTATTCCAACACGATAACCACCCCAAAAGAAGTTGAGGGTAAAGGTGATGGATTGCCCCAGCATGTCTCCAGACCTAAACCATATTGAGCATCTGTGGGGCATCCTCAAATGGAATGTGGAGGAGCGCAAGGTCTCTAACATCCACCAGCTCTGTGATGTCGTCATGGAGGAGTGGAAGAGGACTCCAGTGGCAACCTGTGAGGCTCTGGTAAACTTCATGCCAAAGAGGGTTAAGGCAGTGCTGGAAAATAATGGTGGTCACACAAAATATTGACACTTAGGGGTGTACTCACTTTTGCTGCCAGAATTTAGACATGAATGGCTGTGTGTGGAGTTATTTTGAGGGGACAGCACATTGACACTGTTATACAAGCTGTACACTCACTACTTTACATTGTAGCAGAGTGTCATTTCTTCAGTGTTGTCACATGAAAAGATATAATATAAAATATTAACCAAAATGTGAAGGGTGTACTCACTTCTGTGAGATAATGTGGTGTGCTCCTGTCAACTCTCAGCTCTGCACAAGCATTTAAATGAATCTGATGACGTTAGCCAGGGTTCCTCAAATCCGGTCCTGGAGGGCCAGTGTCCTGTAGAGTTTAGCTCAAGCCCTGATCAAACTCACTCACATGTGATGGTCTAGTGATCCTCAAAAGACCTTGAGCTTGCTCAGGTGTGTTTGATCAGGGCTGGCATTGGCCCTCCTGGGCAAGATCTGAGGAACCCTGATAAAAGCAGACTTACCGTCCCTCTCCATCTTTGCAGTATGGACAGGTGCATGCTTCCCTGCGTGTTCGTCTGCTGGCTGGTGTTGGACTGCCCTCTGCATTCTCATCCATCACACTGCCGCTTTCCTCCAGAGCATCTCCACCCCCTGCATCACCTGTGCCACACACCACATTTTAATATCTATATATATTATATATTTTATATAAATAAATATATAAATATTTTAATTTTAATAGATTCTTTCATTCTAATAACTACTGCAAATTACTGGAATAATGAATCATAAACGGGTCACTGAGTTACAATATAATGACTACTTATGTGGTGTGACCAATAACAGATGACCATATTTTTTTAAATAAAATGTATCTGATTACTGTGGCTGATATAGGAATCTCTAATACAGCAGCTTAAGTGAATGGTATTTTGAGAACTTTTTGTGCACTATTCTGGTTGAGGATCACGATTCTTGTTTCAAATAGAGATTATGATTCTGAATGACGACAAAGTAATACATCACTTACTAGAGGTTCTGACCTTTTTTTTTTAGTAAGGTAATATTTAGGACTTTGCTTCACAATTATTTCATGTTTTACCTATAGTTACTATAGTGAGAAAAAGTTTACAACAAAAGTTAAACTTAAAGAATTAATGCATTGAAGTAACTTATATAAATATATGTTGAAGTAATATATATATATATATATATATATATATATTAAATATTTCTACAGTAAAAAAAATATAATTCATAAAGGTCTTTAGAAAGATCAATTTGCTTGACATCTACAGATTGCTTAAAGGGGTCTTTAAAGAAAGACACTACTGATAAACATAAGAACACTGTATTATCACCTGTAAACAGTTTAAAATAACTTGAAAACATGAAATTCTGGGCAACTTGATGAAAAGCTCTAATAGCGCAGCTTCTCTTTTAGCGCAAGTACAGAGATAAGCACCACACACTCTGATGATGTGTTTTTACTGTAAGGACTGATATAAGTAAACACTCGGATTTGTCTGCCCTACAAACTGCAATCGTTAGTTTCCAGTTAAGATGTGAAACAAAATTAGAACAATGTAACACTTACCTGATAGACATCCATAAGAGCAGTTTTGTTGTCAGGCTGTATTTACTGTATATAATGGTCTGTTATTTGGTGTGAGATTAATTTGGGCAGAGTAGGAGCTTGTAAATGTCTTATGGGTGTGAGTTGGCAACTCTCTGCTTTACATTTACATTTAGCAGACACTTTTATCCAAAGCAACTTATAAAGAGTTCAGGGAGCAATAAGCTTTATGTCATACAGGAGCCATAATACATTAAGTGCCAATACAAAGTTACTCATTTCAACAAAAGCTAGACCCCTACCTGTGGAGAGAAAGAGAGGGTTAGTAGTTTTTTTCCCCTCGTTTGTCTGTCAAGTATTCACAGAAGAGATGGGTTTTAAGTAGTTTTTGAATGTTGTGAGAGATGTGGTTGACCGGACTGAGTTAGGAAGAATGTTCCACCAGGAAGGAGTTGTGATTGAGAATGAGCGGGTAAGCGATTTACTGCCCCTATGGTTTGCTGAACGCAGTGATCTTGATGAGGTGTTTTGAAGTGCAAGGGCAGGGTGATGTTGTCCACGATTCATACAATGCTCATAATCGCCCAGATAGTGAGGATCAAGTTTGAATTATGTTTGTATTCTTAGGGGACGTGGCAGACGCAGGGCTGGCGCGGGGGGAAGAAGAGCAAGTAGTAAAGCTTCCCTGAAATTGGAAGGTTCTAGCGGCGCTTCATGTCAAGGGCGCTAGTGGCCAATTGAGGGTTGGTAAATTATAGCGGCGTGCAGAAATGGTGAGAGGCACGAGGAAAATGAGGCGGGTGTCAATAGGGAACGACGCTGGTGGGAGGGGGGGGGTGGATTGCGAGAGAAAGGGGTCCGCTGACCTGTAGAAGTGGTGAAGCAGGGGTCGAGTGATAGAAATCGTTTCATAGGCTGGATATAATGGTGCTTCATTGGTAGAGAAGCAAGGCAAGGTGCCGGACGGAAGGGAGGGGCGGAAGAAGATGTGTGTAGATGCGCTGCCGTTTACGGGCGGTGGTTGCCCAGAACCCAAGCGATGGGAGTGGTCAAAAGTGGTGTCTGGAAACGTGAGCCTATTGGATGCGCAGGTGTGGATTTGCGAAGGGAGAGGGACGCAATCTGTGGGAAAGGGCGCGTCGAAAAATGGATGCGGGCCTGGGGATGGATGAAATTCGGAAATGAGGCTATATAAATCAAAAGAAAATTGCCCGTCACACACGCGCTTATTAAGGAGTGTGACATGAACTACGGAGCGAAATCGACATGTCAGGAGCAGTTGGAAGAAAGGGCACCGCGAGTCGCTCGTGAAAGGGGTTATGATTTGTGCCGGGATTGCTGTCGAGTAACTGAAGTATGGGAGTAACTTGGGATGATCTTAGATACAAGTCTGCACGTCGAGGTGGGGGGGTGGGGAACTTGGGGGAGGAGTTGGGCGGGGGAGTGGGTTGGAAGAGCACGAAGAGTAAACAAGTGAAAGGGAGGTAAGACTAAATAAGGAGGAAGTAGTGAAGTGGAGGGTCTCTCCCTCACCACTCTTTCTTTTCGATTAGCCTCTTCTCCCCCGAGCTAGCATTAGATTGAAACAGTCGTTAACATAGCGAAGTCGAGTACCTAAAGTAGAGGGGGTAAGAGAATGAGCGCAAAGAAAAAGAAGGAATGTTTTAAGTAATGATAGAGGGAGGACGTTAAGTATTGAATTTGACGGTCTACGGGTGGGGGAATTGTGCAGCTATTGAATCATTAAGACGCTATGATAGTGATAAAGTGGGAGAGCTCTGTTTATGAAGGCCAAATGCCGATTAGGTGCCGTGTCTAAAGAGACATTTAACGACACTGTTTAGCCCACCCTTGCGAGCAGTGCTATAAAGAGGGCAGTGAATCGTATTGATCCGGTTGAATCATACTGGATACTGTAGCAGAGACAAGGAGGATACCTGGAATAGCGGAGCAAACGAACATTCCGCATAATAGCAGCGTCGGGCGTTGTGAGAGAGAGGGGGTTGGTACGTACGGAATCATGTACTGGACATTACCACCTATTGGACAAAGGGGATGGATAAGGGGGGACGGTGGGGTGTCTTCTTCGGGCACATTGTCCCTACGACTCTTATCCCCCCCTGCGCTCACCTGACCCCTCGCTAATCCCCATCCCTTCCCCCCCTCTATAACGCTCTCGCTAGTACTCCCAGTCCCCCGGGCATCTTTGCTTCAGCATGTCGGCGACCAACACAGCTGAACAACTCGTCCATGGGAGTTATCACCGGGGTGCCGAGGCGAGAGACCGAGGATCCGGTTGAACACTTTTCGACGGCGAATAGTGTTTGGTAGACCGGGGGGCAAAAAGAAAAAAAACAAAAAAACAAGCGAGAACAAGTCACCGGGGTTTAGATATGGGTCATACAGCTAAGATAACGCGCATCGTAGTTTATAGAAGAGGTTTGATCATATGGAAGACAGAAAAATATAAGGAAGCTTTTCCAAGGGAGTCGTAGGAGGGCGCGTCAGTCGAGAGTAGAGGGAATCGGGTAGTAGAGGTAGGGGGAGAACAGGACCTGATGTCAAACGCCTCGGGAGAAAGTAGATAACGAAAGTAATTTGGCCCTGCTTCACGACTTCATTTGAATATGTATCGGCTGATAACTAGAATGACGAGCCGGCGAAAATCTGCAGAGCAGAGATAATTGACAGTGCGGGGGGGGCCACAATAACCGAGCCCGCTTCCATCTTGGAGAGGCGTGTAGCCAGAAGGGCACCGGCTCGTTATCTAAAGATGGGAAGAATGTCAGGTGGATTTAAAGAGTTGAGAAAATATGGGTAATATAGACACAGGGAACGGAAAAGGAAATCCGAGAGAGGAGAGAGCAAGGGGAGTGAGATCGGTAACCAGCGGAAAGAAAGTGGTGAGTGTGCAGATAGCGCTCCCGCTAGCAGAACTGGAGCAAGCAAGCTACCTGGTGTTGGGTGGGACAAGTAGAGAGAACGAGGCCTGGTGGGGACGCTTTAAAAGGAGGGGACTGTGAACTGGAAGAATAGGCCCGCGGGGTGGCCAGGTCCGATTGTGGGAACTAGAGACGGACGGGCGGAATCGATGTTTTAGATGGTTTGTGCGGGGACTGGAGCAAGAGAGGTGAATCAAGGGTTGGGGGGTGTGAGAGGTAAAAGAAAGAGAATATTGAGTACAAAGGTCGGACTTACAGATGGTTAACTCAAGAACGGAGGAAAAAATCTTCGAGACAAGAAATATTGGTGAGAAATGCATAAAGGGGGTATAGTGAGGACAGGGTTACTTGAGTGGAACCTATGCACCGACAACAAAAGGAGAACAATCCGCGCATCGCTTTCGCTGCGGAGAGACAGAAGGAAGTCTACGCAATTTGGGATTGCTAGTGTGAACGTGAATAACTCAAACTAATAAAGGAAAGAGGGCCCCGTACAACTGGTAGGGCTTATTGGTACGCGAGAAGTTAAAATTGGTGAAAAATTGGTATATGCGGGACAACCTACGAGCAGGTGTTAGAAAAAATGCGGGAGTGACTCGGCAGTTAGACGCAAAAAGGATCCCTTGAGCATAATAGGTTGACCGCTAAAACAAGAACAAGGAGGGTGCCGTCCTCGACGGGGGTGGCGAGGGGGGTCATGAGGTTGAGGCCCTTGGAATACAGGGTGTGGTACAGGAACAGAGGAGACACTAAGTGGGTGGGGGGGGTAGCGAGGACTCCGCGGGAGGGAGACGAAGTCCCGGTTTAAAGGGGGCGCGGGAACGAAAAGACATTGAGGGATAGGAAAAAGAGGTATGGGTGCCATAGTGAAGTAAGGGAGTGTATCTGCCGTGGATCAAGCGACGGGGGGAGCCACCCTCGAACAAGAACTGGTACCGCGCATTCCCCGATTATCAGCATGAGCGGGGGATAGGGACGGCGTCCTCAGTCCTGAAGTAACGAAGTATCTGTGCAGAAGGTGTGTTTTGTGCAGATAGTACTCAGCGGTGGGGCGATTAGGGGTACAGCAAGGGGCGAAGACAAAAATATATGAAGTATGTGGGGGATTACAAGGGGGGAGAGAAGGGAGGAGAAAAGGTACGGCGTAGAAACAAAGGGGGTGTCTATGGTGAAGTTGCCAGTTAGAAATAAGACCAGTATGGGGTAGTGAGCAGCAGGCGGGACGTTGTGAATCAGTAGACTTAGTTGGGTGGATAACGAAAACGATCGTATAGAAGGGGGGGTGAGACTGAAGGTGGATAAGGTGAGGTTGACGGTTAGTTGCCTAACGCGACTTATGAGAGGGTAACGTCGCAATGGAAACCAGAGGGTTGAAGGGGTACGGGACAAAACGGGGACTACCTCAATAATACGCGCGGAAAGCAGTAGATTGGGGGATGGGAATAAGACGAGGCGGATGGGTGAGAAGAAGTATAATCAATGCGCGGCGATGGAGTTGTAAAAAAGCCGACAGACAGGGGGAGTACGATAATATAAATAAGGAACAGAGTACGAGAGCAAAAAGGTAGATGTAGGGGTGAAATTATGGTGATGTGCCGAATACAGGGAAAGCTAAATCGCCTTCGATACTGGAGGAAGTGTGTAGAAAACCAAGCATAGGATGTAGGAGCTTATGAGGATGGGATGAGGGGCATGAGGGGTAACAGCGACGCGTCCCCGTGGCCAAAAGATTTCCTTAGCCATGAATGATTCTTTGTCATTGTGGGCTATATAGAAACACGGCGCGATGCTCGCATGCTGTAATTGCTTGCCTCCCGGCTATCCGCTATCTGTGTCATTTGACACAGAAATAATGGATAGTGGGGTGTGGTTTGAAAAGAACTGTTTGTGACGTCATTACATACCTTATGATAATAATGATTTTTCTGCTTCTGCGCCAGCACCAGCACATATTGAACCGTTATGATTTTAGTCCGAGGTGTAAGTTTATAGAATCGTTGATCTTCATTAATGAGGTGTTTGAATCGAGATCGTGATCTTTTAACGATTAATCATGCAGCTCTTTATGACATTAAAATTCTTGATTCTGATCGCAATATTACTAGGGGCCTATGATCTCCTCGATGTGGAAAACGTGGACGTAATCGCAGAATCCAGGCATAAAAAGGAATTTGCATGCAAGTATTATTTCATAACAACTAGTGCTTAACAGCTAACAAAATTCAAGTTGTGCTATGAATAACATATATATTCAGACATAAATAAATCTTCAGATGTAGCTTCAACTATGTAATCTGATTGTTTTACGAGTCTATGATTTAAAGAGTGGCGTGGTTATTTTACACTTCTTCACTTCATCTGTAATGATTTAATAATATACAGAAAATATAAAAAATAATTTGAATGTGTTTATTAATCTTTGTTCACTCAGATCGCAAGCTAGTTTAATTATTTTAAGTTTACACACCGGATGCCCGGATCGCGTGTCACGCTAAGCTCACATCACCATATTAAAATGTTTCAAAACTGACATTAACAATAATTCATTTATTACCATACCTTGTTGTTCTTAGTAAATTCATCTCATTCTTGAACAATTTGAAACATGAAAATGTGCATTTCACTGCAACAAATGTTAATGAATTTGGCCTTAACATAAGACTGGCGCCTTTTTCCATCCCTAAAAGCCAGAATTTTCCTTCTAGAAGTTCAAAAAGGGTCGTCGCCTTCAAGTTAAAGCGTGTAAATAAATTTGCACAGATGCTTTATTGTTTGTTTTAAAACTCGCTATGATTGCTTACCTTAGTTGAAATAAATAGGCCTACCTTATTTATCAATGCAAATCCAATGCAAAGCTAAATAAGACAGACAGTGACCGTGAACGACAGAGAAAACTAAATTTATATGCGATTCAAAACAGGAAATATCTTCCTCAGATGACGCTTACGTACCACGTAAACAAGTAAACTGGCTCAGTCTTTGTTGTGGGGTATTTTTAGGATCTTTACAGTCGGCATAGAGGTGTCAAGCCTGTTTATTTATTTAATATCAACATTATAAACAATAAAGCCAGATATTCTTCCCAGATCTGGGTTTTGTTACCGGGAGTTAGAGAAGAGCAGTACGTTTTCTCCGCTGTCGGCGTGTTGAACAGACTTTGACCAGAGTAAAATAGACCTATATGCTATATCTATATCTAGAACATGTCAAACAAAATAAACAAGATAACCATACATCACAGACTGTCAATATACGTTGCGTTTTGTTTCATCCATCTTCTTTTTTATTATACCTTTCCGCGCAGGTTTAAATGCAGTTTTTAGGTTTTTTTTTCCAACATTAAAAAACCTATATACAGGATATTATATTTTATTCATTATGAATATTAAATGATTTTTATAAGCTTGATGTGAAATTTTGACTAAATAAAAACCTAACAAATGACGTCATTATAAACTTAACTTAAAAGCGGCCCCAACAGACAGGGTTTCTGCCAATCTCATATTAATCTTGAGTATCTATAGAGTTGTATTGCATACTTCGTATCTTCGAAGAGAATTTAGTTTGATCACATTTATAAAAGATAGATACAGCTGTATGTACAATTACTTCCGAAATCATACGGCGCGTGCAGGGGGGAGGGGTAGGCTGAACTTAAGCATGTGCGCACACATTGTGAACAAAAAACAGACATCAGTTTCACTCACCGCATGCGGTTCATGTCCGGCATCTTTTAGCGCTGGGACGGCTCCATATATCAGTTTTAAACGATCTCCAAATCCAGCGTTATATCCACCGTTTTAAACATTCATCACCCAAATGTAGTGAACAAACAAACACCTGAACTTCACGAACGTATCCCAAGCTGTCACTAACATTCTCAACTTGCTGGAAACTGAGGAGAAGGTGCGGGATCTCACTGTGAAAATGTCTTTCATCTCTGAGGGCTGCTCCAAACTCATTACAGCTCTCTCAATCCTAGAAGGAACCCACCGACCCACAGCAGTGTCTGTATACAATGTCATGGAGGAGCTAGGTTCTTACCTTGCAAATGGAACTGTAAAAAATTGTGGGTTTGGTCCGAAGGCTGATGCTCTTTTGAGACAGATGAGTATTAAAGAGAGGAGAGAGGTGCTTGACCATCTCCATGATGCTTCCCAATTGGCCTTCACAAAGTTCTCAAAGTCTATGCACAGCTGAAGCCCCTGGCAAATCCATCGGGAGAGCTCACCGAATCAGTACTGTGTGTCGAGGGAAGCCATCTCTCCCTCTGTGGAACTTGCAGATTACTGGAAGGGTATGAGTGAGAGATTTCCAAGGATTGTGGAAATAGCAGTGCCCTACATCTACTTCCCAATGAGTCAGTCGACAGTAAGAGGAGTTTCAGCAAATATAAAACACTCCTAACCGACAAGCATGAAGCACTAACAGAGCTAAACACAAAGCGGCTGGCTATCATGCATTTTAATGGAGATGTCTCTGACAGATGGAAAACTTAGAATGGACACGCATAGCTCTGGCCATAAAGCAGTTCCACAGCTTTTGTCTTTTCATCTCTGTTTTCATCACAGTTCCATCACTCTGTTCGACAAAAAATAAATTGTTTTGGATTTTCCTGTGAAGTTTGTGAAGAGAAGAATTTGTTACCAGGGTAGTTGACAGTGAGAGGACTTTTAGCAAATATAAGGCACTTATCACAGACCAGCATGAAGCACTCACTGAACCAAACACAAAGAGGCTGACTGTCATGCGTTTTAATGGATATATCCGTGTGAGATGGAAAATGACCTGCATATCTCTGGCAATCAAGCATTTCCATGTTTTTATTTTCATCCATGTTTTCAGTTGTACTGTTAACTATATTACAGCACTTTAACAACAAAAAAATCCAATGTTTTGTTTTGGATTTTGAAAGCTAGTGTTTTGTTTTTGATGAAATTCTGTATTGAAGCAGTTTAAATGATACCAATGCATTTTTACTTTTAATAAATTACTGTTAAATTGTATAAGTTTCATGATTTAAATGGATTAAGAATGCATTTTGATTAGTAAAACTTAATTTAGCCATTAAAACAGAGTCCGAAAATATTAAAACAGAAAAAAACAGAATCCAGAAAAATTTAAACGGAAAAAACGGAATTTGGGAAAAAATAAAATTGATTTCATAGGGCCCTATGATTGATACTTGTCCAACACATTATTATAATTAAGATACACAGTCAGTTGGTGAAAAACAACCTTCTTTAGATAAAAAGGTAGTTTCGAAATGGGGCGGTCGCTATCAAGGTTGTAAGGACCGATGCTCACCTTTTTTCTTAGAGGATTGACAACGGCATGTTTAAAAATTCAAGGAACAATGCCTTGGGATAGACTGCTATTTAATATGGTTAGGAAAAAATATTAAATTGCCCCCTAAAACCTCCAGGAGTCACCGAGGAGGTACAGCATCCAAAGAACAGGAGGAGGAAAGATTCATCTTTTGTAAAACTTCAGAAAGAAAGAGAAGGGAAACAGCTTCAAATTTTGCCAAAACAACAGACATTTTTCCGTGATAAACTCGCCTAAATCCGACTGCATATTACTAGAACGCATAGAGTCGATTTTATCGAAAAATAAATTGCAGATTGTAGGTGAGGCATCAGAATATAACAGCATAGAAGGATTTAAAACCTGATCAAGTGTTAAACAAAATCTTTGGGTTATGAGCATGTTTTGCAATCAGGCTTGAGAAATTACTTTCCCTGGCTGTCTTAACTAAGCGCTGATAGCTAATCATACAGTCTCTCATGATATAATAAGAGACAAGAAGTTTATCCGTCTTCCACTTTCTTTCAGTCTTCCTCCACTCCTGTCTAAAAATTCTAGTGGCATTATTGAGCCATGGTCTCACCTGAAGTTTCAGTTTCCTAGGTTTAAAAGAGCAACAGAATCCAGAATATTGATACCGTGAGTATTAAAATGAGAAATTTGCTCATCTACAAACAAATTCGTCAAGTCAGAGCAAGCATCGCTCAAAAACACATCTGCAAACAAACTGGATATTGAATAGTTTACAGAACAAATTTTGCGATCAGTTAACCAATTGAGTATCAAGAACAAAATTAAACAATACTGGTCTATGATCTGAGAGACATAAGTCATCAAGGTAAGACATGTTTTATAGTGAATCCTGTTAGCTGTTAATTTCATGTTTGGCCAATATTTTAGACTCGTACCTGATTAACATTGTTGTTGGTGGTTTTTAATGACAACATCTAGCTGTGGGTTTGAGAGGCGATTGTCACACACAGTATAAAAGGCAGATGGTTTAGTAGATATTTTGTTGAGAGTCGCCCTTATGCTGCAGGAATTAGAGCTTTAAAAAAAAACATTTTATACCTTATAAAGGTAGGGTTTGTTATCGGTCAAGTCTTTGTGCATGTTCGTCCATTCTTTCAGTGTCGTGGATAACATTTAGCCATTTAGCAGACGCTTTTATCCAAAGCCACTTACTAATGAGGTAAACAATGGAAGCAATTGGAACAACATAAGGACAAGAAAAAGCATAAGCGCAGTAAAACTGGTCTCATACAGCCTACCACAGTATACAGAGCTAGGTTTTTTTTTTTAAGGATGGAAAGAGTAGAAAAGAGATAGAAGTCAGTTCTGATCAGTCAGGTGCTCAGGGGAGAGAGAACCGCGTCGCGCGTTTACAAACCAATCACACAGTTTTCTAAAGTGAAGATACTCAAGACGAACGCAGCGCTACTTATCTAAGTCAAATTAACATTACACAGGACAATCCCGTCGCATGTTTACAAGCCACACACATTGCTTTACAGTGAACGGACAAACGTGTCACAGTGACATTTTATCTACTTTAAGTTGCCGCAGGTCCCTGGGGTCTTATGTATAATATACCGGTACTTACAATGTCTTTATTTGTAGCGTTGCCTCGTTCAGTGTGGATGATGTCCATTGAAAACTAAATAAATCCATCGCTCTCTTGTCTCCCGTGAGGCTGGGAACATTGTTCTGTGTTGGTCTGTGCAGCCAACAACGGAACAGTTCTTAAACTTTACTACTTTTGCCATGGTGTTGGAGCTTCACACATGCGAAAGCAAAAAAGGCAGTGACGCAATGGGTGGACACGTTCAGAACAAGGGGCGGAAATATTATAATAAGAACGACTGCTTACGTCAGTAAGAGAGCGATTTCTGAAGTGCTCGTTTTCTCACAGGCTTGCCGAGATAGGCTCACATAAAAAAAAGTGAATGATTTGTCTTTTTTCACGTTTTCTGAGTTGGCAGATGCACAAGAGACCCGGTTTTAGCATTTAAACATGGATAAAGTGTGGTTTTCATGAAATCACCCCTTTAATACCAGGCATAAACAGGGCCTTCTAAAGACTGCAGGGAGCCGCGGCAGGGGGACAGAAGAGCCACATGCGGCTCAAGAGCCATGGATTGCCAACCCTTGGGTTAGTCAAATAAATGCAGAACAGGTATGTTTTGAGCTGTTTTTGAAACTTATGTAGGTTGCTGCAGTTCGGATGGAGGCTGGTAGCTCATTCCACCAAAGGGGAACCGAATAAATAAAGGTTGTTACAGGCGATTTGGTGCCTCGCTGTGATGGAACAACCAGGCGTCGCTCATTTTCAGACCGAAGCTTACGGGAGGGGATGTAGACCTGGAGCACTGAGTTCAGGTAGATGGTACTGAAGAGAGTTTAAACACTTGCTCATCTGTGTATCACATTACATCTTGAGAATACAAATGAATGCCTTGTCTGTTCAGCAAGATTGAAACCATTCTCCACACACAGCACTATATGACATGAGAGATAAACACCAAAAGGTGACAGAAAGCAGACAAACCTGTATTGTTGGCGATGGCGATGGGAATACCCTGAAGCTGATGCATCTGAAGTCCCTGGTTGCCGAGCGCATTCAGGTTGATGGTCTGAAGGCCGGATAGTTGCATGGTTCCCGTGATCTGCGTATTAGCGGGACTCTGCAGCTGAAGGGTCTGCCAGTTGACCTGACCGTTTGGACCCACGGTTCGGATCAGGATAGGGCTTCCGTTGGCGATGGTCTGGATCTGGACATTCTGCAATCCATCCTGAGACAGAGTTTGCGTGGCGAACACCGGACCTCCGGCCGAAACAGCGGGGGCCGGCTGAAGGGCCTGCAGGACCTGCTGCGGCTGGATGAAGATTTGAGTTTGACCCGCTTTCTGTCCATCTTTGTTCTCATTCTGAAAGCTTTTTGCCATCTCACCCTTACTGCTATGAGTAAACGTAACGCCGCACGGCATAGCCGTCTGCGTGCTGCTAGATGTGGGGCAGAACCCTCCCGGGCCCGAAGACGATACATTCTGCAGCAGGTGAGAAGTCGCTAACGTTCCTCCGGAGCTCACATCGCCTCCAGCACCCGCGGCAGTAGCGGAACCGACCGGAAGAAGCGTGATGTTTGCATTCAATGGGACAGGCATATTGGTGAGGAACTGTGTCTGACCGGGCAGCATAGCATTACCCAGACTGATGTTCTGTAGAGGTATGGCTTGTTGAAATAGACCCGGAACGGTTAATATGTTACCAGCCCCGGTCACTCGGTTGGTGGAGGTGGCAATGAGCTGCTGGTTACCACTGGGGCGAGGACACGAGCTGACTGCCCCGCTGATGCGGCCGACACATCCTGAGCTGTCTGAGTAAACTGGAACTGTTGCCCGTCCACCGTCTGATACTGTGGGATCACCTGATACTGGATATTTGGCATGACACCAGAGAGGGCCGTGAGCACCTGCTGACCCTGTAGGTTTTGTGATGATGTCATCACATACTGCTGTTGCTGGTGAACCGTGGACATCATCTGTTGGCCTTTCTCAGCCACTGTGGGAGAGGTTGTGTTACTGGAGCTGGTGACAGTCTGAGTGCTTGTCGGGACCATGTGCCAGCCATTACTGCTGTGATGCTGCTGCTGCTGCTGGTCCACTGCATCACTTTCATCAATCCGACTGCAGGTCGCTGCCAGCAGAGCTAAAGGTGACGGCTGCTGGGAGTCCTACAAACACAAAATAAAAAAAATAAAGATCACAGAAGTTTACATGCAGAATCTGAAAAATGTAACAAACATATGAGGAATTTCGAAAACAAAGGTTTGTTTTAATTAAAGGCTGCCCTCAACAAGTTATTTTAACACGATAGAAGGCCTGGTTGTCTTGAACATAAGGAAATTAATGTTGTGCAAGAGTATTTCCCTTGATTAAAAAAGATGAATGTCAACATCACACAGTCACAGAGGTCAAATATGCAGAAGATCCTGGAAAAGCAAAGAAGATTTTCTGGAGATCAGTGGACAGGGTAATGGCTCCGGACAAACAAGAAACTCTTTAGCAACTACCACAAAACCAACATGGTCATAGATTGCCTAGGTAACAACACACAATATTAGCAATCAGGTGGATGTAAACTTTTGAACTGGTTTATTAGACTAATACCTAAATAATCTGACACCTTGTACTTCTGGAGACTCCGGGTAGGTTGCAGTTCTAAAAAATGGTGGCACTGGGTTCCTCATGGTTTTAAACCTTATTCTTCATTCTTTTGCATTTAAACTGTATCTTTTTTCTTTTCCTGTTTTTGTTTGCCTGTTGACCTAATGATCATTTTGCTGCCCATTGGCGTGACGCCTTAACGTTGCCATTTCAAATGTACAAATATGTCCGAAGATATACAATTAAATTTCATCTAAAGTGTCAATATAATTGTTTCGGATCCTGATTGGTCAAGTTTGCTTATAAGTGTTTTACCTTGTGTCCGCTGCGGCCACCTTCATTTCTTCTATAGCAATCATGGAGAGTATATTAACAAAGGCAAGCAGTAATTATTATTAGTGTCAGGTCTGTACGTTAACTTGTTTTGCATCATAGCACTGGTGTTACAGAGGCCAAACAGTTGTAGCACAAGTACAAATGTCTGTTGTCATCATTAAAAAATTTGCAAGTGCAGTTCATCATGAATAGGCAGGCAACTGACAAATTACATTAATGTTACATACAGATGGATAAATTAGGGCCATATCATTTTTTTAATATAGGTTATGTGTATTATATTTTTATACTATACAATAGAGGTATATTTGTCCACATAAATTACTGAAGTATACTTGTAAACACACACAAAGGCCTATTGTACCATTAAGTAACCAAACACTTTGCATATTAAAATATAAAAATTACATGAAAGTGACAATTATTAAGTTATATAAAACATTACATTTATTCAACCAAACAGACTTTTTTTAATCAAATAAAGTTTTTTTTATCGGTATCAATTAACTTTTCAGCCCGCAAAAGCCAACTGAATGAACCAGTCTCACTAAATGAGCAGAGCTCATTCGCATCTTGCATTCTCTGTGGTTCACTTTAAATGATTCAATGATCTCTTATCTTCGCTAGTGACTGAAAAGTTCAATAGTTTAAATGAATCTGTTCAAATGAGTCATTCGTGTGCGAGTCGTTCTGAACGCAACGTACCGGCGAACTCGCTGTGTACAGTTTACTCTGATTCAATGATACAACTGCACAGATGAAGACATTATAATGATACGTTATGTTCATTTTAGAAATTAAACGTACTTGGATGCACAACAAACAGCCGTGAAACACAGCTGGCTCTCTTGTTCTGCAACTCTTTTTAGCGCCTCAGTGTGCTGATAATGAAACAGCGCCTCCACTGTGGCGTAATGCCGCAACTGCAGTTACAAATGACGGTCTGTTAAATGCACGCAGCATTTCTTGTGAAGACACTAGCGCTGTACCGAACACCATTTTTTGAGCTTCGAAGGCTCAAGAGTAATCAACATCGACTATTTGAACCCATTAAACATGTTTGTCTTTTCCTTCAGATTTACTAAATCATGAAGTTCACTTATGGGCGATTAATATTCAAGGGCGAATGCTAACCGCTTCGCGGGGTGTGTTAGGAAAAAAAAGAATATTTGAATCTCAAAATTGAAAATCGAATGCCAACCCACCGAACAAATATTCTGGTACAGCCCTAGAAGACATCAGACATAATTTTGGCGAGAGTCTGAGGCGGCACGACATTTGACGAAGGCAGCCACCTCCAATTTCTCTATGCAGGAAAAACCCTGGATACTACATTTTGAACCTTAGTATAGTATACTACAGTGTTTACTACAGTTTATCAATTTACTACAAGGGGTTATACAACTTCCATTAGCAAATACTACAGTATTTCTTCGTCTGAGTGTTGTAGTTAACAGGACTTTTATTTTGACGGGTCTTCGGGAAGAGTTTTTGTGTGTTTGCAGGTAGTTTCACTCAAACAGTAAACGCTGGTAAACTAAACTCTCAGAGCAATCTGAAGATATAGTTCATGTGCTTATGTCCTCATACAGTGCAGACGCAGACCATCACTCGTGTAGTCTTAATCTGTGCACGTCATTCACTCAGACACGCAGAACAGCCCGATGACATATTTAAATAACAGGATGCTGCGTCCACATCTAGTTATATGGACTTATTGTAGGACTGGAACGATTCCTGGAGTAATTAGAATAAATCTAATTTTATTTTTGCATAATCCATTTAACTACAGTACGCATAGAGCACCGCGCTTCCCCACGGACGATTATTACTGACGCGCAGCCCGCTAAACTCTAGATATGTTGTGTAAACACAGAAGCGCTGCACAATAAATGATAGAGATTTTCATTTCTGCTCACAACCGCGAGACTGTGTGACAAACACTGTGTGTGTGTTAGAAGGGTGAGAGAACATTGTGCTTGGTACGTTCCTTATGTCCAAAGGGTGAAAGCGGTCTTTGTGACCGTTTAAACACATGCTCTGTAAAGTGCGACATATATACAGTTTGGCAGGTGCATTACAGAATTGGGACACTGTATGTTGTTAACACAGTGGCTTCCTATCAGTCGGCATCGGTTCGATACCCGCTATTTAAGAATAAATGCATATGCTAAGAACAAAGTATATTATTCAATTTGAAATGTGCATCTAAGGCAGTCGAGTAATTATTGTGAGCAAAGCGGAGCGATAATATTTCTCGCCGAGCGGAGAGTCGCTCGCTGAGCCCTCTTGGTGATTTACTTTTTTGTGAATTAGACAATATCTCTAATATCGATATGGGGCGTGTTGGACTTGAAGCGGGTCTGTGGTGTCTGACATGCACAGTGCCCATGTGCAGAGTGAGTAGAGCACTCTCACTCTGTGCGCGAACCAGACGAACCTCGCCAGCCCGCTCTACAAGATGACATTTTACATGTCCAAGTGATAAGCAGCTGTATGTTTTCAAATAGCAGGGCTCCAGACTGCGACTAAATGGTCGCATTTTACGACTAGTACTCGCGCATGCGCAACCTGCCAATTTTTTGTAGATCGCGAGCCCACCAGTGTAGGCCTGTGTGTGTGAGAAGGAGAGAGTTCGGAGCTGTGCACCGTGCGCGGCTGGTTGATCCATCATTTAAAGGAGCTGATTGCGGCCACTTTAGTCAATGCTTTTGTTTGTAGCAGCAGCGAAGCAGCCCAAAAGCGGCGCTCTGCGCAGCCTCGCTAAAGATACGCACCTGGTGTATTTTTGACGTGATGTTTCTCGCTGTCGTTGCATCGGTCACAGCTCAGCTCATCAATTTTGCAGACCCAACGTGAACTCATTACTACGATTCGCTGTGACGGATTTTTTGTTCCTGAGGACGAACGATTTGGTATTTGAAACGTTTAAAACGAAACTAACTGAGGAGTTCAGAACGCGCCATTTATCTGTTGATTACTTGAGACAGCGCTGAATCATTTCCAATCCGTTCACAACAAGAATGAACGACAGGCGAATGCTCTTCTTAAGTTAAACTTTTATGTGAAGTTATCTTTACATTGTGTTGTGAATATGACGAAAATTGTCCTTAATACACAATGAATTAATCATAAGAACGTTTCGTTTCGAAACTTTCGTTTTGCTTTTAACACATTAAAATATACACGTTTTCATACAATATGACTTGCACATTTTCTGTTGGTTCAATTGAATTCAGAGTAGTAAATTGGTCTGGTGTATTCAGAGTTCAAACAGTACTGTAACACTTAAAGCTTCTCAGCTCTGCCTCTTTTTAAATGATGAGCAGAACCAAACCACTGTCATCTGCAGTTAAATGCATAGACAGGTAGTGTTTGAAAACTATTTTAGCACATTTACACATACTTACATTTCTGTAAAAATGTAAACACATTTAAAACTGTTCCACTAAATTCTGCAGTTTTCCAATATTTTAGCACAGAATTGTATGACTCTGGTGTTGAGTAATGTCATATCCATCTGAAATGAAAATAAAACTGCACATCATTATTACTGTGAGTTAAGTCTATTTATTATCAAAGTATCTGTCAGTAATACAGCTATTTCGGTGAAAAAAACAATTGCATTGCAGGCTGATTTAAGGTGTGCCCCTGACTTTTCTGCTTGCGCCCCTTAACATTTCAGTCAGGAGCTACAGTGCTCTTAGTAAAAAAAGTCTGGAGCTGAATTTCTTTTCACAAACCATTTTAATGAAGGTGATTGCGAGATCTCACATGAGGATTTGATTCGCAAGTAAACATTTATTCCACTTTGTAGAAAATATCGATATACATATCGGATATCGCCTTTCATCCAAAAAATACTGAGATATGAATTTTGTTCAATATCGCCCAGCCCTTGTTACAGGGCTCTCAAATCTCACACATTCATCGTGAGACAAGCGCAGTTTAGTCTGTTTACACACTCACACGTATTTCTCACGCTGATAAATAACTGCTAGCTTATTGAAATGGTGAACAGCTATATTACTTAGTTTCAGTCTATTTTGCGAGTGAAACATGTTGTCCAGCCGCATTGAGTCCATAAAACTAGATGCGGACTAGTGGATGCCTAATCCTGTTATTTTCACTTGCCATCTGTCTGTTCTGTGTGTCTGAGTGAATGAACGGCACACTTTAACGCTCTGAGAGTTTATTTCACGAAAATGTTATTGTTTGAGTGAAGACATACTAAAAAATAAGCGTCTTCCGACAACCTGCCAAAATAAAAGTCTGGTTAACTCTGTAATATATTTGTCTACATAAAATACTTTTTAATAGTAAAAAAAGAAACAAACTAATTCAGATAAACTAAATGCATCATGCAAAAGGTGAAGTTAGTTGTTTACCTTTAAAATTATTCTTTCTATTTTTATTAATGTTTATCATTTAAACATTTGAATTATATTGCATATTGAATGTTATATGGCGATTTAATGTATTAAATAGGTTTTCTTTTCACACATAAAAATGTATGCAATTTCAGCAATAAAATGTATCTTTTTTCTAAAAAGGAAACAAATTAGTTGTTCATTTTAAGAGACCCGTCTTATTTTCTCTTGTATCTTTAGTATTGCTCTTTAATAAAGAAAAAGTATTTATTATACGAATACCCGATTAATCGATGGAAAAATCAGTCGAATATTCTATTACTAAAATAATCGATAGCTGCAGCCCTACTACGAACGTCCATTTGCGGATGTGCGCGGGCGACAAGAGGTTTGATACAGACTCATTTTAGTTAAAAAAAAACATTATAACATTTATATTTATATAAAATGCTTTAACGATTGTGGCTTGACGTTTTATGACCCCATTTCCCCTTGTTTTGGTCTATTTTTCTTTAGAGCCTGTTTCTTATATTAACCCCAGTAATAATAAAGGTGTTCATAGTGCATTTCATCTTTTGTGTGTTTATTTTGAATGTTGAATACATTCGCGTTCCGGCTCGCGCGATCGCAAAACATTCAAGGGATGATCAAAAGTCCAGACAATATGCACATGATAAACAACGTAAAACTTGCTTCACTGCTTATTAGTTGTTGTCCGTAATGTTTGTAAGTTTCCTTGTGTACTGATAATGGCAGAGCTCTCGTTCTTTAAATGTGCGCTGCACCATTTTCCTTACTTTCGTTTTATTCAAACGGTTTAGTACAGTATTTTTATAGACTTCAACACTAGGAAATGTTTTTTAATTAAATTGTTATTAGATTAAGTCTCTTACCACTGTAAAGAGACTTTTTCTTGTGATACTGGACTGTTGTGCTTTTATTTTCATCACTTTAAACACGTTTTTCTCTAAATTCCGTTCCTGAAAATCATAGCGCTTCAGTCGACCTCAGCCATAACTTTAGTTACATACACAAGATATGAGCAAAATAAAAACTGATTTGGAAAGGGCTTGAATATGGTATTAAAAACTGTATATAAATTTGCTCCATGCGTTGGGTTTTCCCAGATCTAATCACACATGAACAAACACATTAAAATATTTACTATATACATGAATATAAATAATATAAATAACAACGGCTTTATTGGGCATTCGGTTGTATTAAAATACAACAAGTTCCGAGACCGAGACGCAAGTACAGCGTGATGACGTCACTAACATACGAATTACCACCTAACGCCACCTTGAACCAAAGTGACGGGTAATAATAGATAATGACGGGTTTTTACGAGCCTGTCAGTCAAAAGGACGCACAATAAAAAAGTGTAGCGCAACCTGGTGTGTACGTTTGTGAAGGCGTGTGTCAGACAGAGAGGTTGGCAGCCTAATGCCGTCAGTTAAACAGAGTGGATGTAGCAGGGGATGATGAGAGAAGATGAAAAGAACAATTGATAACTCTTTCGTGAATAAAGTTAATTTAAGGCCTGATCCGTCTGAAAATCACAAGCAATGCTCTGACACGGAGCCATCAACCTCCCAGGTTATGTCAAGCTCTGGTCCATTTATCGTGAGATCTTTTAAGTTTAAGTTTCAGTTCAGTGAAGCACTTAAGCACCAACACTCAGTAAGTTACCTTACTTGTAGATTTGTGCTTCAAATAAAGAACTTTGTTTTGACCAGATTGTTAGTTAGTCATTAACAAGTCAATTTTGCCTATATGGACATTAAAAAAAAAAGTGAACTGGTAATACCAGTTAAATATTAAATGCGTTAAATGCGATGCGGTCGAAAATTTGGGTGCACCTGACTTTTGTGCTGGTGCACCTAAGAAAAAAAGTTAGGCGCACCAGTGCAAAACGTTAGTCTAGAGCCCTGCGTTCACAGAAATAAAGCAACGAAAATCAAATATACTTTATCTGTTATTACTGTTATTCTGTCACAGAATGTCGGACTGAAACATAACTGCTCTTTTTCAACCTACTACTTAAACGGAGACATTTATTCAAGAAGTTTATTATAAACTGAAAACTATAAGGGTTACTATACACATTTTATGTCAGAGCGGGATTTGGGTTACAGGTGAGCGTAATGTGAGCGTAGCATTTGCTTCGTCCGTGAGCAAAGCGTACAGTCATTTAGCGAAATATTGAGATATATATGAGAAATATTGAGCTTCGCTCACATGCTCTGGTGTATGGTGTACCCAAGGTCTCAGTCTTAGGGCCTCTGCTCTTTGCATTATATATGCTACCTCTAGGAGATATAATAAAGCGACACGGACGGAGTTAGCTTTCACTGTTATGCTGATGATGCTCAACTTTATATTTCCTCGAAGCCTCATGAAACACAGCAGTTCCATCGAATAATGGAATACATAGTCGATATAAAAAACTGGATGAGTAACAACTTTTTATTACTGAACTCGGACAAAACAGAAGTATTACTTATTGGACCAAAACCGCCGTACGTGACAACCAAGAATACTGCTTAACTATCAATGAATGCTCCATAAAACCCTCGTCGTCAGCTAAGAATCTCTTGGCGTTTTATTTGATAGAAATCTGTCATTTGAGAGCCATGTCGCCAACACCTGTAAAATTGGGTTTTTCCATTTTAAGAATATATCTAAACTACGTCATATGCTGTCACTGTCAGATGCAGAGAAATTAATTCATGACATCAAGTCTAGATTACTGTAATGCACTTTTAGGTGGTTGCCCTGCAGGCCTATTACAAAGACTCCAACTGGTCCAAAACGCAGCAGCTCGAGCTCTTACACGTACCTATAAAGCCCTACATGGTCTAGCGCCGCAGTATTTGAGTGAACTTCTATTGTATTACAATCCTCCACGTGCATTACGCTCTCAGGCGTCCTGTCAGTTGGTAATACCTAGAATTTCAAAATCAAGTGCAGGTGGTAGATCCTTTTCTTATCTAGCGCCTAAACTTTGGAATAGTCTTCCCTGCACTGTCCGGGAGGCAGATACACTCTGTCAGTTTAAATCTAGACTAAAGACGCATCTTTTTAATCTTGCATACACTACCAGGGCTCTAGACTAACTTTTTGCACTGGTTGCACTGGTGCGCCTAACTTTTTTTCTTAGGTGCACCAGCACAAAAGTCAGGTGCACTCAAATTTTCGACCGCATTTAACGCATTTAATATTTAACTGGTATTACCAGTTGACTTTTTTTTTTTATGTCCATATAGGCAAAATTGACTTGTTAATGACTAACTAACAATCTGGTCAAAACAAAGTTCTTTATTTGAAGCACAAATCTACAAGTAAGGTAACTTACTGAGTGTTGGTGCTTAAGTGCTTCACTGAACTGAAACTTAAAAGATCTCAAGATAAATGGACCAGGGCTTGACATAACCTGGGAGGTTGATGGCTCCGTGTCAGAGCATTGCTTGTGATTTTCAGACGGATCAGGCCTTAAATTAACTTTATTCACGAAAGAGTTATCAATTGTTCTTTTCATCTTCTCTCATCATCCCCTGCTACATCCACTCTGTTTAACTGACGGCATTAGGCTGCCAACCTCTCTGTCTGACTGCAGCACACGCCTTCACAAACGTACACACCAGAGGTTGCGCTACACTTTTTTATTGTGCGTCATTTTGACTGACAGGCTCGTAAAAATCCGTCATTATCTATTATTACCCGTCACTATGGTTCAAGGTGGCGTTAGGTGGTAATTCGTATGTTAGTGACGTCATCACGCTGTACTTGCATCTCGGTCTCGGAACTTGTTGTATTTTAATACAACCGAATGCCCAATAAAGCCGTTGTTATTTATATTATTTATATTCATTTATATATTAAATATTTTAATGTGTTTGTTCATGTGTGATTAGATCTGGGAAAACCCAACGCATGGAGCAAATTTATATACAGTTTTTAATACCATATTCAAGCCCTTTCCAAATCAGTTTTTATTTTGCTCATATCTTGTGTATGTAACTAAAGTTATGGCTGAGGTCGACTGAAGCGCTATGATTTTCAGGAACGGAATTTAGAGAAAAACGTGTTTAAAGTGATGAAAATAAAAGCACAACAGTCCAGTATCACAAGAAAAAGTCTCTTTACAGTGGTAAGAGACTTACTCTAATAACAATTTAATAAAAAAAACATTTCCTAGTGTTGAAGTCTATAAAAATACTGTACTAAACCGTTTGAATAAAACGAAAGTAAGGAAAATGGTGCAGCGCACATTTAAAGAACGAGAGCTCTGCCATTATCACTACACAAGGAAACTTACAAACATTACGGACAACAACTAATAAGCAGTGAAGCAAGTTTTATGTTGTTTATCATGTGCATATTGTCTGGACTTTTGATCATCCCTTGTATGTTTTGCGATCGCGTTCCGGCTCGCGTGAGCAGCGGGCGGGGATAACGGGGATTTACAAATGCCCTCATTATAATCCGCCAAAATGACGGACGGCCTTTAGATTTTTCCGTCATTGGTAAGAAAATCTGTCAATGACAGCGAATTTTCGGTTAACGCGACCTCTGGTACACAAATGTACAGGATTATCTGGACCACGGCCAATCAGAGGGGGGTCCGCCCTTCACCATCTCTGATTGGTTTAGACCACGATATGGGCCTTGTCTGTTGTTGAATCACAGGTAGACTTTAAGTGTTGTGGAGACTTTTTTTTCTCCCTCGAACGGCTGGTCGCACCGGTGCGACCTCTGATTATTTTTAGTCGCACCAATGAAAAATAAGGTCGCATATGCGACCAAATTGGTCGCACTCTAGAGCCCTGACTACACTTTAATATATAAATCCTCAGAGGGTTTAAGCTGCATTAGTTAGATCAACCGGAACCAGGAACACATCCAACAACAACTGATGTACTTGTTGCATCAAAGAGTGCAGAACAGAACTCTACTCTCAGCCAGTCTTGTCTCTTTGTTCCAAGGTTACCACAGCGAGCAGGAGGCAGTTCATGTCCAGACCTGATGGTAGAGCGGAGAATGGGAAGCGATGACCTGACAAGAGCTGAGATGATAGAGATGGATAAAGAAGGATGCGGAGACTTGACATGCCTTCACTACAAAATTAAATATTAATGATAATCTTAAATCTATAATTTTCCTTATTAGCAAGCTTATTTATTTTTATTCAGCCTTGTTGTGCAAGCACTGTCGAGCTTGTGCAGAGGCAGCAGCTTTTGCCAGAGGGGAACTGGAATCCCCTGGTTGGGCCGGGGTTCTCCTGTTTTTTTTTTATTTAATTGTTTTGATTATAGTCAATATGTCTCAGGTACAGCTGCTTTGTTACAATGAAAATTGTAAAAAGCTCTATATAAATAAAGTTGTGTTGAGCGTGGCCGCGTCCTTGTCCTCCTCTTGTGTGTTCGCATGTACTCGCTTCCGATGAGCTCCATGTGTGTGCACGAGCCCTCGGCCTCTCGTATTTAACTGTCACTTGCATTTAAAATCAAAGAAGCGTTTGTAATACAGCACACATTGTGGAGAAAGGGCAAACAGCATATCGCCGCTCTTTAATATAGATGTACTGTATTGTGTTTTTGTCCGATGATGTTGCGTTTATAAATCAGCGTTTAAGCAGCGGTTAAAGTGACAGCTGGTGGCATCCCGTTGGAAAATACAGTATTATGAGACGGATAAGAGAGTTAAAGAAAAACAGATGTGCAAAAGTGCTTACACTTACACGACTTGATGACGTCACAAATATGCCAATTAGTTTACAAGTCTGTAAAAATCCTATGAGACACACGGTTTCTTATTACTTATGTGTAGGGATGGGTATCGTTAAGATTTTAACGGTACTACTACTCTTATCGATACTGCTTATCGGTCCGGTACTTTAACGGTTTTCCTATCGGTGCTTTTAGATATATTTGTTTATAAAAAATAAGACCAAAAATAAAGAATTTATGAATAGAATAACACTGTTTTATTTTGCAATAAAATCAAACCAGCAGTATTAAAAGAAGTGGGTTGGTTCCTCATAGCTACCTGCAACGATTTTTTTTTTTTATATTTAAATGTGTATTTTAATGGACAGATTTTTATGTTTGTCCTATGTATGCAAGTAAAGCGACAAATTATTAAGCTCTCAGTGTTATCAATAGGCCTATTGTTTGGGCTGATTTATTTATTATTACATAAACGAGTAGAAAATGTGATGTCACATTATTTAATCCAATTGAATTAAGACCCTCGCGAATAGATATAGTTGCGCGCATGTCTCATCTGTTTGGGAAGACGCGCGCATGGAGACTTGCGAGCATGACTCTGCTTGAGAGAGACAATCCGTGCGTGTTTGTGATGTTAAAACAGCTCATCCGTTTAGTTTTGCGGACGCGCTGTTTTGGTAACGCGAAACGGAGACAGACAAGAGTTTCAAAAGCATTCAAACACAGGCTGCGCGCGCTCGTGAAGTTTAAACAGCTCATCTGTTTAGTTTGAGCGACGCCATGTTTGGATAGACGCGCTGCGGGGAGCAGTCTGCGCGTGTCGCGTGCTTCTCCAGTACCGAAAGCAGAACCGATAAGGGCGGAGCTTATCGATACTCCGGTCTTTCATAATTTAGCCCCGAGTATCTTTTAGTACCGGGTTTCGGTACCCATCCCTACTCAAATGGCTACCTGGACAATTATCAGTCTGATTTCTGTCAGCATCACAGCACAGAGACAGTGCTCATAAAGATAATAAATGATATTCGATTGAATTCTGATTCAGGCAAAATATCAGTTCTGGTATCACTAGATCTCAGTGCTGCCTTTGACATGGAAAACTGGGTAGGGGTTTCTGGGTTGGTACTTAAATGGTTCGGGTCATACCTTTTAAGGACCTTTTACCTTTAGGGAAAGGTTACTATGTGAACATAGGCAACCATAAATCTGTAATTTGCTAAATGCATTTATTAATGAAACAACATCTACACATAATTTCACCATTCAACGTGAATGTATCAGAGAATATTCTTAAATAAGGAAATAGATTCAGTGATTGGTCCATGCCTGTCTGGACTGAATCGCGATTCATATGCGAATCGATTTTTTCCCCCACCCCTTGTATTTACTATAGTAAGCTGCAGTAAAATTCCAGTTTTTGAAATTTACCATGCGTTTACTCTAGTTTATCAATTTACTACAAGGGCACTACAATTTTCCATAGCAAATACTATAGAAGACTTTTTTTTATTTTGACGACTTGTCAGAAAGACCTCGAAAGGGTGAATTTATCACATTAAGGACAGGCGGGAACCATGCAATTTACAGAAATCCGTCTTAGCGACAGACAAGTTTAATCCATGTGTGTCTCTGAAACCGCTGCAAAACCTGCGCGCGCTCCGACACTAAGCAAGCAGTTCATAGCCAGTTTTGATTTTATGTATCTGTTCATCTCACAAAAAGATCCATTGAAGAGCCCGCAGAATAACCTGGGTTTTGCTGTGCAGGCCCGCGCTCGAACGCACCAGCGGAAACGTATGTCAATAATTTCTGTGTTAATGTAAAATCTTTTAAATAAAACCATCCACAGCGGAAAGACTACAAATAGCAATACTTATCGCAACTGTCAATTTTATTACCCTTATATTTGTCACAGTGACGTGCACTACCGCCGGTGGGAGTTCACCACCGTCATGGCACTTTACCACCGCGGTATTATCCATAAAAACTTTTCTTAGCCCCTTATTGGACAATTCTCCCGGAAAAGCATGCGGTGCGTCAACCTAGGAGAGCGGGAGACAGAGCATGAGCACACGTCACTTTCACTTGTGTGCAGGAGAGAGAGAGTTCAGCTGTGTTTGTTTGTTCACGGCCTTTCAGTGATGGATGTTATATAAACGGTGGATATAACGCTGGGTTTGGAGATGGTTTGAAACTGATAGATGGAGAAGTCCCAGTGCTAGAAGATGACGGTCATGAACCGCACGCGGTAAGTGAAGCCGAGTCATATGTCTGTGTTTTGTTGGCAATGGGAGCACACGTGCTTTAGTTCCGCCCTCCCCCCGCACGCGTAGTATGTATTAAAAAATAATGGTACAGCTGTATCGGTCTTTACTTTGATCACATTTATAAAAGACTCTTCTGATATTTAAAGGGTACGATACTATTCTGTAAGTACTCAAGATTAACATGAGGTATGCAGAAACTGTACGAGTTACGTCCACTTTTATTTTGCAGCGGCTTTATTCAAATTTTGATATAAAAATTGCAGGAGTGTTAGCTACCGAAATTGTTAAAAATGCGACTTGAATTGGCAAATATGGTTTATCTTCAGAACTACCACCTGTTAAAGCATTATTTATGCATTTAACAGGTGGCAGTAGATTCATACTGAAGGTATAAAGTTTAAGGCCCACCCAAGAGGCCATTTTGACTGACAGGTCAAGCAACCAATCACCTTTCATTTCATGCCGCTTCATGTTTATGGTTGTGGAAATGTCTCTGCGATAACGTTTAGCCCATGAACCTGGCATACTTTTAAGAAATCAGCGTTTAGTTGATGTGATGAATGTTCATTGACACCGTAATAATTATGACAGCTTTCTTCATAGATCAGGTGGATTTATGTTGTTTCCAGGAGTGTTGTTCGAGAACGTGACACACATCGGTGAGGCTGACTTGACTCAAAGCCACTAGCCTGCAACCTTTAGCCAAAAAAACTTAACTGCTAATGCCTTCAACGGACCTAAGGAAAGAAGACCAGAGGCTAGTTTTTTTTAAATAGATGGCAATGGATGTTGTTAGCCAATTTCAAGTGTTACAGACCCTTCTATCTCCCGTCTATTGTATCTCTGCTTGACTTTTGGAGCAGGTTTTGATGGAATTCGCAATGTTATGACATCACATGGCCAAATTAGTATGCATGTTGTGTGATGAGGGCCAAATTATGCGAAAAATCTGTGACAATCTCTAAATGGGCAGTCGTGGCCTAATGGTTAGAGACTCGGACTTGTAACCCAAGCGTTGCAAATGATAGTGAATGATCAGCGCTCTCCCCCACCTTCAATACCTCATTAGGTGTGTTTAACTTCTGACCGATCCGCTACTGATATCATAGTATTATGAGAGTATATCCGTACACTTGTAAATTACATCTACATACTTTAATATCATGAAGCCGATTATTGTACTCATTCAAGAGAAGTATAATACTTCAGTATTTTACTCAAGTACATTTATCAAGTGTCTTTATCAGAGTGTTTTTACACCACTACATTTCATAAGACATTTTACATGTTTTTTTTCCTCTCTTTAATACTTAAGTACGTAAAAAACCTACTCCTACTTTAACTCCAGTAAAACGATTTTTGAATAAAAAGAAAGAAAGTACTTTTGACTTCTAATGTATTTTTTAAATGTAGTTGAGTAAAAAGTATGATACATGCCATGCTTTATAATGCATGGAAGTCAAATATTTCCAAAGTAAAACACTAGTAAAAAAAGTCAAATACTCTCATTTACATTGACAGCTGAACTTCAGGGAGAAATGTAAAGAGTCACATAATGTACCTCAAGCTTTAGGTTCCACACGCCTGCAACGATCACACTATCCCATCCACGTTAGAGCCCAACAAATGGAGCTGGATCCCCCTTTTCAAGCGGGCCAGGGTACTCACACTAGTCAATGGAACCAGCCTTTAGCTGTCAAACAGGAACGGTTCGATTTGGATAGTGTGAGCAGGCCCCTAGTGTCCATTCAACTGAAATAAATGGGTTCTGAACATCCTTCAAAATATCTTATTTGTGTTCGGCAGAAGAAAGACACTCATACAGGTTTGACATGACAAGGGGGCTACTTTCTTTTTTGAGTGAACTATCCCTTAAACATAAAAGCATCCTATTTAAATGTAAAGAACATAATTGTACATTATTTCTATTTAATGTAAAGAACATATTTTTTATATTATTTCAACATGAGTAATGTCATGTTAAAGTTTGAAATCCAACTATGATGCTCATTATGCCACGATTTGATTTGAGCCTGAATTTCACAGGCAGAGTCACATATATCCGGCCCCCTGGATGTCCATCACACCCAATCTGACCTCCTGTACAAAAGTTTGGATCCCCTGGTTTAGTAGCTGATGATGTTCCCTCCCACAATCAGTGTGTGAGGCTGCTGAAAGCAGGAAGTGACACACAATCAAACATGTCTACATACACAACAACAAATGCTGCTTCTGTGTTGTGTGTGCGTGTGAGCGAGCGAGCGGAATAATGCACATGGTTTGAGTTGAAGATGATGATGATGAAACATATGAAATGGAAAATGATCAATGTTATTGAAGTTCTGAACTCACTGTTGCTGTGTTGTTGGAGTTTCTCTTCTGAATGAAGCTCGTGTCGTTTTCCACCAGCGCGGCCATTTCATCCTGCTGTTGATCTGACACAAACACACAAGAACAACAACACAAACTCAATATAAACTCAACATCACTCACTCTCTGTGTAGTGTGATGTGATCACCAACATTAATCTGATCTAACACGAGCTGATCGTGATGCGCGTGCGGCGGCATTTAGTCACACATGAAAACAACTTTTCCATCAGCGTTACACGATCACTTGTACGACTTTAGCCGTGTAAATCGCTCTTTATCGACATTTAACCACTTGAAGCAGCGCAGGTCGATCATCTAAACTTTCACAACTTATCGAACAGCTCAACATTCTCACTCAGTCGACTAATTCACACACTGACTGAACACTGAAATAAAATAAAAGTGTTCAGTTTGCGACGACCGCGTGAATGTTGTAATAAGTGCGTCAAGCATGAAGTACATTAGCTCGAGTTTTGGAGGGGGGTCAACGGTGTCAGTGTTTAAATAGTTAGATGCATATGTCGTATTAAAACTCGTGAAATACATGCCAGCAAACAATATCTGACTTTCATACCGCTTCTTGTTGATAGCAGTAAATATAACGCGAAGTCTAAATGAATCTTACCGCTCATAGTGCGTGAAGGCGCGAGTTTTTCACGCGTCTTGAAGTCTGACATGAACTCTAACACAACTCAACCAAACTTGATGAACAGAAGGGAGGGACTCCGAGTGGATGAGCCGTTGAGCCAATCAGAAGACGGCCGTTTTCTCCTTGGCCAATAAGAGTCTTTGGTTTTACTCCTTTTTCATGACGACGCATAGAAACTTTTTTATATAAGTTGCATGTGTGTGAAACAGACGCTCAGCAGAGTTTTACAACTTGACATGACAATTAAAACTTTTTGTAACGTTTTGTTGTTACTTGACAGTTAAAAGCATATAAACAACACAAATAAATGTTGCTGGCGTTTTCTTTATATCGTTTTGGTCTCTGTAGTAAAACTACTCACTGTAAAAAAAGACGAAATTCAGCCAAGTTTTGACATCTTTTCCCATTTAAACAAATGTGACCCAGTGTGTGGAAATAAGGCTGAAGTCTACAACAGTAATTATGAGCAACATAGTTTGATTTCAAACATTCATTTCACAACGATTTCAAGTCTTAATAAATTTGAAAAATATCAAGGGTAAATTTTCACAGAATTTTCTTTACGTCATTTAGGATGATTTTATGTAGGAATAAAACTTTAGACAGGGTAGCCTTTCACGACTAATAGGCTATTATTTACTCCAAATCGTTAGTGTAAAATGTTTTAACCAAGAACTAAGTGCATTTTTCCTGCCTGAGAGCTTAGGGAAAGTTGTTTTTAATTAAATGGTGAGTTAATATGTTAAATTATAATTGTATTATCACTATGTCACTGTCCCACCACTGACTCTGTCTGTGTTTTCTACATGTAATTATACGCTACTGTAAAGTACATTTTGTGAAATAATCTTGATGTTGTATTCATATGTTGGATATCAGCCAATCGCCTGTAAGAGGTTACTCATCTGTGTTGTAATTGGTCAATATGAGCTGTGGGCGTTTATGTAAATTACCTAGAGAGAGCTCAGCCATGCTGCTACAAAGATACGCTGCATGTGTTGTAGTGATATGTTAATAGACCCTGGAGATTTGAACACTTCCTCAACCTTAACCCTAAATACCTGAACATTACACTTGAGTAATGACATGTGAAAGATTGAAATCATATGGTCAAAATCAAACTCTGGTGCTCATTATCAAATGATCATTTGAGACTTTAGCTGGAATTTCACAAACTGGTCACATATTTGTGTTTGCACTAAATGTTGGGTCAAAAAAAAACCCTCACTGAGCAAAGATACATCCAAAAAGTACTTGTTTTCATTAATGGACAAGTTGAAGATGGTCCTTACTGAACATGAGGTCGAAGGGGCGAGGTTGGATCCAAATCGAACTCCTCCCACTTTACATACTTTGCCGTAATACTTTCCTTTCGGAAGACCTCATCCCTATGCCTCATCCCATTGAAGAGTTTACCCTGTGAAATGAGAGCATGTGAAGGGTGTAGGGGACCGAACAACTGTTTCTTGAAGTGCCCTTTTGTGTTGTCATCCCGTGCCCACACGGAGGCGCCGTCGTCATGCGAAGAGTCAAGGGAGGGTGGGAAGTGTCCATCAATTGTACCGTTCATAATCCTTCTTTCTGAAGGGCCCTTTGAAGTGGCCATTTATGAGCACTTCGGTTCGGAACAACCCTTCAATATGGCGGCCATAATTGTTTTCATTCCGAAGTGCCCTTTGGAACGCGATATATAATTTGCAATCCATGGTCGCAAACATTTGCTCTTATCAATGTAAGTCTACATTTGATTAATTAATACATTTGAGATAGATTCATAATTGAATGTACACCTGTAAGATCAGAATTAGTATATGTTAACCTTAACCCAAACCCCTAACTCAACTCAACTTTATTTATATAGCGCTTTTTACAATTTTCATTGTTACAAATAGCTGTGCATGAAACATATTAACTATAAGCAAAACATTAAAGTTATATAAGTAAAAAAAAGGTGAACACACACAGAATACAGACACGCCAAAGGTCGTGTGTTCTCTTATGTGCTCCCGATCTCCTACTACTCGAACCACGGTCTCGCCCCGCCTACTCCACTACATACCCCCATCGCCCAACACAGGCCGGGGGGTACCCCCGAGACTGTGCTTGCTCCCCCCCCTCCCTCGGGGGGGGTCTCACAGTCTCAGAGTACCTTTCCCCTGGGGGTATGTAGCGACGAGACAACGGAGACGGGAGCCCTCGGAGCGACCGGAAAGAGAGAGGGGAGAGAGGAGGAAAAAATAGTCCGGTTCCCCGACATGCTGCCGCTCGGTCCTCAACCAGCCGGGGTACTCTCCTTCGCGGTGCCTTGCGGTGGCCCTGGGGCTTCGGTGGACGGCTCGACCGTCCGCCCCCTGGCGGCCGGCGGTGGCTCCTCCTTTATCGGGGAGTCGGGGCGAGATCCCCGCCCCCTGCTCCTCCCCCTCGGAGGACGGACGCAGGTTCCGGCCTCTGGCGGACGGCGGCAACTCCCCCGCTCCCGCTCTGACGAAAGCCACCCCACCTCGACCCAGGGGCGCGGCAGCAAAGGTCGCCATCGCACCGAAGCTTTGGCGGTGGCCACACTGTGCACTTCCGTTTCCCCAGAGCCACCGCTTCGGGCAGCCACTGGCGGACGCCTCTGTCCGCGCTGCCCGAACTCTCCGGCACCGCGAGGCCACTCGGCGGCGAGGACTCTCCGACAGCATATCTCTCCTTCCTCCCGGGTTTCGCCACCACTGTAATAAGTTCATTAAAAGGGAAGGAAGGAGGCGGAAACCGGCAGACATTTAAACATTTAATAAAATAAACAACGTAAATAAACAGCCGACAGCCCCTCACGGACGACTGCCGGCGAATCACACCATACATAAACATAAAACAACTTAAAATGTGTCCGGGCCCGGTCCTCTCTCAGTGACGGTCCGGTCGCTCGTTCTCTTATGTGCTCCCGATCTCCTACGTGATTCGAACCACGGTCTCGCCCCGCCTACTCCACTACAGTGGGTTTAAATGTTAGTTGAAACGCATAAAAAGCTTTATTTGATTTAAAAACATTTTAGTTTAGTTGAATAAATGTCATTCATTTTAATCAATCAAATTTTTATGTTTTAATATGCAAAGTGTTTGGTTAAGCCAGTACAGTGCGTGTGTGTACAAGATAAGGATGGGACCACCTCCGCCTCATTTTGAACCAGGAAAAACCCTTGTGTGATCTCTTCTTGATACTATGACACAACAAACTGGCGACGAGGATGACAGTTCATCTTCCTCCTACATACAGTGTCCTGGTGAGCCTGCAGTTCCGTTTGGGACAAGGATGCAAATGTTTGAAAATGAACTTTTGGCAATCCATGCAGAAGGAGATGACTGGCCTAACCCTACACCTAACCTCACTGCCTGGGGACAGAAGCACTTTCTACACTCTTTCCTAATACCGTTACGACTTATGCATCTGCTCTTACAGCTCTCAAGGCTCTCAATGTCATTGTTGAGCAACATAAATTTCGTCAGTAAATGAATTTAGAAAATATTCTTCAATATGTGGCCGATCTTCGTGATATGGTGTCATTATGCATGCTTGATAAGAAGACAAAGAAGATGAAATGCTACGAGATCAGATTGTTGAGAAAGTGTAAAGCAGCCGAATTTGTGAATGTTTACTGCTTGAAGCGGACTTAACGTTAGACGGAGCAATGCGAGTAATTTGCAAAACTGGCCGACTTACCAGTTTAACGGCTGCACGTAAGAATAAAAGACACAACCGCGTTCTGAATGCAGATTTTACCGTTGTGATTCCAGTAGTCATTTGGCAAATCCCAAGCAGTGCCCGGCTTTAAACAAGACCTGTAAATCATGCTGCAAAATAGGACTTTGCAAAAGTGTGTCCCTCTGCACGGAAACAGAAAATTTAAGTCCCTGAATTGACGATTTTGTCCAGGCTCAGCCGGAAGGGCCAGATCTCCTCTGATGTGTCATAGCTGCACTCAGTGACTCCGACCAAAAGCCACTGAACAAACGTCCACGAAGAAACCGTGCAGGTCCAACCCGGTCCCATTCCGCGATAGACACAAGACAACAGAGGAACTGTCAGGGAACGGTATGACAGAATCCAAATGCAGGCAGGTGAAGGGTTAACCAAAATACTTTATTATAAACACAAAACAAACACCCTTGATGGGGGAAAAGCACAAAAAATAAAATAAAATTTCAAACCAATAACTTCCCACAAGGGGAAAAAACAAACACGAAGAATAATCCAAAATAATAAATCCAACATGAAAAGAGAAAGTCCACAGCAAAACGTAATCCACAGGAATAGAACATGGGCGAGTAAAACGCACGAACAGGGAACAGTGCACCGACGAGGACTGGGAATCAAAACACGACTTATAAAGGGGAAAGACTAATGAAGGATAATTACACAAGGACGGAGACGGGCAGGTGACAAGACTAAACATTAGCGGAAGATAATGGGACCGGTGAGGGAGATGAAACACTAACGGAGAAACAAGGGGGCGGAGCTAAACGAAAGACAGGAGGACACGTGCCGAAATGTCAAAACATACCGACACATGTCTCCACACAAGACGTAACACACAAGACATGGTACTATCACGACCTTGTCCACAAGCCTCAAAAATTCAGGGCAGGAAGGACAGGATCCTGACAAGGAACAACCAGGGAAAAATAGTAATGGCATTATTTATTCCTCTGCTGTCCTACATCGACCACAAAACAAGACCAAACCAGACCCACACAGCCCCAACAAACGAAACGTAATATGTTCCTTAAACCTGTGCATAAAAGGAAACAAAGTACTTGCCTCAAAACAGCCACTGCAACAAGTGTCTCATCCTGCTACGCCGAGCTTTGGTTGTGCGAAGAACTTTATACATTAAGTTAAAATTGCATGACAATGTCACTCCTGTGCAACAGAAACTGCGCAGACTACCTTATTCAGTAAGGGATGCTGTGTCTGCAGAGTTGAACTGCCTGCTTGAGTTGAGATGCAGATATTATTGAAAAAGTTAATGCTTCGCTGTGGGTATCGCCCATCGTAGGTACTCAGAAGAAATCTGAGGGAACCCAACAGAGCAATCATTCTGGACAGCCACCCCATTCCACACATTGAAGAACTGTTTTCATAGTTGAGAGGGGCTGTGAGGTTTTCTACAATTGATCTAGCAAATGCTTGTAAGGCAGCTGGAAAAGTCCTAAGAACTAAGGTTGTTTTTGATGCTGGGACAAAACAATGAAACCCCATTTGTTGTTAGATCCTGAGGAATGATATCCTGCCCTCCCCTCGGGGGTTGTTGATGCCCAGGAATTGAACCCCCTCTTCTTATCACACCCCTCCCCTTCATCTCTTCAGGCCCTGATCACTGGGAAAATGCTTACGCTTTATACTGTGTATATCATTTATTGTCATAGTATGAAGTTTTGATGATGGTATTGTTTTAAAGGTCATGGTGCGATGGGTAAAAAGGTCTTGTTCTTTCAAATCTAACAGAGAGTATATTAAAACTGTTTAACTCTAATCCATCACCTGCACTCCTCAAAGAGGTGTGACTTTCTCAGGGAATCCTGTTTACATGTAGATTGAGATCTCATTTGATGTTCTCTTTAGTGACGAGAAAACAAACAAACCAAGTTTCTCGCTGACCATTGGCTTTGTTACATCTGGGTATATAAGGTGCATTGGCAAAGGACTCAGGGAAGCATCTGTAACCAGAACTTCCCACACTGAAATTGTGTCTCTTGAATTGGAAGCTTCTGTAACCAGAACTTCCCACATTGCAGCTGTGTGTCTCGATATTACCAGGTATGATAAACTTTGTGGTTTTATTTTATTCTTTTAATATGTTGATAATCTTTGCTTAGTAAATTAGGAATTTCTTTGTATATGTATTCTATGATTTTAATTAATGTTGTGCCTGCCTGGTATAATAAATTGTTATTGTTGATATTATCTGAATTCTTTAAAGTCTGTTATTACAAGTAGATTGAAAGGAACCTGTTCTGTTACCGCAAAATCGATGTGTCAGGATAGGTAGGGCTAGTTTATACTAGATTTTTATTATAAAAGGAGCATTGCTAAAGCTCACAAGATTTCCACCTATCATCTGGCCTAGCAAGTTGCATGATCGTGACTAAAATAACTATTGTTATGGTTTCTGAGCATGCATATCGCAGCCAAACTTAATGATATTAGTTTACCCGGCAACCTCTGACTAGAGATCGGAACTGACCGTTTTGTGTCCGTGAGATCCATGAGCCCGGCCGGCGTGAGACTCTGAGCGACTGCAGGTCCCAATCGAAAGAATAACTCTAAATAATAAATATTTAAGTATGGAGATTTATAGATAAATTAACTACAATCAACAGATACATTTGAAACGTTATATAAGTTATTTTATATTATATTGAAATTGGAGTCAGATCGGTCTTAACCACAGAGTCATATAAATTGAACTAAATTGTAACAGTTCTTAAATAACTTCATGTAGAAATCACTGAGGAGAAGTAGAACACGAGATCCCTTCAACCACGACATTGGATTCCGTCGTTGGGCCAATGGGTGGTCTTTTACATGCTTATCTCAATCTATTAATCTGAGTTGTATCTTTTTTCTTCACAGGCCAAGGTTCGACGACTGAATTTACAACAGTGTCATCAGATTATGGAGATTTATCTGACCCGGGACCCCAGTCTGATGTTTGACATCATGCACATAACAGCTTCAGATGCTTCCCTATCTGCACCCCCCCCTTCATTCTACTTTCGATCAGCCTGCTTGTTTTGTCTGCAAGTACTGCAAAGAGATGAGAGATAATGGCAGATTATAAACCAAAGTGCAAACCAGTGAAATATACAACATTGCAGATGTGAGATAGTGAAAAGAGCTTATTAGTCTGTTTAAAGTGAAAAAGAGAGCAGGCTTTGTTTAACCTGTCAGAAGAGGTACTTGAAGAGGGGTAGACTGATACTGAATGAGGTATTGAGCAGTCCGATGCTGCATAAAGTGACTAGTGCAGGTCAGTGTATGTTGTGGTTTGGGCGGGCGGGGTCAGGAGGGGTTATGCGAGATGCGAACGACATCCAGGGAAACACAGAGAACTTGTAGTCAGGCCGGCAGAAAAGGGAATCCAATATGGAAGGTAGTCCGAAAAAACAGCGACGAGTCGACAACCCTACGGGAGAGCAGCCACCAATACAATACTGGGGAAAAAGGTTAATGAATAATAACTAGGCTAGACAAGACAAGAAATGCGAGCAAAGGAAGGTCCTTCATAGAGAGCCATACCCGTTGTCCATAGATGTATCTGGGAGCCTTCCTCCGGTGACGATCAGCGGCACACTTGGTACGGTCCCTGGCCCGAAGAAGTGCCTCCCTGGCCCTTCTCCAGGTGAGACGGCAAGACTACCATATTGCCACTGGAAGAGAGGCCGACCACAAAATCCAGGGCAATATGGGACTAAGGGCAGGAAGGGACAGGGAGGGGTTGGAGCAGCCCAGTGATAGCGGGTTCACAGACCGAGGATGAACTCACGAAACGACGGACGTCCTCCACCATGCCCGGCCACCAGAACTGCTGGCGGACAGCAGCCAGCGATCTTCTGACACCTGGGTGGCAAGCTAGTCGGGAGGCGTGGCACCAACGAAGAATGGCTGTCATGGGTCTGCCTTCATTGTTTGCCTATTCCTGGTCTTTAGGCGGATTCATGATGAAGTCTTATGTTTTATGTGAGAGAGAGATGTTGACCCTATCGGCCTTCAATACTCTCTCTCCGGTCCGTGTCTTTGTTCCCGCCATCTCGTTTCCTCGTTAACCTTCCCTGAGTGTTTCATCCCCATCACCTGGTTCTTGTTAATTATCCTTTGTCTGTCTCCCTGTAAAACATCCTCGTGTTCATTGTCCTGTGCTCGTTCGTTTTGTATATTCCTCGTGTTATGCTCGTGTTCCTCTTGCCTTGCCTTGGAATTATTCTGTGGATTACTTTGCCTTGTTTTGGACGTTGTGTCGTGGTTTTAGATTATTGTTTATTTGGCCCCCCTCGAGGGAAGTGTTTGTTTTTGAGTTCTTAGTTATCGTGTCCTGTTTTCCCCCCATCGTGGGTTTTTGTTTATTTATTAAAAGACTTTCTGTGTTACCCCGTACTGCTGCCTGCGCTTGGGTTCTTCCCTTACCTATCATAACAATGGCAGCGCGGACCAACTCGTGAACAAAGAGGAGATTCGCTGGACACTCTCGGGGAACCTCGATTCCGTTCAGTGCTCGCCTGATGCGGTGTGCAATTCCCCAAGCAACCCCTCCCAGTATGTACCCCGTGGGGTGACGGGAGGAAGCGAGTCACCCGGGGAAGTAAAACACTGTGACAAAGCATCAGACTTCAATACGGCCGGGGCATTAGAAAGTCCAAAAGGCAAAACTAAACATTCAAAATAGGGGTGGGTGAAAAAATCGATTCACATATGATACGATTCAGTCCACTAACGATTCTTATCAACAGTCGAGATACCGCACAGCTTCAGCTCAGCAAAAGCGATGGCGGGGGTAAAAGAAATACACCAGGGCTCCAGACTGTGACTAAATGTTCGCATTTTGCGACCAGTTTTCAAGACAGCGCAAGCATTTTTTTACAAGTACTCATGCATGTGCGACCTGAAAATTTTGAATTTATTCTAGTTTTTATTTCATGTGGGAGGACGAGAAGAAACGTCAGCCCGCCACCAGTGGAGGCTGTGTGATAGTCAACTGCACATCAGTGCGTGGGTCACTCACATTGTCACTAATGTTTCCCGCGGACGCGCACAATCCAGATCCTCATTGACGAGTTTACTCACACATACACAACGTGAGCGCATTACTACGAGATGCTGCTTGCTGTTACTGATTTCTTGAGCCTGCGGACAAACGATTTGATATAGGAGATGCAGAGGAGTTCCGGAAAAGTCATTTATCTGTGGATTACTTGAGAGACATCACTGAATCATTTCAAATTCGTTCGCAGCAAGAACATTCGACAGGCGAATGTTTTGTTAAGTTGTATTTGACGTTGCGTGTTGTGAACATGAGGAAAAGTGTCCTTAATACACAATAACATCATTGTGAGAACATAACACGATTGCTTTAATGTGTAACACTGTAAACAATGAAATGACATACTTTTGGAGAAGCACAATTTCTGTTGGTTCAAATGAATCCAGATTACAGTCTCTCTATTTAGCACCAATCAATAACGAAGCTGTTCTGTAGACATTGCCTCTTTTTAAATAAGCAGAACCAAATCTGCTGTTAACTACTTATTTTTCAGTTTCAGTAATACAGTTATTTTGGGGAAAATGTGAATAAATGCATTTCTGACTGATTTAAGGTGTGCCCCTTAATTTCTTTTTGCTTGCGCTCCTAAAATTTTCAGTCAGGGGCTACAGTGCTCCTAGTAATAAAAGTTAGTCTGGAGCCCTGTACACCCCTTTCCATTTTTAGCGAGGGCAGGTTTTTGGGAAATACTTCGGATTTTATCAACTCTATGGTAAGAAGGAGCTTGACAATACGTATGAAATTTGCAAGGTTTGTAGAGCGAAGATGAAGTATTTTGAGAACACTAAACGTAAAGACTCAGCTCGAACGCCATCATTCCAGCAAAATTGAATAAAATCTAAACATATATCACATTGAATTTGGAGGAAGAATCGTTATTAAAAATCGAAAAACCGTGAATCGATTTTTAATCGAATCGTGAGGTACCAAAAGATTCCCTTCCCACCTCTAGTATTAAACGCCGTCTTCCACTCGTCCCCCTCTCTTATTTACATTTAGTAATTTAGCAGACTCTTTTATCCAAAGCGACTTAAAGAGAGTTCAGGGACTAATAAGTGATATGTCATACAGGAGCAATAATACAATAGGTGCTAATACAACGTTACTAGTTTCAACAAAAGCTAGACCATTACCTGTTGAGAGAAAGAGAGAGGGTTAGTGTTATTCTTTTCTTCTCATTTGTTTTTCAAGTATTAACAGAAGAGATGGGTTTTAGGTAGTTTTTTTAATGTTGTGAGAGATTTAAAAAATATATTTCTTCGATATACTTTACGAAGGTGACGAGGATCATTCAGTGGCTTTGTGTCCGTCATCATTAAAACGCTGACATCACCGTTTTAATCAACAATCTAATTTAGAAAAGATTAAATGCTGTGTGCACAGGCAATTAAGTGCAGGCAAATGCTAGCCCTCTCTCTCCGGTCCCAAATGTCTCAAACTTCAAATACATAAAAATACAATTTTAGACATATCATTTCTTGTGTAAAGAAAACGCTGTAATTCTTCAAACAACAAGATCTTTATTTATTGACAACATTACCCTTGCAAGACGTTCAGCTGCTGTGTGTGAAATTAACTGCAGTTCAGTCAAGACAGAGGGGGGGTGGACCCATGAGGTTTTACTGACAGTTTGAGTGTATCCAACCAGATTTAGTCACAAGCGCTTTTTAACCTTTCATTGGCTAGATATTTGTAAAACATGCAGACAGACGTAAAAGGGGACCAATAGCATTGATTTAATTAAAAAAAACATCACCATAAAAGGACACTTCAGAGTGTAAGGGCAAAAAGGGCATGATCATCCATCCATCCATCCATCCATTTTCTTCCGCTTATCCAGGGCCGGGTCGCGGGGGCAGCAGTCTAAGCAGGGATGCCCAGACTTCCCTCTCCCTAGACACTTCCTCCAGCTCTTCCGGGGGGACACCGAGGCGTTCCCAGGCCAGCCGGGAGACATAGTCCCTCCAGCGTGTCCTAGGTCTTCCCCGGGGTCTCCTCCCGGTGGGACATGCCCGGAACACCTTCCCGGGAAGGCGTCCAGGGGGCATCCGGAAAAGATGCCCGAGTCACCTCAGCTGGCCCCTCTCGATGTGGAGGAGCAGCGGCTCTACTCTGAGCTCCTCCCGAGTGACCTAGCTTCTCACCCTATCTCTAAGGGATCGCCCAGCCACCCTGCGGAGGAAGCTCATTTCGGCCGCCTGTATCCGGGATCTTGTCCTTTCGGTCATGACCCACAGCTCATGACCATAGGTGAGAGTAGGAACGTAGATTGACCGGTAAATCGACCGCATTACTGCAGAAGCTGCACCGATCCGTCTGTCAATCTCCCGTTCCATCCTTCCCTCACTCGTGAACAAGACCCCCAGATACTTGTACTCCTCCACTTGAGGCAGGAACTCTCCACCTACCTGAAGTGGGCAAGCCACCCTTTTCCGACTGAGAACCATGGCCTCAGATTTGGAGGTGCTGATTCTCATCCCAGCCGCTTCACACTTGGCTGCAAACCGTCCCAGTGCATGCTGAAGGTCCTGGTCTGATGGGGCCAGCATGACGACATCATCCGCAAAGAGCAGAGATGAAATCGTGTGGTCCCCAAACCCGACGCCCTCCGGCCCCTTGCTGCGCCTAGAAATTCTGTCCATAAAAATTATGAACAGAACCGGCGACAAAGGGCAGCCCTGCCGGAGTCCAACATGCACCGGAAACAAGTCTGACTTACTGCCGGCAATGCGAACCAAGCTCCTGCTCCGGTCGTACAGGGACCGGATAGCCCTTAGCAAAGGGTCCCGAATCCCATACTCCCGGAGCACCCTCCACAAGATGCCGCGAGGGACACAGTCGAATGCCTTCTCCAAATCCACAAAACACATGTGGATTGGATGGGCAAACTCCCATGAACCCTCCAGCACCCTGGAGAGGGTATAGAGCTGGTCCAGCGTTCCACGACCGGGACGAAAACCACACTGTTCCTCCTGAATCCGAGGTTCTACCATCGGCCGGATTCTCCTCTCCAGTACCCTGGCATAGACTTTCCCGGGGAGGCTGAGAAGTGTGATCCCCCGATAGTTGGAGCACACCCTCCGGTCCCCCTTCTTAAAAAGAGGTCTTCCATTGAGGAAGCAGAGGCTGAGGGCTCGGAGGCGGACTCGTCAATCACCCGGGCTGAAGTCACCGAGGTAGTCAAGAAACTCCTCGGTGGCAGGGTACCGGGGGTGAATGAGATCCGCCCTGAGTACCTCAAGTCTCTGGATGTTGTGGGGCTGTCTTGGCTGACACGCCTCTGCAGCACCGCGTGGCGGTCGGGGACAGTGCCCTTGGACAGGCAGACCGGGGTGGTGGTCCCTCTTTTTAAGAAGGGGGCATGATCATAATAAAAGTAATTCTAGGTGTAAGATTAAAATCTGACAAATAAGATAAAAATTCCGCTGACCAATCAAATAGCAGTACCCCCAGTTTAACTGTTACCTGGAAAAAATTGCAAAGAATACAAAGAGCTGCTCAGAGGTTCTGAAGCTCTGCATTCGATCCAAGTGGAGGCGCAGGGCAGGTGCTTGACACAACACGCAAGAGGTTGGGTCTTCTGCCCCAGATCGGAGCACCTGCAAGTTCGCCACCTGGTCTGGGAAGGGTGTGGTGGAAACTTTGGGCACGTAGGATGACATGAGTTACCCAGCCTGAACTCAAGGCACTTGTCGAACACGGATAATGCCTGGAGGTCCCCTACCCTCATGACGAGGGCCCTCGTCAGGGAGTACCAAAGCAGGCAATGGGTTGTGTCCGGGTAGGCAAACTGGTCCACCTGCGCCTGGCCGAACCGCATCCAAATGAGCTGGGCTGCGCAAGGATTGAGTCGCCATTCTCTGCGGAACGAGGCCTGACGAGGAAAGCGCATCAGCTGTCTGGTTCAGGCCGCCCGGGATGTAAGTGGCACACAGGGTGTTCACCACTTGCTGACTCCAACGGAGAAGGCAACTGGCGAGTTGTGACATCTGCTGTGAGCGAATGCAACTCAGATGGTTTATATACGCCACAGGAGAGGTGCTGTCCGGGCGGACCAGCACGTGCTTGCCTTGGATGAGGGGCTGGAACCTCCTCAAGGCCAATAGTACAGCCAGCAACTGTTGATGAGCCACTGTAGTCGGGGCCGTCCCCTGACCCATGCATGCCTGATGCAAACGGCACCCCAACCGTGCAGAGAACCATCTGTTGCCACCACGATGTGCCTCTTAACCTTCCCGAGCGGGACCCCAGCTCAGAGAAAGGGCAGGTCAGACCGAAGGGCAGGACCTTGTACTGGTATGCCCGACCCTCGAATGCAAACCGCAGAAACGGCCGGTGTCGAGGTATGCATCCTTCAGTTTAATTAACTAATCCTTATGCCGGATGGACGTAAGGATGCACTTCTGCATCAACATCCTGAACGGAATCCTTTATTCATTAATGTTATTTATACTGCTAATGTTTGATATTAGCCATATTTTTTTTATTTATTAGTTATTTTTATTAATTGACTTTTGTTGCTACATATTGTGGAGAATGTTATTCATAATGCTTGTTAATGTTTGATATTAAACATATTTTTATTTATTTAAATAATTTAACCATATTCTTTTATTTAAGAAATGAATAATTTATAAATTTTGCAATAAATATGACATAAATATCTATAATTATAGTTTTTTTTAACCCAGCATGTGTTCTGTCCAATATTTACCCAGCGCTTGGTTATCAATTGGGTTGTTTTAAACCCAGTTATTTTTAGAGTGTAGTTTAGTAATCAGCATGGAGAGAGAAAAGTATGCGTTCTATAGCTGGAAATACACTCATTATTTTGAGTTTATTTCCGTCAAAGGCAAGAACATTGTTGTGCGTCTTTAATTATAAATTATAAAACTTTTCAGCCAAAATGATTTTTCGTTCTGTCTGATTGATGGCCATCAGCGGTGGAGTTGAATACAACATATCCCATCATTCCACCTCCTTCACAGCGTCATCAAGCTACAGCATTGTTGTTGTTTGATTGTGCGCCCTCTAGCGGCGTTTTTTACAAACTGCACCTTTAATTGAAAAGATGTATACGTAGGCTCTCCTGTTTTTGCCAAGTGGTTGATATCCTTAGGACAACATCATGTTGACCCTGGGACAACATTTATATCAACCAATCAGATTTCAGAAATAAATGTACAATTCATTTTAGGTTTAATCTTTCAACCAGGATTAGATGCTTCTAGACTATTGTTTTTCACTTATCATTTCCCTCTGATTTTAGGGGTAAGTTATGGTTAGTGTTGCGGTTTGGTGTGGGTTTAGGTTTTATTTATAAACATGTTGTCCTTAGGTCAACAAAATATGTTGTCCTGAGGACATCAACCTTTCGGCAAAATCAGGTCGAGCGTATACGCATGTACATATACGTATTTATAAATAAATATTGTGTGTGTTCGTGCATGTATTATACATTTAATGCTTCAACAAAAATGTTAATAAATAAATGTATCTTATTGTTAACAGCTAAAAACTTTAGTTGAACATTTTTTATGTGTCTTAATAGATAAACACAGTATAAATTAAGGGCAATGCAAAAAAAAAAAAGAATTTGAGCAATAGAACATCTTTATTTATTAAGAACATTTGAAAGTATTAACTAGGGCTGCACGATTAATCGAAAAGAAACCACACATAAGGGAAAGACTGGCAAGAAATTTCCAAAAGACTCAATTCACGCTGTAAGTATAAAGTGTTTAAATGTATTCATATACCCTATTTAAATACAAATAATTGAAATAATTCTATAATTATAATTCTATAATTTAATTGTAATAGAATTATAATTCTATAATAATCTTTGCAGTCACACTGTCACGTGTGGCGGGCAGAAGTAGCCAAACAAAGGATTTTCATAAAAGATACTTTAATGCAAAAACAAACAAAAACCAGGAACCAGGACTCAGGAGTAAAAACACGTGAACATAAATAATACTCGACAAAACTCAGGAGAACACACAGGGCTTAAATACAAATGGGAGACACACAGGGAAAACAGAAACAGGTGTGGGACTAATTAACAATGATTAAACATAAGTGAAAACTAATTAACTAATAATAAAATTAACCAAGGAAGGGAAACACCAAACAAAACATACACCAACTGTGACATTACCCCTCCCCCCCACAAGGCGCGTCCTCGCGCCAAAACAGTACCAAAGGGGGAAGGGGGGTGGGCGTCCTGGAGGCCGGTGCTGGGAAGACAAGACATGGTGGGATGGGAGGCCTCCAGGACGATACGTCCAGCTCAGGGGTTCTGGAGGGCGCCTGCCCGTTCGGGAGGCCTGGAGGCCTGGAGGGCGCCGGCCCTGGAAGGGCGCCGGCCGTGGAGGGCCGGCCGTCCTGGAGGCCTGGAGGGCGCCGGCCGTCCTGGAGGCCTGGAGGGCGCCGGCCGTTCTGAAGGCCTGGAGGGCGCCGGCCGTTCTGGGAGGCCGACGACCGGTCTAGCCTGGGAGGCTATCCCTCCCATATGGCTCCCCCCAAAAAAATATTTGGGCTTAGTCCGGGAGCTCATATGGGGGTTGGGCCTGGACCGGCTGGGCAGCGGGCTCTGGGGGCTGGGCAGCGGCTCTGGCGGCGGCTCTGGCGGTGGGCAGCGGGCTCTGGCGGCTGGGCAGCGGGCTCTGGCGGCTGGGCAGCGGGCTCGGGAAGGCCGTACGGGAACGGCTGGAGAGGCTCGGGAAGGCGGGCGGGAACGGCTGGAGAGGCTCGGGAAGGCCGAACGGGAACGGCTGGAGAGGGTCGGGAAGGCCAGACGGGACTGGCTCTGAGAGCAGGTCCTCTTCAAACCGCTCAGGTTGCTGGGTGGTGGAGGAATGAGGTGTGGATCCGGGATGAGCCGGAACAAACCCACCGTCAACGACTGGAGCTGGATGACCATCGCCCAAGGCCCCATCAGCCAACCCGACGCAGAACTCTGAGCCATCCGCTTGAAGGACTTGATTTATTAAGTCCTCCAGCGGATGCTCTTCTGCGGCGGGGAGCATGATGAGGACGAGCAGATCGTCATCCAGACCAGTCAAAAATACACGGTTAAGTATGGGATCGCTCCAACTCACCCGGCTACACACCTCAACAAACTCCTCCACGTAGTTCTCCAGAGGCCGTCCGTCCTGCCTCAAGTCCAAAAGGATGGCATCTGGAGAAAAGGTATAGCAATCCATTTTTAAAGGTCGAGTATTCTGTCACGTGTGGCGGGCAGAAGTAGCCAAACAAAGGATTTTCATAAAAGATACTTTAATGCAGACGCAGGACGCAGGACGCAGGACGCAGGACGCAGGACGCAGGACGCAGGACGCAGGACGCAGGACGCAGGACGCAGGACGCAGGACGCAGGAGTAAAAACACGTGAACATAAATAATACTTGACAAAACTCAGGAGAACACACAGGGCTTAAATACAAATGGGAGACACTCAGGGAAAACAGAAACAGGTGTGGGACTAATTAACAATGATTAAACATAAGTGAAAACTAATTAACTAATAATAAAATTAACCAAGGAAGGGAAACACCAAACAAAACATACACCAACTGTGACACACACTTTATTTTACGGTCCAATTCTCGGAATTAATAAACCATTAACTATGACTTTACTAATTTGTTGCTTATTAATAGTTAGTAAGGTAGTTGTTTGGTTTAGGTATTAGGTAGGATTAGGGAAGTAGAATATGGTCATGTTCACTATGTGCTTTATAAGTACTAATGAACAGGCATCTAATAAGCAACTAGTTAATAGTGAGTATTGGTCCCTATACTAAAGTGTTACCTTTATATAATGTATTTTTAACAATACAGGTAGAGGGACGATGCCACACAGAGCTGAGATTGACTTGGCTTTAATGAAGTGTTAATCAGTGAACAGAAGACAGGTGTAACAATCCGGGTAATTGGTTGGAGTTGGATACAGTATGTATCTGGGTTGATCTGGTGCAGGATGGGGAAGGGGCCTATGAATTTGGGACAGAGGTCGACAGCCATGCCAGTTGTCCCGGCTGGTATTGGGGGTTAAATTTGCACCGGGCGTCAGCATACGACTTTTGCCTGTGGACAGCCTGCTTCAGGTGTTGGTGAGCTGAGTCCCATACTAGGGCTGCAACAAATGATTATTTTGCTAGTCGATTAATCTAACGATTATTAGACCGATTATTCGACTAATCATCTATTATTTCAATGGCTAATCGGTACGTTTTTAATGATTATTCAGCTTTTGCAACTAGTTAAAAGATTGAGTTATACACAATTTACGTAATGAATAAAATCAATTCAGCTTTTGAAATTTCTTTTAATGAACTTCAACCAACTGGTTACTCTCTTTAAGTTTGCTGGTTCTGTCCAACTCGAATCACGCAATACTCAATATAAACTTTAAAAAAAAAAAAAAAAAGTACATTACAGAAGAAAAAAAGCACTGTCTTTTTTTGGATTGTCAAATAAGTGCTGTTAAAGTGGAGAAAGGTCAGCATGTCAACGTGTTCACTTGACAAGCTTGCTCTTTTTTGTGAGCAAAGGTTTCCTGCAGCTGAGAAGATCCGTTCAGCTGGAGTGGATGTGGCAGGAATGCATAGAAAAGATCTTGCAAGCTTTGACATGTTAGGAAAACATCCCTCATTTTCCTTCCAACATTCTAGAGCAGTGGTCACCAACCCTGCTCCTGGAGATCGACTGTCCTGAAGATTTCAGCTCTAACCCCAATCAAACACACCTGAACTATCTAATCAAGGTGTTCAGGTTTGCTTGATAATTACAGACAGGTGTGCTGAAGCAGGGTTGGAGCTGCAGTCTGCAGGACTGTCGATCTCCAGGAGCAGGGTTGGTGACCACTGTTCTAGAGGATCTTCTTGTTTGGGTATTTGTGATTCCTTTCTCACCATCTGAATCCTTTGGTCCTCGTGCGGCGACTCTTCTTCACTGAGGCTGTCCGTGTCAGACTGGAGAAGGTTGTTCATGTTAGATCACAGTGTTTAAATTGTTAACGAATGTAGTAGTAAATGTTGAAATTAACCTTAACAAAGATTAATAAATACTGCAGAATACAATTAATTATTCGTTCATGTTAACTAATGAAACGTATTGTAAAGTGTTAACATAGATTGTTCCCAAACATGAATTTGCAATTCTACATTAGGTGTATGTTTACCTTTTGACAGGTTTTTTCATATTTTTGTATCATTAAGCTTGTAATGTATGTTCTTGATGGGAGGATATATCCAGGGTGGAATGCAGAAACCATTTCCCAAAAGCCTGCTCCATCAACCATGGAGAGGGGTCTCATGTCTTTAACAATCATGTTCAGAATTGACTCTGTAAGAGCAGCGGCTTGCTGAGGAGTACAAGAATTCCTCCTCAAAAGAAAGTCATCAATAGGCCCACTGCTTTTCTTAGAAATTAAACGAAAAAGGTGCATTTACTTCAGGACACATAGAATGGTAAAATATTTATTTGCAAACAATTATAAGAAAAATTAAATTATTTAAAAATAATAAATTTACACTAAAAATGAAATGACAAGAAGAGACATTCAGATATTATATAATTCTTCCTAATATCTCCTTTTGTAAGTTGTCATTAATATGGAACAAAATAAAGGCAAGATATAAGACTCCTATCACTTAACGTCCCTCTCTTATAATCATTTTCCTCTCATGTAATACCTAGTGTTATAATAATCTAAACAGGCTTGACTCCTAAACTCGATCACAGCTTTATACTTTGCAAAACAAATAATAACATTACTGTAATTATATGATTATTGTTGTTATTATCATTGCTATTATTATAGCATTCTCTCATAAAAAGATTTACCGCTATGTTAGTTAATTAGCTCTAGATGGAGAACACTCACCTCTCTCCTGCTCCGGGATGTTTCCTCTTTAAATGTTCCAGCATGCAGGTTGTGCTGCCATGAAAGGCAAGTTCCACCTTGCATGCATTGCACACAACCGCATTTTTCGTTTTTAATTTGGAAAAGCTTTCCCACACTTTACTGGTTAGCATGCGTTTGGACTCCGCCATAATTCCCGCTGTGTGTCCTTCTACTGTGATAGCATTTGGGAAGGCTGTATTACACTCTAGCGCTACAGTCCCGTAGCGGTCAAATTGTGATATTGCAGGCCCTTAAATTAAGTCACGTAATCAAACGACTACTCGACAACAAGAATATTTGTTGACTAATCGTTTCAGCCCTATCCCATACCCTCTCCCGAAACAAGTGGTCCACGGCAGGCACCGTAGAGGTTTCCTCTGACCAGGGGAACAACAGATACCTCCCAATATCCTGGATGTTCCGCTCAGCCTGGCCGTTGGCTTGGTGGTGATATCCGGAGGTAAGGCTGACTGTAATATTCAGGTGTTTTTAGAATGCTTTCCAGACTTGGGAGATGAATTGGGGGCCCCTGTCCGACACGATACGGTAGACCGTAGTTACGGAACATGGGGTTGAAAAGTGCCTCCGCGGTCTTAAAGGCTTTCGGGAGTCGAGGCAAGGGGATGAGGTCGCAGGCCTTGGAGAACAGATCTACGTCCACTAGGATGCAGGTGTAGGTATCGGACAGGGGCAGACCAGTAATGGGCAGACAGGAGCGAGAGGGTTTGATGACTGCCTGGGTGTCCCGATCCCGGAACGGAGTGAGCTGGGTCTATGAGGGTAACTCTGTGTTCCGGGGGTACATAGATTTTACCCTTAGGACCTCCTGGCGGTGCTTGGTGGTTACCTGCGGCGATCTCTTCATCAATTTCCCACAGAATGGGGCCCAGGAAGACTGCTAGAGGGAGAATGGGATTTGGGCTTGCAGGCTCAGTGTGGAGCTGGCGAGAAAGAGAGTCTGCCTTGATGTCCTTAGTCCCCGGGCGGTAGGTGACCATAAACTGGAACTGTGTGAAGAACAGGGCCCACCTAGCGTGCCGGGGACTAAGACGCTTGGCGTCCTTCAGATACTCGAGGCTACGGTGGTCCGTAATCACCAAGAAGGGAAGTTTGTCCCCCTCCAGCCAGTGCCGCAATTCGTCTAGGGCGAGTTTGATCGCCAGCAGTTCCCGGTTACCGATGTCGTAGTTATGCTCCACCAGGGACACCCTGCGAGAGAAGTAGGCGCATGGATGGAGGCGCGGTGACTCCCCTGCCACTGGGAGAACACTGCACCCATTGCGGAGGTTGAACTGAAACAGAGTTGCAATCTACAATTCAGAATATTGTGTCTGTATATTATGTTGCATTACACTTACACAGTACACTTGTATTAGCAGTGGCGTTTAAAGAGCTACTACACTCTTTTGGTGTAACACAAAACATCAATAAACCCACTCATAGACTTAATCACATACTCAACTTGATTATATCTCACGGAGCCGATCTAATCAATATCGATATTATACCTCAAAGCGACGATGTCACTGATCATCATCTTATAACTGTCAGGCTTTGCATTTTGTTTTATGTTATTTTTTGGTTGGTGTTTTATTTTTCTGCTGTATTTTGTCCCTGTATATTTATCTCGTCTGGTACCCTGTTTAGCCTCCTTGTTTTGCTAATTACCCTCACCTGTCATCGCTGTTTCCCTCTATTTTAGCTTGGCTGTGCCAGCTCTCTTTGTGGCAATGTAATTTTTTGTTACTGTGTGGCTCTCGCTGTGCTTGGTGCTTAACCTTTTCATATGATTCGTAGGAACGTGGCAATCCGTGAGCCGGTTTGAATTATCTTCTCCCATACGGTTCTTTTTGGTTCCCGTTTACCTTTCCTGGATTTTTGTGATTTTGGTTTTTGTGAGTGTTTGGACAGGAGTTCCCTGCCTTACTTTTGTTTCTCTCTGTGGAGTCCTGTCTAAATAAACTGTGTTAACCTTACCTGCATCTGAGTCCCCTTTGTGCTCCGTGACAATAACATGTACACTGCGCACTGCAGAAATCAGTCGCATAACCCGTTATCGACAGGGTAGAACAATCACCTCATCTACTAAAGATAGTTTTGTAAAGAACTTGCCAGATCTGACATCTCTAATAACCTTACCAATAGATACAGAATCGCTCGATGAAATGACCAGCAACATGGGCACTATTTTCTCTAATACATTAGAAGCGGTCGCACCAATGAAGTCAGAAAAGATTAATGAGAAAATCATAGCACCATGGTACAATAGCACCATTCGCTCCCTAAAAAGAGAAACGCGTAAACTGGAGCGCAAATGGAAACAAACCAAATTAGAGGTCTTTAAAATTGCATGGAAAGAGAGTGTTTTTTTACAGAGAAAATCGAAAACATACGAGACAACATAGTTAAAACCCAACCTCCAAGTGTGTCCTATGAATTAGTATCAATCACTGGCCCAAAAGTAAAGCTACAGTGTTTCTCACCTATAAAACAGGAAGATTTAATTAAACTTATTGCAACATCCAAACCGCTAACATGCTTATTAGACCCCATTCCAACTAAATTATTAAAAGAGTTACTACCTGTTGCAATTGAGCCCATTTATAACATTATCAACTCGTCAATTAATCTAGGCCATGTCCCAGGACCCTTTAAGCTGGCTGTCATTAAGCCTCTTATCAAAAAACAAACTTAGACCCCAACGAACTTGGAAGTTATAGACCGATTTCAAATCTCCCGTACTTGTCTAAAATACTAAAAAAAGTAGTGTCCACTCAGTTGTGCTCTTACTTAAAAAATATTAACATACACAAACAATTTCAGTCTGGCTTTAGACCGCATCATAGCACCGAAACTGCGCCCGTTAAAATGACAAACCACCTGCTTATAGCATCAGATAAAGGTAACATCTCACTCCTAGTCCTGCTTGACCTAAGTGCTGTGTTCGATACTGTAGACCATAAAATACTTTTAGATCGTTTACACACTTATACCGGTATTCAGGGACAGGCACTACAATGGTTCCGATCTTACTTATCAGACAGATATCAATATGTCCATTTAAATGGGGAATCGTCTAATCTAACGCAAGTAAACTATGGATTACCTCAGGGATCGGTTTTAGGACCCTTGCTTTTCTCCATATACATGCTGCCCCTGGGCAACATTATTAGAAAACATGGAATTAGCTTCCACTGTTATGCAGATGATACTCAGCTATATATCTCATCAAGACCAGATGATTCCTTCAAGCTATCCAAACTGGCAGAGTGCATCAAAGATATAAAACATTGGATGACTTGTAATTTCCTTCTTTAAAACTCTTACAAAACAGAAAATTACTTATAGCACCAAAGACTCGTAAACAGAATATCTCAGATTATAACCTGCAAATTGAAGGCTGCACTGTTATTCCGACAAATACAGTTACAGACCTAGACGTTATATTAGACAGATTAAAAATCACATCTCAAATGCCAAAAATCAGCCTTCTTCCACCTTAGAAATGTTGCCAAAATACGAAATATTTTATGTGTTGCTGACGCAGAGAAGCTTATTCATGCATTTGTGACCTCAAGACTTGACTACTGTAATGTTCTACTTAGTGGTTCTCCTGCATCTTCAATAAACAAACTACAGTTAGTTCAGAATGCAGCTGCCAGAGTTCTAACCCGGTCAAGAAAATACGATCACATAACCCCAATGTTATCAACCCTTCACTGGTTACCAATTAAGTATATAAATGAACAGCAGCTACGCTAATTATTCTCTTTCTGCCTCCGCCTCATCCCGAGGTAGGGAGAGATTCCGCCAGGCCCAGATGGACGTCATATGCCCATCCCGAACTAGAGATTACGCCAGCTACAGCTGAAATTCCTGTGCCATCCTCCTACGAGAGCCTGCGGACTGACTGACCATCCCAGCTCAATCTCTGGCAATTCCATCACGACCCAAGAGAAAGGCAACCATCTGACCATCCCAGCTCAGGAAATTCCATCCCCAACTAAGAGCAAAGACGGTCTGCTTGTCACATTAATGCTAAAGATAAAATACTTGGTATTTAATGCTAAACTTATATCACATGACAGCAGTTTAAAGATTTAGCTGCATTCAGTGGCCCTGATTGGAGGTTGCTGGTGGGACCGGGTTGGACCCGCACGGTTTCGGCGAGTGGGACTTCCTGGGTCGCGTGTGGTGGGCTCTCCCTCTTCTTTGTGGATTTTTGCTCGGTTGCTTTTGGTCGGGGTCACGGAGTGCAGCTATGACACGTCAGAGGAGATCTGGCCCTCCCGGTTGAGCCTGGTTTCTGCCAAGGTTTTTTTTCTCCATTAATCAATCATTTGAGTTTGGGTTCCTCGCCACAGCAGGGCAGTGTTGGCTTGCTTACCTTGAGACTGCATTTATTTAATTATTTATTTATTAGATATTATTTATTAGAATGATCTTGCTTGTTCTATAAACACCATGCACTGTGCTGTGTTTCTGTTTTTCTTATTTGCTCCTGTAAGCTGCTTTGGAACAATGCACATTGTGAAAAGCAGTATATAAATAAACTTGAATTGAATTTCGTAATCTTGTTTTATGGAACAGCCCTCAGGTCTCCTCCAAAAACATTTCCAATTGTCTACAAAACCTATTTTATTCTGTGGGAACCACTTAACCCTAACCCTAAACCATGCGACAATTAATAATCTACTGTATGTCTTATCACCACAATAAGCAGGTAGGGGACCAGAGCATATTACAGTGTCTGACACACCTCTTTAACATTATCTTTAGTGATCTCCGACTGACGAAGTCGAACATCATTAGTGTCGACGTGAATAATGATCTTAGAGTATTTACGTTTAGCATTAGCCAGAACTTTTAGCTTTGATATAATGTCAGACGCTCTGGCTTCCGGTACACATTCAGATATGGTGGCTGGAGCCTCTATTTCCACGTTCCGTAAAATAGAATCACTGATAAGAAGGGTGCTTGTTACAGGCGTCTGTAACAATTGGATTTGTTACAGGCGTCTGGATTTACCCCTTTGTATGCCTTTTGGATTAAGTATTAAACATAATTTACTGCACGTGGATCCGTTCCTTGTTTCTCTTCTTCTCATCGTGACACACATTTATAAATGCTTTATAAAGGGTACCTTAATGTAAAGTGTTACAAAGTTTTAAACTTCTAACAGGAGTGGACTTTGAACAACAGGTGTGGTAGACCTGTAAATTGCCCAACTTGACCTGACGTGCACCTGACCTGACGCACTCCTTCAGTGGCGTAACTTTGTTTTGCAAGTGGTGGGAACGAAAACAATGACTACATTAATAAATTGTTTCTGTATTTACTCGTTGGAAATATTTAACATATATAGTGGGCGGTCCGTCCATTGCAAACTCCGCTTTTTGCAAACAAACTTTCCAGCTCTCACAGTATGTGGTTAGGGTTAGTGTGATCATTTCATTTCAGGTTCATCAATTTCAAACCCTGAATGCAAGATAATAACTCTTATAATAAATTTGCAAGATAATAATTTTTTTTTACCCCCTGCTGTCAGGAATTTCCAAGAAAGCGAACCCAATTGCAGGCAGTGTTACAGAATCTACTTAAACTTTATTACAAAAACAAAAGCCCATGATAGGGATTAAACAAGAATCGCACAAATATAAACTGGAAACAAAAGACTTCCCATGAGTGGACAAACACTTGGGAACAGGGTAACAAAACCTTAACACTCATACGGCTTAGAATATACAAGGCATCAAGACAAGGTAATATCTAACAATGTAAGGAAGGCAAACAAGGCAAAACGAAACAGCACAGGACAGCAAATTCAAGGGCATTTAATAGGGAACCAAATCAAGAGGGGAACAGGTGCAGGGCATGAAATGATGAACAATATATAAGAGGAAACAAGAGGGCAGGAACAAAGACGGGACCGGAGAGAGTGCATGGTATGCCAAAACAAACAATGCCATGTCTCTCTCCACACTACACACGTGGGGCTGTCATGACCCTGCCACCAGACTAGAAAAGCAAGACAAGGGAGAGGCAGGATCATGACACCCTGCAATTACGCCAAGGACCACAAGGGGACCCCCGGTTGAGAAACACTGTTATAAGCTACGTTGCCAGGTTACACAGACAGTTTCTATAATGAAATAACTGCACATTTAATTTATTTTTTACTAGCTACATACAACAACAACAATAATAAAACTATTTGGGTGCTTTATTAGGGACTAAAAACATCATATATGCAGAGTCTCAAATAACTCTGCATAACACTGCATTTCTATTTTATAAACTGAATGATTAACTTATTTTTATTCAGTAACAGCACAGGGGATGCATCATTTCAGAAAATGCTTTTTACCACATGTTATGGGAAAAAACATCATGACGAACACATAACTGTAATAACAGGGAATTCCCTATAAAAACCAACAATATCCTGAATTGAAAGGCTTCATAAAATGATAAGAATAAAAAAAAATTCATCTGATGATGTGGGATGATCTGCTGGACACGTTGAGGTCATGAGGACGCTGTTCAAACAAAGCAGGAACAAGACATGTTTCTTACCAGTCGCGATTTCTTTAAGACTGCAAGGGAAGCTCAGCTTCCCCTATAATTGTCAAAAAATGAATGGTCAAATATATGTAATATTATGTTAACATTTTATTGACAAAAAATGCGTTAAACACGTTCATCTCGAACGAAAACAATTTCGTTCAGAATCAGCTACTTAGGTCGGCTGACTCGATTTCCTTCTCATTCATTCCCGTAGCGTACAGTGCATTACTCTGTTGAAGCCCAGCGTCCATTGACTTCAATGGGGCTGCTTTAAACAGTTTTTTTCAGTGCTTAGAAACAAGACGGTCATTGGATAATGCTGCGATTATGTCCCGCCCACGGACGCTCAGCGTCTCTGGGATGAATGGAGGAGTGGGCTGGCCCGGACTCCGAGCGTCTGCGTGATGATTGGAGGGTCTGTCATCTCTTTTTAATCCACTTTTATGTCCTAAAACGCTCGTTTTTTGGGGTCGACAGCTTATAAAAACGTATTTCTTGTTTTTTTTAGCTTGTTTGCTATACACATTGTCACATATCAGCTTTTAGACATTTTTTTTTTTTTTTATAAATCATAAATGACAAGGAGGCGGCAGCTTCTCGCAATGCAAAGAGACGGTTGGTGTGGGCGTGGGCGTGGTCTTCAGATTATGACGCGTATCACTGTGTCTCCATTTCCAACTCAGTCCCATCGCGGATTTTGCATGTGTAGTCGAAAGACAAACTGCTGCAACCTTCATCGTATATTTCACACAATTTCACACCACATTCATTGTTTCAGTTTAACATAATTCCCACATTTCCTCCCGTTAAGTTAAATATATATATATATATTAGATCGTTTGTTCATTAATTAATATAGTCTGAACTAGCCAGCTAGCAAACTGCACACGATGGCAGACAGTGCTAATATTGTCGACCTGATTTTGTTAAAGCCATTAGAAAGTCTTCCTTACGAGGAGAAACTTAGAATTAAACAGCAGGGCAGATCAACACCTAAGATTGATTTAGTGCAAAAGATAGGGAAAAGTAACAGGTCTTTTCAGCTCTCCTGGTATGACAAAGTTAGCTGGCTGACTGGAAGTGCTGTGAAAAAGAAAATGTACTGCTGGCCATGTCTCTTGATGAAACCATCTCATGGATGTGTTGTTTGGTCAAAATTGGGGTTTGGAGATCTGTCAAACTTTGACAGGGCATATAAAAGGCATGAAAATAGCAATGAACATGTGAGTGCATGTGCAAGATTAAGTTGCATGGGCAGGATCAGGGTTGAGCATGCAATCAATGAAGGTGCTCGCATTCAAGTGGCTAAACATAATGAAACTGTTAAACAAAACAGGGCCTTCCTAAACCGCCTAATTACATTTACATTTAGGCATTTGGCAGACGCTTTTATCCAAAGCGACTTACATTGCATTATCCTATACATTTTACATAGGTATTTGCAATCCCCTGGGATCGAACCCACAACCTTGCGTTATTAGCGCAATGCTCTTACCACTGAGCTACAGGAAAGCTTTTTTTTTATTGATGTGACATCCTTGCTTGGCCGGCAGGAGCCGTCATTTAGGGGACATGATGAGAGTAGTGAATCATCCAACAAGGGGAATTACAGAGAGTTCACAGAAACATTAGCTAAATATGACTCTGTCCTGTCCACACAATTCGAGTCCTCAACTGTGTTTTCTGGTATGTCACACACTATTCAAAATGACTTGATCTCTGCTCTTGCAGCCACCATTTCTGATCAGATCAGAGATGAAATTCAGGATGCTCCCTTTTTTGGATGGCAGGTGGATGAAACCACTGATATATCCTGCCGTGCCCAACTCTCTGTCATTGTTCGCTATGTGGATAGTGCAGGTAAAATTCAGGAGCGCTTCATTGGATTTTTTGATGTTTCTGGGGGGCGAGATGCTCAGTCCGTTTTTGATGTTTTAAATGAGAACATGCAGGGCTACAATTTTAAGGATAAGCTTGTGGCACAGACCTATGATGGGGCTGCTGTCATGGCTTCAGCTCTCAATGGTCTGCAGGCCAAAGTGAAAGCAATAGCCCCCAGTGCAATGTTTGTGCATTGCTATGCACACAGACTGAATCTGGTGCTGTCACAGGGGGCCAAATGCTTGCCTGAGTGCAGAATGTTTTTTGCATCACTCTCTGGGTTTGCCACATTTTTCTCAAAATCCACAAAGAGGACGTCTTTTCTGGAGTCTGCAGGCTGCTCAAGGTTGCCCAGAAACGCTCCTACTCGATGGAATTTCACATCACGGATAGTGAGCACTGTGGCAAACAATTATGATGGCCTCCTGCAGACATTTGATAACATCATTGCAGATACGACAATGGATGATGATACACTGGATTGTGCCAAAAGCTTCGTGAGGAAAAACTGGGGATTTTGAGTTTGTGTTCATGTTGTACACATATGAACAAATCTTCTCTGAGACTGATGTGGTCTTTGATATTGTCCAGCAGAGAGCGATGGATGTTCTTTACTGCAAGAAAAGAATTGAGTCTCTTCTGCATTTGTCAAAGAGAAGAGGTCAGAGGGGGCTTTCCAAGCTGTTTATGCCAAAGCAGCAGATCTCACATCAGACCCAAGAGATGAGCCCATGAGAAAGCGCCGTCTGACCCAATTGCAGGATCCCCAAGAGCGCTACAGAAATCTGTACATGGCCATCCTTGATAACATCTTGGAGCAGATTCCTCGACGTTTTTCAAATTTGGAAAGTATGCTTTTCTTAGAATTAGTCAATCCAGGGAAATTTGATGACATGAGACAAGCATTTCCAGAGGAGGCCTTCCAAAGTGTCCTGAAAAGTTATGGCCATCACTTTGATTCAGGGAGACTGAGGTCTGAACTTCAAGTCCTGTATTCAGATCAGGACTTGCAGAGTAACAGGGGAAAGCTGTGTGATTACTTGGTGTGTTCCTAAAGACATGGAGTTGGACAGTGCAATGCCTCAGCTTTAGAAACTGTTCTCATTAGTGGCAACAATTGGAGCTACATCTGCAGGTGTAGAAAGGAGCTTCTCCTGTTTAAAGCGGCTCAAGTCCTACACCCGTAACACAATGGCCCAAGGCCGTTTAAGCAGCCTAGCTCTGCTGGCCATTGAGAGGACACTGGTCAAGTCACTGGAAAAGACGCCTAGTTGGTACGACAGGGTTACAGAGCATTTTCTTGAAAAGGAACGTAGGGCAGAATTTACATATAAATAAATGGACAATTTTTATGATTTAGGCCGAAAATGAGCTTCCCCTCTTTAAAAGATCAGCAGCCGCCACTGTTTCATACGTTTTGTAAGAGGATAATTTGTTGGATACACAAAAAAAAACCATCAATGAATGAAATACATGATAGGCCAAATATTCTTTCTGGATCAGTGGAGGCAGTGCGACACCTACAGAACAAAATATTTGTTTCACGTTAATATAGTTTTTATGTATTACTTTACATTCAGTCAAGAAGGGTTTCATTTGAATCATTGGGTTATGAGCTCACGTGTGTGCCGTCTGACGTATATTTGACATCTGTGTCTGTTCTGAATGGGATTCTCTTGAGTGGTGGGATTTCTATCAGTAACATAACATTCATGTTAAAGTGCCCATAACTCAGACAGTTTCTGCATTTCTCATGTTAATCTTGAGTACTTACAGAAGAGTATCGCACCCTTCAGATATCCGTAGAGTCTTTAGTTTGATCACATTTATAAAAGACAGATACAGCTGTACCATTATTTCCAAAAACATACGACGCGTGAGGGGGGGCGGAACTAAGGCACGTGTGCACGCATTGCCAACAAAACACATAAATATGACTCAGCTTCACTTAGCCAGCACGTTCAATAGTGTAAACAAGTCAGAATGCATGAAACACTGTTGCGTCCCCCTTTAAAACAGTTCGTATTTGACTTCACCCTCAAGTCTCTCGTAATGTCACGATGCAACACATGGAGAAATATGGGAATTCTAGTGAACTGATAGTCCAGGTGATGTGGAGAGTGCCCTCTAGTGGACGTGACAGGGCACTCAACCTATGGCTGTGACGCTGCAAATATGACAACTGTGACACGCAGGTTTAATGTGGCTTTAACAAACTCACCAGTATACAGATGGAGCCACAGACGCTGCACCCAGGTCTTGTCTTTGGGTGATGATGTGTGTTGGGTCTCCTCACAGGTGGTGGGGGTGGGCACAATGCACCAACACTTGCGAAATCATACTTTCATTTAAATATGCTTTCCGTAAAGAAACTTGATACACTTCTCCTTTTACTCAAGCAATATGTTTAAAATGAAAATGCCTCATTTAAGCTGAATAAGTTTGGGGTTCGGTGCTGCTGATGGGTCGTAAACAACTGGATCATTTTCTCCCTGCAAAATAAACAAAACAACAATTCACTGACAGATTCACATTGCTGACACAATCCACCCTATTGACAAACAGCATGTTAATCATCGTGACTATTGATATTGTGTAAATACTACACACAGTATGACAATAGTGTATTCATTCGGTGTCATGTATCTGCATGACAGCTTAGATCATAGTAGCTGGTGTTTCTGCACACATTAGAAAACTGAACAGATTTAATGGTTATAACAGGTATTTTATTGGTTTTAATGGAAATTCTAATGGTGTCTACTGGTATGTGTTGGATTCTAATGGTGGAATTTAATCCTATAGGAGTAATGACCAAAACACACTTTTGCAATGGTTCATTTGGTATTTTAAAGGAAACCATTAGAATTTCTCAGCAGGGTAAAGATCAATTTTACTGACAGAATGAATTTTAAATATATTTCTTTGTATTCAACAGAAGAAAGAAATGTAAACAGGTTTGGAAGAGTGAGTAGGCCTAAATGATGACAGTACTTTATAAATCCTTTTACCAACAGCAAAACACGATCAAGTTCTGAAATAACCCGCCCGGCCCGATTTTTACTCACTTAACAGCCTGATTTTTCTCTTTGGTTTTTTTGGTTGTTTTCTAGCGATCTGTTCACGTCATCGTCCAGTTTAGGATGAAGTTGACACGTGTGACACACGCACAGCGCTCGTGCTCTGTTTCAGTGTATAGTTGATAGTGTTTATCAGGGCGAGGTGAGGGAGGGGTCAGATGACGTCACCGCAGTGATCTCTTTACTCGCGCGACGCGGAAGCGGGCTGAGGATTTCTCCCGGGATAAGGACGCGGTACGTCATCTTTATTTTTCTAATACTCGATTAGTGTCTGAAGCTGTACATTGTACTAAGTCTGTGTACTTTTACAACAATTCGTCTCTGTACTTGTTTGTTTGTTTAGTCATTTGTAACTCCTAAGCAGAGTTTTAGTTGTTTTTTTAAGATACGTATCATTACTATCTCATTTACAGCAGGAGTTTGTCCTGATCTTACGGTTAACAGCTGCACGTGATCATATTAAATATGTGTGCGCGTGCGCGAGATGTTAGTGGGGACCTAAACCTGAATGCGCGCCCACACATGGGGACTCGTGTCACTGTGGGGACCAACATTGAGGTCCTCATGGGCACATAAGCTTATAACTTGTACAGAACAATATTTTTTTAATTAAAAAATGCAAAGTTTTCTATGATCTTTAGGTTCAGGGGTTGGGTTAGGTTAGGTTTAGGGGATAAAATATACAGTTTGTACGGTATAAAAAACATTACGCCTATGGACTGTCCCCACGGAGATAGTAAACCAGACGTGTGTGCGTGTGTGTGTGCGTGTGCGTGTGCGTGTGCGTGGGGGTGGGTGTGTGTGTGTGTGTGTGTGGGGGGGGGGGTGTGTGTGTGTGTGGTGTGTGTGTGTGTGTGTATGTGTGCGGCACATGCACAGTTTGTCTTAATTCTATATTGACATATAAAGCAGTGTGAATAACTGTTGTGTATTCAAGGGCGTTTTCCTGTGTTGTCTCTGATAAGATGAACTTGGAATGCAGGGTTAAAAATCAAGATAAAAACTACACATATACATGGAACTTTAATATAGTCAAATAGTTTACAAAATGATATTTCGTCATTTATTATTATTATATACATGTAACAAACGCACTTGAGAATGTCAATGGGTCTGTGTTATGTTTCTTGACATACACTGTTTTTATGATTGTGTTAAACAGTGTTGTGCACCCTTACTCCACGAGCAAGTAGGCCTAAAAGAGTTTTCAAAATCATTTCAACAGTATTGTTATGAATCAAGATATTCAGCAGTATTTGTAGTACACACATGATGACACACAGTGGAAAGGTTGACAGAGTCTATCACTCGTCTTCTGTAAATGACGAAATAATTCTTGTGTTTTGTGCAGATCAGTTGGAAGAGACAAACATGTGGCCAAATCAAGGTGAGTTTTTGTTTTAATGTACTAAAATAAATAAACAAATCAGTTCTGGATGGGTTTCGTGTCAATACAGGCATATTTTGCTGGATCGGGAGTGGCGGGACCGATCTAAAATCCTATTAGAATAATAGAATAATATTATTAAGCTTCAAGAAGGATAAACTAGTGTGAGACCACTGTAAGAGTTCCCTTTCTGTCGGTCTCTCGACGTTGTGTCGAGAACGACAGATGGGGTTCGCCCTTGAGAACCAATCAACTCTGACTACTATAGAAAAGGCCAATGAAATTTGGCGAATGAAATTTGCATGCCGGGCTCCGCCCCCCGGATGTCCGGTATAAAAGGAAGCCGGCATGCAGCATTCATTTACCTTTTGTTCTTCAGAGCCTTCGCTCATGACTACGAACAGAACGAATTCAATGAATTCTTCTTCTTCTACATTGCCGGATCTACGACGTAGAGCAGCGGATCGTCCCTACCTGCAGCGACCTTCCCCTGGGCGTCTCGGCGGTTCCGGAGGTGATAGAGATTTTTTTCTAAAAGGTCCTTTTCAGGACTGAGCAATTTCCAGCGCGGCATGTCCCGCTGTTCTCTTGGGTGCGGCACCCTCATCGAGGAGGGGGATGGACACGATCGCTGCATTAGGTGTCTGGGCGTCCAGCATACTGAAGCAGCGTTCGTTGACACATCTGCCCGCACTGCGCACTGCCCGATTCGCTCTTCTGAACGTTCCCCAACCGGCGGTGGCATACCGTCCGGATCCTCAGGCACACACTCGGAAACGATGTGTGACGTAGATGAGATGTCGCTCGCAGCATCGGAGGGACATTGGCATCCGACTCTGACGAATCCGAGCTCCACCCCCAGCGGTCGAGTTCAGGAGGAAGCAGAAGTGATGTCATCCGTGCTAACCCGGGGATATGTGGTTCCTGAGGTCGGAGCGCGGTGCAAACCGCGCCCACCCCGGGTGCCATGTTTTTCCCGGGGGTGCATGAGGAGCTGTGAAAACTTGGAGCGCTCCACTCACGGACCGTTCCAGTGAAACCAGCTCCGGCTCCCTTACTTCCCTCGATGGTGGGGCAGCCAAGGCTACGTCGAGATCCCCCGGGTGGAACGTCCGCCTGCGGTGCACCTGTGCCGCGGACGGCTACCACCTGGGGGGGAATCGGCCACGCCTACCGCCCAAAGCGCGTAAGACTTCGGCATCACTGGTGTCGAAAGCTTACGATGCCGCGGGCCAGGCTGCCTCCTCTCTCTATGCCATGGCCATCCTGCAGGTCCGCCAGGCCAAGGCGTTGAGAGAGTTCCACGAGGGTAAGGCCGACCCGGGTATAATGCAGGATCTCCATGCCGCCGCTGGAAGCGCTCTATGGGCGACCAAGGCGGCGACACGGACCCTGGGTCGGACGATGTCCACGGTAGTGGTCCAGGAGAGTCACCCCCGGCTTTTACCTTGCGCAGAAGAGTGACACCAAGGAAGTCCGCTTTCTTGATGCACCCATCTCGCAGGGTGGGTTGTTGGTAACACCGTCGAGGACTGCGCTCAGCAGTTTTTGACGGTGAAGCAGACAGTGGCAATTAGCCACATTTTTTCACGCCGCGACTCGGCCGCCTAGGCCTCCAAGATCCCGCATGACGTCTGCTTCCCGGCAACCCAGGACCCCTTCGACATCGGCTCCGGTTTCTGTGCCCCCACATGCGGCACCCCGGAAGCGGAGGTCGAGGGGGAAACCTCCACCCCGTCAGCAACCTTCTCCCGAGAAGGGACACTGACGGGAAGACCCCAAGGAGAACAACATCGGCCCGACCTTCACAGCCACGGCTCTGATCGGTCGGTACGGGATGGCTCCTGCCTCGTCACCAAAGCCGGGCTCCCTTTTCAGGGCCTGGCGCCCACTTACTCGCAGAGTTTTTCCGTTCTCCCCGGGTGTACTTGCAGCCGATCGCACACTCCACTGGACTGTGCCTGGCGACCCGACCTTACGCCCTGGCGAGGCGTTGGGTCGTACACACACGACAGCTGCCACCACTCTCAAACCGACAGTGCGTGCAGCGGTCCCGCCAGGCAGGTAAAAAAGGCGGAGCCAACCTTCCCTCCGGGGACCCCCCGCGACAGAAGGGTAGCTCCGCCAGCCGACGAACCACCCACCATGGGAATGATGAAGCAGACCGTCCCCTTGGTCACCCTGTCACAGTCCCTGGGAGCTCGAGAGCTGCCCACACTGTCTCGCTGACTAATGAGGGCGGTCCGTCTTGGTTACTCGATCCAGTTCGCCAGAGACTCTCCCAAGTTTCGGGGCATCATCTCTCCCTCTGTCAGAGGCAGGGACGCCTCCGTACTTCGGGTAGAGGTCACCACCCTTCTGGCAAAACAGGCATCGAGTTCGTCCCTCAAAACCAAGATGTTCAGTGGGTCACGACCCGCACTTCATCGTTCCCAGGAAAGATGGTGGGTTGCGCCCCATAGTTCTGCGTACCCTGAAAAGCACCTTCACAAAGCTGCCGTTCAGGGTGCTCACGCAGAGGCGCATCCTGACATCTATCAGGTGTCAGGATTGGTTCGTGGCAATCGACCTGAAGGACGCTTACTTTCATGTCTCGATTCCCCTCGACACCGGCCGTTCCTACGGTTCGCGTTCGAGGGGCGGGCATATTAGTACAGAGTCCTCCCTTTCGGTCTGTCCCTGTCTCCACGGGTCTTCACGAAGATCGTGGAAGCCGCCCTTTCTCCCCTTCGGGGAAAAAGGTGTGCGGGTACTAAACTATCTCGACGACTGGCTTATCTTGGCACACTCGCGAGATCTGTTGTGTACACAGAGGGACCTGATGGCATCTAGATCGATTGGGATTTCAGGTCAACCGAGAAAAGAGCAAACTCCCCAGTGCAGAGCATCCTCTTTCTCGGTATGGAACTAAACTCTGTCACCATGACGGCGCAGCTGTCCGCAGCACGCGCCCAGTCAGTGTTGAACTGCCTGGAACACTTCAGGCAGTCGGCGGTCCCCCTGAAACAATTTCAGAGGCTCCTGGCATGGCGTCCTCCGCGGGGGTAATACCCCTCGGATTGATGCACATGAGACCGCTCCAACACTGGCTACAGAGTCGAGTTCCGAGGACAGCGTGGCACACCGGCAGCAGGCGCATGGTGATGACGCCCTGCTGCCGACGCACCCTAACCCCTTGGTCTTCCATGACCTTCCTCCGAGCGGGGCTTCCCCTCGGGCAGGTTACGAGGCACGTCGTGGTGACGACGGACGCCTCGCTGCAGGGGTGGGGCGCAGTGTGCAATGGGCACGCAGTAGCGGAGCGCTGGACGGGCCCCTGTCTGCGCTGGCATATCAATTGCCTAGAGTTGTGGGCTGTGCTGCTTGCGCTGAGAAGGCTACGGCCTCTAGTGCGGGGCCAGCACGTGCTGGTCCACCTGGACAGCATGACAGCCGTAGCGTACACGCCAGGGTGGCGTACGCTCACGGCAGCTAACACGACTTGCCCGACGCCTCCTCCTGTGGAGTTAGCAGGTGATCCACTCCCTGCAGGCCACACACATCCCAGGCGAACTGAACCAGACAGCCGACACGCTCTCTCATCAGTATACGCCTTGCGGAGAGTGGCGACTCCACCCCCGGTCCAGCTCATTTGGGTGCTGTTCGGACAGGCACAGATAGACCTCTTTGCCTCCCACGACAACACCCATTGTCCGCTTTGGTACTCCCTGACCGAGGCCCCCCTCGGCACGGATGCCCTGGCGCACAGCTGACCGCGGGATGGGCGGAAACACACCTCCCCCCCAGGAGCCTCCTTGGTCAGGGAAGAGGAGCACCAAGTGTTATTGGTTACATCGCACTGGTCTAACCACACTTGGCTTCAGAGTTGATGCTCTGGACAGCAACTCCCCCTGAACCATTCCCCTGACAGAGGACCTGCTCTCTCAGGGGAAGGACACGTTCTGGCATCCCAGATCAGACCTCTGGAACACCCATGTCTGGTCTCTAGACGGGACGAGAAGATCCTGAGATGGCTACTCCCCCTCTACGGCAGAGACCATCACCCAGGCTAGGGCCCCATCTACTAGGCGGTTACACGCCTCTAGATGGCGCCTCTTTTCGTCCTGGTGTCTCTCTCAACGAGAAAGACCCACTGAGGTGCTCGATCAGGATTGTGTTGTCCTTACGAGACTGGAGACTAACATCTCCCCTCCACACTGAAAGTGTATGTAGTCGCTATCGCCACTCATCACGACTCAGTTGATGGAAAGTTTCTAGGGCAACATGACTGGTCACCAGGTTCCTAAGGGGCGCGAGAGGGCGGAATCCGCCTCATCTCCGCTCCATACCCTCTTGGGACCCTAACGTGGGTCCAAGAGCCCCCAGAGGCTCCGATCTTCCTCACCTGAGTAAGACGGCCCCCTGTTGGCGCTCGCTCCCTTCAAGAGGGTAGGGGACCTCCAAGCATTCTCTGTGTCCCCGGATTGCCTTGAATTCGGCCCTGGTAACTCTCACGTTATCCTGAGACCCAGGCCCGGATACGTGCCCAAAGTTCCCACTACTCCCCTTCGGGACCAAGTGGTGAACTTGCAGGCGCTCCCCATGGGGAGGAAGACCCAACCCCATCCGTGTTGTGTCCTGGACCGCACGCAGGGCTTCAGTAGCTCTGACCAGCTCCTTGTCTGTATTGGAGGACAGCAGAAGGGGAAGGCTGTCTCCAAGCAGAGGCTGGCGCACTGGGTCGTGGATGCCGTTACGACGGCATTCCGATCTCAGAATCTCCCATGCCCACTGAGGGCTTACTCCACACGGGATATAGCCACCTCCTGGGCACTGGCCAGAAGCGCCTCTCTAGCAGACATCTAGAGCTGCGGGTTGGGCTACGCCCAAACACCTTCGCAAGGGTTAACAACCTTCGCGTAAACCCGGTGTCAGCCCACGTCCTGCGTGGCGACATGTAGGACTGGCATCCGGGGGGGGCGCATGCCTGCGAAAGCATCTTCCCACCCTCCAAGAGGTTGGGTCAGTGTGCTATCTACCTTTCTTCTTACCCAAACACATGGCTAAGAAACTGGTACCTCACCAACCTTCCTTCTTACCCAGACACTGGTTAAGAACAGGCATTCCATCCATCACTAAGCAAGCACCCCTGGGGTTGGCTGGGGGCAGAGCAGCCTTCCCCCTTAGGCCGGGACACCATATGACCTATCACAGATAGCTCTAACCGGACCTAGTGCTATCGGACGCAGTAACACCCCCCCCGTGGGCTGTTCCGTCTCATATACCCTCATGGCAACGGTTCCCACACATGCCATGAGCTTCCCCAGGTGGACCTCCACCTCGCGGTTAACTACCCAGTCCGCACGTTCCATGCGTTCTCCTCCAAGGACGAGACCATACCTATATCCACCATATTCCTCCCCACGGGTAGGCTTCTCTGATTAAGAGTTGCGCTCACCCGGTGTAAACCCGAGCGGACGGCCTCTCGCCTGTAGAGAGCTAAGGCCCCGTCCGTAAAAGGTACCGGTCAGGGATGTACCCATCTTTTCCCAAGAAAGCTCTGGAACCCCCCGACCACCACACTGGAAGGTTACAGTTTCACGAAGCTTCGAGCTGACACACCCAGGCTTGTTACCGTCGCTTCGCTGATGTTGTGACGCGATACAGCGTTGTGGCGTTTTCTATAGGTAACCCCATCTGTCGTTCTCGACACAACGTCGAGAGACCGACAGAAAGGGAACGTCTCTGTTACGTATGTAACCTCAGTTCCCTGATGGAGGGAACGAGACGTTGTGTCCCTTATGCCACAAACACGTATCGTATTCTGCTGCAGTCGTGAGAGGCTCTCAGGCTCTTCAGAACAAGAGGTAAATGAATGATGCAAATTTCATTCGCCAAATTTCATTGGCCTTTTCTATAGTAGTCAGAGTTGATTGGTTCTCAAGGGCGAACCCCATCTGTCGTTCTCGACACAACGTCTCATTCCCTCCATCAGGGAACTGAGGTTACATACGTAACCAAGACGTTTTCATGCGTCAGGACGCTTCTCCTTGCCAGATGTCCCAATGTTTCCATCATTCTGCATCATCACTAGATGATAGTCGAGGGTTTTGTTTGAAAGGATTGTATTTAGCTGCAGTTGGTAATCGCTGATTAAAGCAGTGAAAGGCGTCTCTCACACACAATAAAGCCCCTTGCACATCGAGTCCGAAATTATATACGAATTTTTTATATAAAAAGTAAATACGACCTCACATTGTGTCAATCACAATTACACACCGTGTCCGATATTTTCGTCGGTCATAAAAAAAATTTTTTTTGCATCCGTTGCAGGCATTTTGAGAGGCGTTTTGACAATTCAGAGACACCGTACAAACCAGCGCCAAATACGAGAAAACGCATACACAAATTTTGGATTGTATGTGCAAAGACCTTAACTCTGTTTTGAAACCTCCGATCAAAAGGCTCAAACTTTTGGAAGGATGCAGTGCACTATATGTAAAACACATCACATATCTCTTATCTTTGTGTGGTGACTGATATGAACTTTAGCCGCAGGTGCGTTAAGCTCGTGATTCTGTGCCCGGGAGAAGCATGGATGTAAATAGGCGGATGCATCGTTCTGCACCTGGGATGAGCATGAGCTCTATAGTGCCACTTTACATGAGAGCAGTGATGATCAGTACTGAAGTATATGTACTTTATGAGAGGGTTTTTACTTTGCAAAAAATGACTGCACTACATTATAAAGCATATAGCATATGTTCTCTCAACTTTCATAAATACCTTATAGTTTTGTTTAAAACAATAAAATACATGTGTTAGTTCTGGCAGGTCACGTGAGTCAAGCTCGCATCAGCTGATCCTCATCTACCTATAGCAATATGACGCTGTCACAGCCTCCGTTTAAAGTTCCCTCAGCTATCAGCAGCTTATTGTGTTGCTCAGGAGAAAACGACCCTCCTCCTTCCCCAGCTCCACCTCACATTTACAGTCAGGACTCCACTTTCTGATATTTTTTTTTCATAATTCTCTTTCAAATTTTACTTTACATAATGTGTTACACTTCAATGTTATTAAAGCAGGCGTAACACACAGAGTTTCTGCCAATCTCATATTAATCTTGAGTATCTATAGAGTTGTATTGCATACTTCATATCTTGGAAGAGTATTTAGTTTGATCACATTTATAAAAGATAAACACAGCTTTACGATTGTTTCCGAAAACATACAGCGCGTGCGGGGGGGAGGGGGGGTAGGCTGAACCAAAGTGAACAAGAGAAAGTGACATCTGCGCATGCTCCTTCTCGTGCTCTCCTTGCGGCCGCATGCTTTTCTGAGAATTGTCCAATAAGGGACCAAGAAAAAATTGTTACGTAACAGTTTTATATGTTCGAAAAAAACTTTACGAAACCTGTACGATCGCTGGGGGAGTGTATTGAGCACAGAAATACTACGTCATACGCCCAACTCGTTTTTTGACAAGTTGACCATGTTAAGCATGAGAAGACAGCACGTTTATCATTGTGAAGAAGTCAGAATGCATGAAACACTGTTGCAGGGCCACTTTAACAACTAATGACATCCGTTTGTTCTGTTATGTTCACATTATTGTTGCGCTTCCTGCTCTTATTCATGACTGCATGAATATTTATCTATATTATTTATCTTCTCTATGGCTGCACAGATGGGCGGGGAGTATTTGATTTTACGATCTAAACTATATGCTAATTGTCAATCATTTTTGGACCATTGTGAACCTGACAGAAATACTTTCTTCTAGTTTCTTTGGATGTTTAAGCTAAACTAGAAATAAAAATGTTATAAACTGATGAACTACCTTACCAAAAGTATTGTTTTGCTATGACATTCAGGACCTCACCCACCCAATCCTGCATTTCCTCCATCTGTAAACCCAGCATATCCAGGCATGCCCATCCCGCAGTGCCCACCCGGACAGAACCCTGCGTATCCACCTGGCATGAATCAACCTATGACCATCCCGTACATGACACCCAACCAACATCCCTTTCCTCCTGTTGCTCCTGGCCCACATGCAGCTTTCCCTGGAGCAGGACACCCGTACCCCGTCCCAGCGTATGGAGGCCATCAGCCGGGAATGGATGTGCATGGTCATAAGAAGCACAAGAAGATGAAGAAAGAGAAGAAAGCTCATAAGGTTCACAAGGAACATAAAAATAAGAAACATGGCAAGGTAAAATTGTTGACAAGGAATGGCACAGGGTTCCGTATACATTTTTAATGCAAAGGGAGGTCATCATGTGTCTCTTGTGTTCTTGTCATGTGTCCTGACTTACTAATGTCTTATGACGGTCAAAGCATCTTTTGTGATGTTGTTGTGTGTTTGTGTTGCAGCATTCGTCCTCCAGCAGCAGCAGCAGCAGCAGTGATTCTGACTGACACCACACACATGATTGTTTTCATTTCTATGGTCGGGGGAAATAAACCCATCGTCTAATGCAGATTGTGATTATGTGTGAGGGCATCATGACATAAGAATCTAACCCATGGCCATGATGCTGTTCTTTTCCCGCTGACTTACATGAATGTGAACTGCTGTATGATTTTCAATCATTGATATTTGTGAAAAACCCTAGTCTTTATTGTGAAGACATCAAGTCATATTTTTAACCAAATATTTTGGGTTTTAATTCACTTTTGTTGATCTTGGGTATCAGAATATGACACTAATGCGTGAAGAGTGCTGATTGATTGTTAGTTTGTTCTTCAAGATAAAACTGATCTGTGTAATGATTGTATTGATCAATAGACACCTGTAAACACATTCCAGCTTATGATAAATGTGTAACAGCGTATATTTTATATCATTTACCATCATCATTTCGCTTTGTATACTTCTTCAATAAATAACACATGGTGTTTTGTGTGTAGTAATGAACTGACTGCTGAAGTGTTGTGACTAAAAGATTTCAGGATTAAAATGCTATTGTGATATCTACTGAAGGGTTTTCCTAAATAAATTATGATCTCAAATTCATCTTCATTTTGTGTTTTCTCTTTTTTTTTGGCCAATGAATTGCCTTTAAAATGTGACATTAGAAAGACCGTCCGGTCACATTGTTTTATAATTATATTGCCGGTTACTTAACATTTACATTCTATTACGTTATCAGGAAACATACAGTAAAATTCTGTGTTATGCTGATGACAGCCACCCAGCTTTATATTTCCTCCGAACCGAGTGATACCGACCAGGTTTCGAAGCTAACTGACTTACCCTGAATGCCAGTAAATATAAGAAGTAGAGAGCAACATTTGCTTTGATGGTTGTTTCGTGCTCCACAGTTAAGAACCTGGGCGTGTCGCTAGATAACAATCTGCCGTGTGATGGTCACATCGCAAATGTGTGTCGTAGAGCATTCTAACATCTTCCACAAAATCAGCATTCTCCCAGTGAGTGAGCCAAGGGCAACGGTTGCAAGGAACCTAAAATCCACAATAGATGTATATATACGAGTTCGCCTATGCAGATAATAATGATGGTAGCAGGAGAAGCGAGGGTATGCTTGCTTGGCGTGCTGTCGGGGGGGAACACTGCGTTCTCATATATATATTTGTCTGGGCTGATAAATGAAAAGAACTTGTGGGGACCCTTATGAAAAGGAAGTTTATATTTCAGGCTACTTCTTATGTACTTCTCAGAAATATCCTTCAATTTAATCTTAAGTGTACTTGATTTTACCGAGTGAAAAGTTGAACGATATTTGGCCTATAGCCTTCTTGTGCTTAATCTTTTGAGTTCTAAGCAGGGGCGATTCTAGGATTTTCATTTAAAGGGGGCTCAGCCCCCAATGAGGGTATAATAGTACAAATACTTTTGACTATAGTCGTTTGCCGGTCACTGGATCGGTCTTACAGGTGGCTTATACCTCTGCTCCCCGGGTCTCTCTCCCCGTCTCCGTGGACGGCCCTCCCCGGATCAGCCTCTGTTGCCGGCGCTGCTGAGTGACACCTGGTACCCTGCGCTCGCAGAGCAGAGCCTTCTCCGGAGGTTATTCCTCCACCAAAAATGGCTTTAATTAACACCCGTTCTCTGCTGAATAAGACCTTCCTGCTGAACGACTACTTCACTACCCATAATTTGAATTTAATGTTTATCACTGAATCCTGGACCAAGGTTGGTGATTTAACTCCTTTTTCTGACCTGGTTCAAGCTGACTGCTTCTTTTTTCATTCTCCCGGCCCCAATAGGAAAGGGGGTGGTCTAGTATCTATTTTAAAAGACTCTTTTCGTGATCGTTGTCGGCTTGTTTCAGTGGATGTGTGTGTTCAAGCTTTGAAGCTCAGCTTATACATCTTGACTGGAATGTGTCCTGTTTTACTAAGGGTGATTTATTGCCCCCCTCTCTCAGCAAAGGACTTCATACAGCAATTTTCTGAATTTCGAACAAATTCTGTTTGTGGGCGAATTTAATATTCATTTGTTCTGTCAGTCTAACCCGTTATCAAAGGAGTTTACCAATCTGATTGACTCAAATTGATTTAATTCAGGTCAGTGCATAAAGGACTCCACTCATCTCCAGGGACACATTCTAGATCTTGTACTCTCTCACGGGTTTGCTGTTTCTGACATTTAGATTTCTGATTTTATGCTCTCAGACCGATTTTATTTTCCATGTCGCTTCCTAATGTGTCTCATGCTACTAAGAAAGATGCATCACTGTCCCAGTCATACTCTTCCAAATTTGTGTCAAATTAGATTCAGTGTTTCATGGAGTCTAACTCTGATTTATCTATGGACTCACCTCTACCGGACCTGGATGCTGACCAGCATTTAAGTCTTTTAAATTCTGCCTGGCGGGATGTTTTAGATGTCACTGCCCCACTAAAGCCCTATAAGCATAAAAATAAGCTAGCTCGGTGGCAAAACTCGGACGCTCGTCTTCTACGTCAAGCATGTAGAAAGGCAGAGCGCAAAAGGAAGAAAGATAAATCGCATATTTCATTTCAGTTATTTAAAGACACTTTGTCATCTTATCAGTCTGCTGCTAAATCTGCAAAGGCTTCTTATTTCTCTTATTGTAAACTTATTGTAAAACACCAATCCACTCCTAAAGTGCTGTTTTCTACTATTAACTCTGTTATAAATCCTACCGACTACACCCTGGCTGGTGCTTCTGATGCTCTGTGTGAAAGCTTCTTGAGACACTTCATTGATAAAATCTAGTATTTGAGACCCAAAGTCAACTCCGTCCACACTGTACCTCCTTCGCTCTCTCTGCATCCTGTTTCTTGGGTTGTACTCGAACCCATAACTCTACAATCGCTCAAAGACATTATTGCTAATATCAAACCCTCTTTTTTGCCCACATAACACCATACATCATACATTTCTCAAATGAATCACTGATACTCTAGGGCCAGGCCTTATGACTTTTGTCAATAAATGTCTCTCAACTGGCCCAGTTCCCGCTTCTCTTAAAGTAGCTACTGTCACCTCACTTCTCAGGAAGCCTATTCTGAACAACTTTTGTCCCTTTTCTGTCCTGCCTTTTATTTCAAATGTTTCAGTCTGGCTTTAAGCTGGCTCATACTACGGAAACAGCCCTTCTTAGAATGTTAAACAATATTCTTTTAGCTACAGATTCTGGTGTGTCAGGGTTTGCCTTTTGTTTTAGGTTATTTTTTGGTTGGTGTTTTATTTTTCTGCTGTATTTTGTCCCTGTATATTTATCTTTAGCCTCCTTGTTTTGCTAATTACCCTCACCTGTCATCGCTGTTTCCCTCTATTTTAGCTTGGCTGTGCCAGCTCTCTTTGTGGCGATGTAATTATTTGTTACTGTGTTGCTCTCGCTGTGCTTTATGCTTAAGCTTTTCATAATTCGTAGGAATGTGGCAATATGTGAGCCGGTTTGGATTATTTTCTCCCATACAGTTCTTTTTGGTTCCCATTTACCTTTCCTGGATTTTGGTGATTTTGGTTTTCTCAGCCAGCTGTGTACCTGAGTATTTGGACAGGAGTTCCCTGCCTTACTTTTGTTTCTCTCTGTGAAGTCCTGTCTAATAAACTGTGTTAACCTTACCTGCATCTGAGTCCCCTTGTGCACCGTGACAGTACATCGCCACCAAAGATGGACTCAACAGGAGAGGTCGATGTTCGCCAAGCCGTCGTAAGCCAGGGAGTGCTATTAGGACGTCAGCTGCAGGAGGTAGCGGAGATTCGTCTTGGCATCTCTACTCTCTCCCAACAACTCGCTGCTATCGCCCAGCACCTGGACCAGACCCATGCTACTCAAGCGGCAGCTTCTGCTAATACAGCACCGGTCGAGACGGATGCAGTCTCTTCCCGCCGACCGGAGCCTCGTCTCAATCCTCCAGTTCCCTACGCCGGTGAGCCCACTTCCTGTCGCTCATTCCTCTCACAATGTTCTCTGACCTTCTCTCTACAGCCCTCTTGCTTTTCCACCGAGCAGTCGATGGCAGCGTTTGTGGTCATGCAGCTGAAGGGTGTTGCCAGGGAATGGGGTACGGCGCTCTGGGACAATAATCATGCCTGCTGCGCTTCTTTTGAGTTGTTCTCCCTGGAGCTAAGGAAGGTGTTTGATCGGTCTGCACTTAACAGCGAGGCAGCTCGGTCGTTGTCCCTCTTACAACAGGGTCGCAGGACAGTCTCTGAGTACTCCATTGAGTTTCGCACGTTGGCTTCGTCTTGCGGCTGGAACGACAAGGCTCTATGGGATCGGTTCTTACATGGATTAGCGGATCGTGTGCTGGACGAGATCTATTCGCTGGAGCTTCCTCCGACGCTTGACGGGCTAATACAGCTCGCCCTCCAGGTCGACTTTCGTCTGGGACTCCGTTCTCAGCGACACGGGAGGGGATCTTTGGACAGGGAGTCCTCTGGCACAGTCTGTGATGTTGTCCAACCGCCTTCTGTTGCTCCACCCCTGGAGGAGCCCATGCAGATCAGCCGCGCCTGGCTCTCCAACTCCGAACGTCGTCGACGGCGGGCAAACAACTTGTGCCACTATTGTGGTGACTCTGGACATTTAGTGACGGGATGTCCACGTATTTTGGATCGTCCTGGCAGCTTGTCTTCCCGTGGGGTAAGCATTTGCCTCACCAGTTCCCTCTCTCGCAGCCGAACTGTTCTTCCTGCAGTCATTCAGTGGAGGGGAGTGAGCCACTCGGTGGTTGCCCTCATTGACTCTGGAGCGGAGGGTGATTTTATTGACATTGAGCTGGCAAAGAGGTGGAGGATTCCCGTAGTTCCTCTCACTAAGTCCATCGCGGCTGAGACACTCTGCGGCACGCCTCTCACCAACATCACACGGAGATGCGTCAGTTTCTCCTCATTCAGTCTCCCTCCGCTCCTATCGTGTTGGGTCACGCCTGGCTTTCTAAGCATAACCCCCATATTGACTGGAGAAAGAATGTTGTTTGTGAATGGAGTGTTTTTTGTGCCTAATTGTTTAAATACTGCTCTCTCTCCTTTGATCTCTTCCCCTCTGTTTCAGGAGGAGCCTGTAGACCTTACGATGGTACCTAGCGTCTATCATGATCTGAGAGCGGTTTTTAGTAAGTCTCGAGCGACATCTCTACCTCCGCACCGCCCGTACGACTGTGCGATCAACCTTTTACCCGGCAATTCTCCACCTAAGGGGCGCCTTTACCCTCTTTCTGGTCCTGAGAGGGAGAACATGGAAGGGTATGTGGCCGATTCTTTGTTATCCGGCATTATCCGTCCCTCTTCCTCTCTGGCTGGGGCGGGGTTTTTCTTCGTGGAGAAGGATGGTTCCCTTCGCCCCTGCATTGATTACCGGGGGCTGAACGACATCACAGTCAAGAATAGCCATCCCTTGCCTTTGAACCGACGGTTCATCCGAGGGTTTGGCCAGGTCGCTCTTCCCTTGTCGGAGCTCACCTCCACTTTGAGAAGGTTCGTATAGTCGGAACGGGCTCAGACTGCTTTTGATAGACTTAAGAGTCTTTTTACGTCTGCCCCCATTCTGGTCAATCCTGACCCGTCTCGTCAGTTTATTGTGGAGGTCGATGCATCTGAGGCAGGGGTAGGAGCGATCTTGTCCCAACGTTCCTCCCCGGACGACAAGATACATCCCTGTGCGTTCTTCTCCCGCCGGCTCAATTCCTCCGAGCGGAATTACGACATCGGTAATAAGGAGTTGTTAGCCGTGAAGCTTGCTTTGAAGGAGTGGCGCCACTGGTTGGAGGGGGCTAAGGTTCCTTTCTTGGTTTGGACCGACCATAAAAATCTTGAATATATCCGTTCAGTGAAGCGACTGAACTCTCGCTCGCTGGGCTCTTTTTTTGGGGCGTTTTGATTTTGTCATCACCTACCGGCCGGGGAGTAAGAATGGTAAGCCGGACGCCCTTTCGCGTCAGTTCGAGGTCGGGACCACTTCCACCCCCTCGGTGTCCGTTGTTTCCCCCGCTCGTGTGGTGGGGGCGGTCACTTGGAGGGTGGAATCTTTGGTTCGCGAGGCCCTGGACGGTGTTACTCCTCCGGCTGGTGTTCCAGTGAACTTGTTGTTCGTTCCTCAGTCTGTTCGTACCAACGTCCTCACGTGGGGACATTCCTCCAAACTAGCTTGTCTCTTATTAAGCAGCGGTTTTTGGATTTGGATTTGGATTCAATTTATTGTCATTACACATATACGAGTACAGTGTAACGAAATGGATTTAAGAAGAAAAATACAGCATAACATGAGGAATGTGGGGAGAAAAACAAATACACATAATACACCATAGACACGACTTGCAACAGGGGAAGTTAATCCAGCTCCAGCAAGCAGCCATCCGGTCCAGCAGCCATTACGGCGCCGATCACAGACCCGCTTGTCAGGCTGGTGGTACAAAGCGACGGAGGCGTTGGATTGGGTGAGGGTAATGTGTGTGTAATAGTTCCAACCGCCTCAGTTGAGTGCGGCACATGTATGTGTGTATGTGTGATAGTTTGTAATCCGCCTCAGTGGAGTTCGGCATATGTGTGTGTGATGGTTGTAATCAGTCAGGTGTCTGTAGAGTGGGGGAGGAACGCAAGAGCGTCTCACTGCAGTGCTCTTCACAGGGTTGATTTCCCAGCAGCGGCCTTGGCCGAGGCCAGTGCTGGTTCCAGGGAGCCGAAAAGATAAGATTGCGATTGTTTTGTCTTGGGGCGAGTAAACCACATTCCAATTCCGTGGCTTCCTATCTTTGTCCATTTTGGTCTCCAATACCATCAATTTTCCTTCGCAAAGCCGTGAGGTTCTCCATGATAGAAACCATATTGCGGTTAATAGTCTCAGTCTCAATGCTGACCGCTCTTCCCACAGCTTCAATCGATACGGGCAGCCTTGTGAGGCTTTGGACAGCTGTTCCCGTTTTATGAATTCTTCGATAACCCAGGGCAAAGCCTAATCCAATCAGCACAAGACCTGTTATCATGGTTCCGAATAGGTAGATATCTTCGATGTCCTCCACGGAAAGAGCCGCCAGACACACGATCCGCCATCTGTCCCACGCGTCCATCGTGTAGCCAGCTGCGAACGTTCCCCCGAACCCAAGTTCCTCGTCGAGAAGATGGTGTCAATTGCGTTGAGAGACCAGTTGATCAGATCCATAATTTTTAAAGTTTGGAGAGCAGTGCAGAGAGAGTCTCTCAGTAGATGAGACGAGACGAGACAGGAGACAAAGCAGGGAAAATAAGGGCAAGGACGGGGAGTGAAAAATGCGACCGCCTCCGTTGAGAGCCAAACGAGAACCTTCCATGGCGCAGGACGCTCACAAGTTCGTCTCGGCTTGCCCAGTTGGTGCGACTAACAAGTCTTCTAACCGTCCACCGGCGGGACTAGTGCGTCCGTTACCCACCCCTTCGAGACCCTGGTCCCACATCGCCATGGTGGCCTTCCATGGCGCAGGACGCTCACAAGTTCGTCTCGGCTTGCCCAGTTTGTGCGACTAACAAGTCTTCTAACCGTCCACCGGCGGGACTAGTGCGTCCGTTACCCACCCCTTCGAGACCCTGGTCCCACATCACCATGGACTTCGTCACGGGACTTCCATCTGTCGGAGTAACAGTGCAGCCTTCGATTTGCAGGTTATAATCTGATATATTCTGTCTACGAGTCTTTGGTGCTATAAGTAATATTTCTGTTTTGTTAGAGTTTAAAAGAAGGAAATTACTAGTTATCCAATGTTTCATATCTTTGATGCACTCTGCCAGTTTGTATAGCTTGAAGGAATCATCTGGTCTTGATGAGATATATAGCTGAGTATCATCTGCATAACAGTGGAAGCTAATTCCATGTTTTCTAATAATGTTGCCCAGGGGCAGCAGGTATATGGACAAAAGCAAGGGTCCTAAAACCGATCCCTAAGGTAATCCATAGTTTACTTGCGTTAGATTAGACGATTCCCCATTTAAATGGACATATTGATATCTGTCAGATAAGTAAGATCGGAACCATTGTAGTGCCTGTCCCTGAATACCGGTATAATTTTGTAAACGATCTAAAAGTATTTTATGGTCTACAGTATCGAACGCAGCACTAAGGTCAAGCAGGACTAGGAGTGAGATGTTACCTTTATCTGATGCTATAAGCAGGTGGTTTGTAATTTTAACGAGCGCAGTTTCGGTGCTATGATGCGGTCTAAAGCCAGACTGAAATTTTTTGTGTATGTTATTATTTTGTAAGTAAGAGCCCAACTGAGCGGACATTACTTTTTCTAGTATTTTAGACAAGTACGGGAGATTTGAAATCGGTCTATAGCAGACATCCCAAGTCTCCCGGAAGTTCCGGGAGTCTCCCGCATATTGATAGCGGCTCCCTGATGCCCGCAAATGAGTTAAAATATCCCGGAATCTAGAGCGAGTGATCAAGAGCGCGCATGCGAGACAGAGACTGTGCTTCAACACATGTAGCGCGTGCACGGCAGAAAGGGAGAGGGAGCGAGGGACCTTACGTGTGCGTGCGTGTGCTAGTCTGCGTGTGTGCCTCATGAAGCGCATGTAATACAGAGAGCGTCCTGATTGGCCTGTTTCGGTAAGTCAACCAATCAATTGTCAGTGTGGGCGGGCTTTTATCTCTTATCCCGAGTCCCGAACTGAATATTCAGTTCAGTATATCTAGAAACAAGAGCGCCATGGCAGAGGGAGAGGGCCCCAAAAAACGAAAATATAAGACACATTTTACCCAAGACTACACGAAAGTGTACCCGTCTTATAAAAGTGAAAAATAATGACAGTCTTGCACGCTGTACAGTTTGCAATAGCGACTTCAGCATTGCCCATGGTGGGTTAAATGATTGTAGAAGACATGTTGAGGTGAGTTCATCAAGTTTCATTTGATTTCATGTGCATATTATTCAGGTCGGCTAACAACTACCTACATGAAAACACCTTAGACATATTTAAAATTGCAATGGAATATAAATAAAAGCAGTTTACATAATAGATAGAGAGAAAGAGAGAATTTTATTTGTCATTGTGCAGTAGTACCATACAACGAAATTTGCTTGTGCATCATCTAAAAATACTCGCTTTCATATACACACTCACACAATAATAAAGTATAAAAATTATAAAACAATAACAGGGCATCCAATATTACACTGAAGTCCCATTGCATAAAGTCCCTATCTATAAAGTGCAACTGTGCTGACTGGGTGGTAGGGGTGTATGATTGTTCAGTTCTTTGATGGCCCTTGGGATAAAAGTATAAATAGTATAAGCAGCTTATATAAATAGTCAAATTAATCTACATATTTTAATGATTAACAAATAATTGCATAGGCCTATAACCTGTAGAAATTATATATTATGCTTTTATATCTTTTAGGGACCACAACATGTTAGGGAGGCTAAGCGCAGGGAAGGCTGCTCCAATATAACGCAGTTCTTCAATTCAGAGAGGCAAAGTCTCACTGAGAAGGTCACGACAGCTGAGGTGTATTTTACATCTTTTATTGTGGAGCATAACCTGCCGTTCCATGTGTGTAGGCACACAGGCAAGTTATTTAGGAAAATGTTTCCAGACTCAGATATTGCAAAACATTATGCCTGCTGTTCCACTAAGACAGCATCTATAATGAACCTGGCACTGGAACCAGAATGTTCAGAAGATTTGTTCAAGTTAATCAAGACAGAGAAAAAAGGCCATACAGTATTATGGTTGATGAAAGCAATGACATCATGTGTGAGAAGGAGTGTACAGTGAAGCACAGGATAAGGTGACGGTTGGATTTCTAGACATGCCAGTGTGCAATGATTCCAAAGCTGCCAACATATTCAACTGCATTGCATCATCCATGCATGACAAAGGCCTTGAATGGTCTAATTGCGTAGGATTCAGCAGTGACAACTGCAATGTCATGATTGGTAAAAACAACTCTGTCTTATCAAGAGTGAAATCACAGGCACCTTATATATACAGTGTTGGCTGTCCAAGTCACTTGGTTAACATATGTGCCAAAACTGCTGCAAAAGAGCTCTCAATGTCACCTGAGGAATTGCTAATTGACATCTACTACTACTTTGAGAAAAGTTCAAAAAGAAGAGAAGACCTTAAGCAGTTTCAGGACTTTTGCAATGTAGCCCAGCAGAGAGTACAAAAGCACTGTCCAACACGTTGGCTTTCTTTGGGAAAAGGTTTGGACCATATGCTCAACCAATGGCCAGCCTTTAGTTCTTATTTTGAATCACATAGTGAGAATCAGAAGTCCCGTGACATTCAGAAGAGGTTGACAGACCCCTCTCTATGAAACTTTACACTTGTTTTCTACACAATGTCACACAGTGCTTTGATAAATTTGATTTTTCAAAACAAGGCACCAGTTCTTTTCAAGTTAAATGACAGTGTGGAAGAACTCCTGCATGACATAGCAAGCAGATTTATTGTGCCAAAGGTACTGAGAGAACTGAAATTGCAGGAGATAGATGTGAGCAACCCTGAAATCAGACGCGATTTCTTTAAGACTGCAAGGGAAGCTCAGCTTCCCCTATAATTGTCAAAAAATGAATGGTCAAATATATGTACTATTATGTTAACATTTTATTGACTAAAAATGCGTTAAACACGTTCATCTCGAACGAAAACAATTTTGTTCAGAATCAGCTACTTAGGTCGGCTGACTCGATTTCCTTCTCATTCATTCCCGTAGCGTACAGTGCATTACTCTGTTGAAGCCCAGCGTCCATTGACTTCAATGGGGCTGCTTTAAACAGTTTTTTTCAGTGCTTAGAAACAAGACGGTCATTGGATAATGCTGCGATTATGTCCCGCCCACGGACGCTCAGCGTCTCTGGGATGAATGGAGGAGTGGGCTGGCCCGGACTCCGAGCGTCTGCGTGATGATTGGAGGGTCTGTCATCTCTTTTTAATCCACTTTTATGTCCTAAAACGCTCGTTTTTTGGGGTCGACAGCTTATAAAAACGTATTTCTTGTTTTTTTTTTAGCTTGTTTGCTATACACATTGTCACATATCAGCTTTTAGACATTTTTTTTTTTGTTATAAATCATAAATGACAAGGAGGCGGCGGCTTCTCGCAATGCAAAGAGACGGTTGGTGTGGGGCGTGGGCGTGGTCTTCAGATTATGACGCCTATCACTCTGTGTCTCCATTTCCAACTCGGTCCCATCGTGGATTTTGCATGTGTAGTCGAAAGACAAACTGCTGCAACCTTCATCGTATATTTCACACAATTTCACACCACATTCATTGTTTCAGTTTAACATAATTCCCACATTTCCTCCCGTTGAGTTAAATATATATATATATATTAGATCGTTTGTTCATTAATTAATATAGTCTGAACTAGCCAGCTAGCAAACTGCACACGATGGCAGACAGTGCTAATATTGTCGACCTGATTTTGGCAAAGCCATTAGAAAGTCTTCCTTACGAGGAGAAACTTAGAATTAAACAGCAGGGCAGATCAACACCTAAGATTGATTTAGTGCAAAAGATAGGGAAAAGTAACAGGTCTTTTCAGCTCTCCTGGTATGACAAAGTTAGCTGGCTGACTGGAAGTGCTGTGAAAAGAAAATGTACTGCTGGCCATGTCTCTTGATGAAACCATCTCATGGATGTGTTGTTTGGTCAAAATTGGGGTTTGGAGATCTGTCAAACTTTGACAGGGCATATAAAAGGCATGAAAATAGCAATGAACATGTGAGTGCATGTGCAAGATTAAGTTGCATGGGCAGGATCAGGGTTGAGCATGCAATCAATGAAGGCTCGCATTCAAGTGGCTAAACATAATGAAACTGTTAAACAAAACAGGGCCTTCCTAAACCGCCTTATTGATGTGACATCCTTGCTTGGCCGGCAGGAGCTGTCATTTAGGGGACATGATGAGAGTAGTGAATCATCTAACAAGGGGAATTACAGAGAGTTCACAGAAACATTAGCTAAATATGACTCTGTCCTGTCCACACAATTCGAGTCCTCAACTGTGTTTTCTGGTATGTCACACACTATTCAAAATGACTTGATCTCTGCTCTTGCAGCCACCATTTCTGATCAGATCAGAGATGAAATTCAGGATGCTCCCTTTTTTGGATGGCAGGTGGATGAAACCACTGATATATCCTGCCGTGCCCAACTCTCTGTCATTGTTCGCTATGTGGATAGTGCAGGTAAAATTCAGGAGCGCTTCATTGGATTTTTTTATGTTTCTGGGGGGCGAGATGCTCAGTCCGTTTTTGATGTTTTAAATGAGAACATATAGGGCTACAATTTTAAGGATAAGCTTGTGGCACAGACCTATGATGGGGCTGCTGTCATGGCTTCAGCTCTCAATGGTCTGCAGGCCAAAGTGAAAGCAATAGCCCCCAGTGCAATGTTTGTGCATTGCTATGCACACAGACTGAATCTGGTGCTGTCACAGGGGGCCAAATGCTTGCCTGAGTGCAGAATTTTTTTTGCATCACTCTCTGGGTTTGCCACATTTTTCTCAAAATCCACAAAGAGGACGTCTTTTCTGGAGTCTGCAGGCTGCTCAAGGTTGCCCAGAAACGCTCCTACTCGATGGAATTTCACATCACGGATAGTGAGCACTGTGGCAAACAATTATGATGGCCTCCTGCAGACATTTGATAACATCATTGCAGATACGACAATGGATGATGATACACTGGATTGTGCCAAAGGCTTCGTGAGGAAACTGGAGGATTTTGAGTTTGTGTTCATGTTGTACACATATGAACAAATCTTCTCTGAGACTGATGTGGTCTTTGATATTGTCCAGCAGAGAGCGATGGATGTTCTTTACTGCAAGAAAAGAATTGAGTCTCTTCTTGCATTTGTCAAAGAGAAGAGGTCAGAGGGGGCTTTCCAAGCTGTTTATGCCAAAGCAGCAGATCTCACATCAGACCCAAGAGATGAGCCCATGAGAAAGCGCCGTCTGACCCAATTGCAGGATCCCCAAGAGCGCTACAGAAATCTGTACATGGCCATCCTTGATAACATCTTGGAGCAGATTCCTCGACGTTTTTCAAATTTGGAAAGTATGCTTTTCTTAGAATTAGTCAATCCAGGAGAATTTGATGACATGAGACAAGCATTTCCAGAGGAGGCCTTCCAAAGTGTCCTGAAAAGTTATGGCCATCACTTTGATTCAGGGAGACTGAGGTCTGAACTTCAAGTCCTGTATTCAGATCAGGACTTGCAGAGTAACAGGGGAAAGCTGTGTGATTACTTGGTGTTCCTTAAAGACATGGAGTTGGACAGTGCAATGCCTCAGCTTTACAAACTGTTCTCATTAGTGGCAACAATTGGAGCTACATCTGCAGGTGTAGAAAGGAGCTTCTCCTGTTTAAAGCGGCTCAAGTCCTACACCCGTAACACAATGGGCCAAGGCCGTTTAAGCAGCCTAGCTCTGCTGGCCATTGAGAGGACACTGGTCAAGTCACTGGAAAAGACGCCTAGTTGGTACGACAGGGTTACAGAGCATTTTCTTGAAAAGGAACGTAGGGCAGAATTTACATATAAATAAATGGACAATTTTTATGATTTAGGCCGAAAATGAGCTTCCCCTCTTTAAAAGATCAGCAGCCGCCACTGCCTGAAATTCACTGTCCAGATGAAGAACTTTTTGTTGGGTTCTTGGCAAGGAGGCATTTGCTAAGTGAGGAAGCACTCTCCACTAACAAGACGAAGCAATTCTTCAAAGATGCCAGAGCATTCTATGTCAGAAGCTTTCAAAAAGTAAAGGAAAAGTTCCCAATGAGAGACCAAATCTTGACAAATCTGACAGTGGTCAATCCAGAGAACCAAGATGATGTGAAACCAGAGCAAATTTTGACTTTGGCAGAGAGATTTCCAAATGTGATTAAGGCAGATGCCAGAGAACAACTCAATGTAGAAATCCTGGATTATGTCTCAACCAACCTGGAAACACTGGTGCCAAATTACAAGAATTTACCAGTCGATGAGTTCTGGGGGAAGCTGTCCAAAGATCTGTGAGCTCAGGGCAGTTGAGATTCAGGGAGATCTGTCAGCTGATGAAGGTGCTATTGGTGCTGCCAAATTCTAACTGTGATGTGGAAAGGGCATTCAGCATTGTGCGTCACATCAAGACAGAATTTAGAAGTCAGATGTCTCACCAAACACTTGTAAATCTGATGTCTTGCAAGATAAACAAATTCATTGACACAGAGTGCTATGAGGTTGAGGTTTCTGGAAAGTTGCTAAAATCTGAAAAGCAACAAAGTACAATGAAAGCTTGCAAGAAAAGTAAAAGGCATAGGATGTTGGAAATAGGCCTAGGCCAACATTTGCAGTGTGTGTAAATAGTTAATTTATTCAATCTTGTTGTTCATTTCAACTGTATTTCGTTATAAAAGTAAAGTCATGTTCTGTGGTGAAATATCATATCCTTGGCCTCCTTTTTTGTTTGGGGGGGGGGGCGGTTTCGGCAGGGGGTTGTGCTTTCGGGATACCTCCCTGAAATGCTTTTTTGCAGGTTGAGATGTCTGCTATAGCTTCCAAGTTCACTGGGGTCTAAGTTTGTTTTTTTGATAAGAGGCTTGATTACAGCCAGTTTAAAGGGTCCTGGGACATGGCCTAGATTAATTGACGAGTTGATAATGTTATAAATGGGCTCAATTGCAACAGGTAGTAACTCTTTTAGTAATTTAGTTGGAATGGGATCTAATAAGCATGTTAGCGGTTTGGATGTTGCAATAAGTTTAATTAAATCTTCCTGTTTTATAGGTGAAAAACACTGTAGCTTTTCTTTTTGGGTGATAGTTGATACTAATTCATCAGACACACTTGGAGGTTGGATTTTAACTACGTCGTCTCGTATTTTTTCGATTTTTTCTGTAAAAAATGTCATGAATTCATTGCTACCAAGGTGTGGCGGAATAGCCAGGTCAGGAGAAGTCTGTTTATTTGTTAGTTTAGCAACTGTACTAAATTAAAACCTTGGATTGTTTTTGTTAGTTTCTATGAGGTTACGGAGGTGCTCGGCTTTTGAGGCTTTTAGTGCCTTTTTATAACAGTTTGCACTCTCTATCCACGCAATTTTAAAGACCTCTAAATGGGTTTGTTTCCATTTGTGTTCCAGTTTACGCGTTTCTCTTTTTAGGCCGTGGTGCTATTGTACCAAGGTGCTTTGATCTTCTCGTTAATCTTTTTTGACTTCATAGGCACGACCGCTTCTAATGTATTCGAGAAAATAGTGCCCATGTTGCTGGTCATGTCATCGAGCGATTCTGTATTAATTGGCAAGGTTATTAAAGGAGTCAGATCTGGCAGGTTCTTTACGAAACTATCTTTAGTAGATGAGGTGATTGTTCTACCATGTCGATAACGAGCTATACGACTGATTTCTGCAGTGCGCAGTGTATATGTTATAAGATGATGATCAGTGACATTGTCGCTTTGAGGTATAATATCGATATTGGTTAGATCGGCTCCGTGAGATATAATCAAGTCTAGAGTATGATTAAGTCTATGAGTGGGTCTATTGATGTTTTGTGTTACACCAAAAGAGTGTAGAAGCTCTTTAAACGCCACTGCTAATGCATCGTTAGCACTATCTATGTGGATATTAAAATCTCCAACAATCAGTACTTTATCAACGTTAACCAATAGGTCCGATAAGAGAAGTCCGCGAACTCCTTCAGAAAGTTCGAAAGTTTTGGGTTGACTATGGTAGAGTATGATCACAACTCCCTTCCGGTGTCGTCTACGGGTTTGTCGCCCTTCCAGTGCTGCCTAGGTTACCAACCCCCGTTGTTTCCCTCCCAAGAGGCGGACGCCTCTGTTCCTTCTGCTCAGGGCTTTGTTAACCGGTGTATTCGCACCTGGAGGGTTGCTAGACGGGCCCTCATTCTCGCACGTAGATGCTACCAAACGTCAGCGAATCGCCATCACTCCAAGGCTCCCCCTTACGTGTGTGGTCAAAGGGTTTGGTTGTCCACGCGTGACCTTCCCCTTCATGCCCCTGCACGTAAACTGGGTCCTAAATTTATCGGTCCCTTCCCGATCACCAAGATCATTAATCCAGTGACCGTTCGCCTCAAATTACCCCCCTTCCTTAAGCGAGTTCACCCTACGTTTCATGTGGCCAAGATCAAGCCCGTGGCTCGCTCCCCCCTTCAACCCTCGACCTCTGCCCCCCCGCCTCCTAGACTCATCGAGGGGTCGCCGACCTATACGGTATGTCGACTTCTCGATGTGAGACGGCGGGGTAGAGGTCACCAATACCTGGTAGACTGGGAGGGCTACGGTCCGGAGGAGAGATGCTGGATCCCCGCTCGTGACATTTTGGACCGCTCTCTTATTGATCAGTTCCTCCGCTCTCGTGGGTAGGTCTTGGATGCCGTGAGGCATCTTTGAGGGGGGGGGATTCTGTCAGGCTTTGCCTTTTGTTTTATGTTATTTTTTGGTTGGTGTTTTATTTTGCGGCTGTATTTTGTCCCTGTATATTTATCTCGTCTGGTACCCTGTTTAGCCTCCTTGTTTTGCTAATTACCCTCACCTGTTCCTCATCGCTGTTTCCCTCTATTTTAGCTTGGCTGTGCCAGCTCTCTTTGTGGCGATGTCATTATTTGTTACTGTGTTGCTCTCGCTGTGCTTTATGCTTAACCTTTTGTGGCGGGGCAGGTACAGATCCAGGATCAGCGTCAGCTAGGAAACAGCCCGGCATAAAAACCACGTGCACTCACCACTCTGGGGCTTGTTTCTCACCCAGACTAACGTTGTGTCTTTTATGCCAGCAGATTCGAGCGAGTAAGAAACCAAGAACCAGATTGCACGGACGACAGATATTCATCACTAGCACCCCGGGTTTTCACTATTTGGACTATTTCACTGTGTGTTACAATAAATTCCCTTCCGGGGTTTGTTATACCTGCCGTCTTGTTTCCGTCGTGTCTCTTACCCTGCCACACTTTTCATAATTCGTAGGAACGTGGCAATCCGTGAGCCGGTTTGGATTATTTTCTCCCATACGGTTCTTTTTGGTTCCCGTTTACCTTTCCCGGATTTTTGTGATTTTGGTTTTCTCAGCCAGCTGTGTACCTGAGTGTTTGGACAGGAGTTCCCTGCCTTACTTTTGTTTCTCTCTGTGGAGTCCTGTCTAATAAACTGTGTTAACCTTACCTGCATCTGAGTCCCTTTGTGCACCGTGACACTGGTGATTCCCTGGTCCTGGTTCTTTTAGATCTTTCAGCAGCATTTAATACCGTGGACCCGTCTATTTTATTATCCCGATTATAGTCTGATGTGGGCATGAATGGGACGGTCCTAAAGTGGTTTCAGTCTTTTTTCCTGACAGAATTTTTTTTGTCAAACTAGGTAACTTCTCATCCTCCACTGCCCCACTCATATGCCCTGCCTCAAGGCTCCACATTGGAATTATCCTTCAGCTCTGAATACCCTACTAAGGTGCATAGATGAAGTTAAAATCTGGCTAGGTCAAAAAAATGTAAGGCTAAATAGAGATAAAACAGAGGTGATTGTTTTCAGCCCGTCTGCTCATTCTCAGGCTCCCAGTCCTGATCTGGGCTGCTTATCAGCCTTAAGATCTTCTCGTGCGCGCAATTTGGGTGTCCACTTTGATGAGTCGTTAAAATTAGACAAGCATATCTCCTATGTAATTGGCTCCAGTTTTTACCAACTCCCCTTGCTGTCTAAAATCAAACACTTTTTTAACGCTACAATGCTAGAGATGGTCGTCCACGATTTTTTCACTTCACGCCTATACATCTGTAACTCACTGTACTATGGTATTGCTCAGTCACAAATCAAATCATCCGTCAATTGGATTGCTGAAGGGGGAATTGGGGTCTTTAAGTCTTTACACAACCAAGCCCCAAGATATCTGTCAGAGTTGCTGCACTTTTACACCCACTTATCCACTTTTCATCCATTTTTTAATATGTATTTTTATTCCTATTACTGTGTTTTCTGTATGCTGTTCGGTTTTCCTCTGGTTTTATTACTGTTTATGTGGTTTGTTAAAAAAGTTCTTTTGCTATCGCCTTTGCTGTGGCTTTTCGCAGGGGGAGAGCCTCCGGGTACCTGGTTGCGAAGTCCAAAATGTGTTCATGACCTCAGGCGGACTTCGTCAGCGGGCCTATCAGGTCCATCCCAATCCGCTCGAAGAGCACCTCAATGATTGATAAGGGGATGAGAGGACTTGGGGGGAGGTTTGTTTGGTGATGTCTTCTGACAGGTTGGACAACTCTGGCAAAATCTTTTTACGTCCTCTTCCAACCCCGGCCATTGGAAGCGGTCCTGGATACGCTGTACAGTGTTCGCCACCCCAAGGTGTCCAGCCAAAGGATGGGAGTGGGCGAGCTCCAGAACGGCGTCTACCTTTGTCCTTGGTACCACCAAGAGCCGTTTTTCCTCCCTCCTCCTCTGTGCGACACAATAGAGCAGACCATTTTGTACGAGGTGAGGTGCAGGTAGATGTATTTCTTCGTCCACTATCCGGACCTGTCCCCAGCAATTCCTTAGCCGATTGTCCTCCCTTTGTTCCTTTCCAAAGGAACCACCAGTGGTGAAACAGATCAGAAAAAGGTTAACTGAGGAGAGCTTACACTTAACCTCCGGTTCACTTTCCGTGGCCATCATCACTGGTTGGGCCGTCCGAGGCCTCGACCCTCGATTTTTCTGTCATCAGCTCCTCTCCCCTGGGGACTGTATGGCGTGGGATAGTAGCTGCTCAAAACCTGGCCAATCCCGTCCTAGGAGACCCGGCACAGGTAGTTCTGGTACTATTCCCACATCTAAGCTCCAGGTTCCTTGCTTGGCTGTGTTGGTGACTCTACGGGCTTGTACATTGCGGGTATCAGCATGCACGCAGGTGATGGGAATCGCCAACTTCCCTCGAGGGCGGGGCTGTACCACGGTGGGCTGCACCAGGGTCACCGAACTACCCGAATCCAGGGTAGCGGTGACGGGCTTCCCGCCGATGTAGATGAGTCTCTCCGGAGCCCCGGAGGGCAACTTGTTGTGTAGAGCGCAGCCGGCTAACCACGCCAGTGGTCCGGAGCTGGTAGGCTCCGTCGGCATCGGTTCATCCTGGGGAGAGGGAGCCGCTGGTCTGTCTACCGGCCGTGAGGTGCCCTCCGGGCGTCGCCATGGGGGAACCCCCCTCCGGGTCGGGACCGACGCGCTCTCTCCAAGATCACGGGTGAGGGCCGCTCTACCGCTTCCACCAGCTGCTGGTATGTCTTGGGGTTTCTAATACTCACGGGTCCTCGGAACCTTCGAGGTAACGCTCTGAGCAGGTGGTCGATTACCACCGTTTCTGCAACCTGCGAGGCCGTGGGTTCATCGGGCAGTAACCAAAGGTGAGCGAGGCGGATAAGCTGTGCCGCCTGGGCATGGACTGGCTCAGAGTCTTTATAGTTCCACTCGTGAAAAAGTTGTGCCGCGTTGACTGTGGAAATGCCCACCCGAGCGAGAATCTCTTTCTTCAGTGCGTCATAGTCCGCGTTCGTTGGGGCTGGCATGGAAAAGTATGCACGCTGAACTTCTCCAGTCAGGAAGGAAGTCAAGATTCGTGCCCAGTCGGTTTTGTTCCAGGCTTCCCGTCTCGCGATGACCTCAAACGTATGTAGGTAAGCCTCGATGTCATCAAGATCTGTGAGTTTCGTGAGATGCCGGTGGGTGGTAGTTTGGACATCGGGAAGCGGAGTCCGTGAGGCCGTAATTTCTGCAACGTAGGTGAAGGCTTGTTCGAGTTTCTCCTGTCTGCCGGCTAGATGTTCATTAAACTTCTGCTGACACCTATTAAGCTCGGCCAGCTGGCGCAGGACCTCTTCCACCACTTCCATCACTTCCAAGTTGCGGGAGGTACGAGAAAGAGAGAGAGCGTGGTTCCCTAAAACAACAGGACAATTTTTTATCACCGAGCTGGTTAGACGTTGCGGCAAAGGGGGGAACTACCTCCAATATGCAGAAACATTTGGCCACACAGCACGCAATTCATTTGCAGGACTGTCGCGTGTTTGATACACTACTACTTAGCGACACAGCAACAACAAGTGAGTCAAGCAGCAGCGGAGCTAACGAGACGTCATCTGCTATTAATGCCGAAGGTAACTTCTCTATTTAGTTAATGTGAGCGCCATTTCATTGTGTAAACTTTTACTATATGAATAATAATCTCCATTGTCATTGTCAATCAAATTTAGATGATGATGACCTTGACTGTTTAGTCTGTGTTTTTAGTTTTTATGGTACGTAAATGGCAGTTTTATTAAATTTTTTTGTCTGGGCCAATGATGAATGTGAAAAATTCTATAGGTCCCTGGACTTTACTTTGTAGCCTACTTTTAGGTTTGTTCTGAGGTTGCTACACATAATTTGTGTATACTCTGAGTATGTGCTATGTTCTTATCAGATATTAAAGCGAGTTAATACAAACAAACTAATTTGTACGTATTCCCTCACCCAATGAGAATCGATAAGAGAATCGATAAGGAATCGGATCGATAAGCAATATCGATAATGGAATTGGAATCGTTAAATTCTTTATCAATTCCCATCCCTAGTGGTAGGACAACTTTTAACTGGACGGATTTTACTGCCGTTGCTACCTTAGCAGCCTCCTATCAGCTGAAACTGCTCTTGAAACTTTGGTGTTCGGGCCGGTACAAGCCCTGCCTATCCCCTGCTTTACGGCATACGTCACGTTTTATTCTTAGCCTCGTAAAAGTTAGCCAACAGCTAACAATAAGACAAAACGATCTAGTTCAACGCAAGAGGAAAAGAGAGAGAGCGATCAGACACGAATCAATATCTGACAAGACACTCGGCGACGCGAGCTGCAAGTGGCAACAGGTTGCAAAACGGATGGAGACCCAACCTTAGCCTTCCTGCTACTGGATTTGAAAGTCTTATATGTACATTTTTTCTTACTGTCCGCTACTTTTGAGCTTATTAGTAATTTGGCTGTGCTCAGGTTGTTTATTGGCGAACTAACGTTACTGGTTCACAATTTAGAACCGTAAGGTAGACTACAGTAGAGATAATGTAATGTTGCCGGGTCTCAATAGCATATGAAGCATCACGAATTTAGTGTAATGCGTGTAAATGATGACTACCAAACCAAGATAAATGTTTTATGGTCAAAAGTTGCTAATTCCTTAGTTCATGCACGTAGACTAATGTATTTGTTATGTATAGTTACTGTGCTAGGCACTATTCCCATAGCGTCCCTACCGGGTCCTTGAAGCTCGCCGACTGGCTATAGAGGAGGAAATCACCCGCATGAAGGAGCTAGGGGTGATTGAACCATCCCGCAGCCCCTGGTCGAGCCCCATCTTGATGGTTCCCAAGCCCGACAGCACTCTCCGCTTCTGTATTTACTTCCATTGGTTAAACGAGGCCTCCAGCTTTGACTGTTACCCCATGCCCCAAGTGGATGAACTCCTCGAGCGCATGGGAAAGGCTCAGTATATCACCACCTTAGACCTAACCAAAGGATACTGGCAGGTTCCACTGGCCCCAGAGGCCCAAGAGAAGACAGCGTTCAGTACTCTTCTATAAGTATGCAAATTAATTCACATGATCTATTTACATATCTACACTTCATTCAATACATTATTGAATGTTGAACAATATTAAGAGTTTGTTTCATGCCTTTACCAAACGACATAGCTTAGTTATGGGTCTAATTATAACACTAGTTTTAGTTTGAACTTTTACAGATCTAACTAAGCCTTTGTTGTCGGGGAAGGTTTCTAATACCTTTCCAAGCACCCAAGAATTACGTGGAGCTGCTGTATCTGCAATGAGGACAATATCACCAGGTGTGAAATTGCTTCTTTCTTTAATCCACTTTTGTCTTTCTTGCAAAAGAGATAATTATTCTCTAATCCACCTCTTCCAAAATAGATCCGATAGGTATTGTATTTGCCTCCATCTTTTTCTTGCCTACAGATCGGTTTTATCAAACGGGCCAGTAGGTAAAACTGGTTCCCTTTCTGTCGGTCTCTCGACGTTGTGTCGAACCGACAGATGGGGTTCACCCTTGAGAACCTATCAATTTCTACTAGATTAGAAAAGGCCAATGGAAATGGCGAATAAAATTTGCATGCCGGACTCCGCCCCCGGATATCCGTGTATAAAAGGGAGACGCGTGCGGACCCTTCGCACCTCGTCACGCTCGTCTGACCGTTCCCCAAGAGACAGTCCCACCGTCTTATTCCTTAACCACGTATTCGGAAACGGTCAGTGATGATGATGCGATGTCCCTTGCAGCATCGGAGGGTGACTTACTGGCATCTGACTCTGACGATTCCTTGCAGCTCCTCCTCAGGGGGGTCGAGCTCAGGAAGAAGCGGATGTTGAAATGTCAGCCATGCTTTCCTGGCCCGCCGTGAGCATTGGGTTGCAGTGCCTCTCCCAGCGCTCGCGGCTGGAAACATGGTGCCTCGGGTTTGATCGCGGCTCCAAGCCCGCGCCCGCCCCCAGTGCCGTGTTTCCCGGAAGTGCATGAGGAACTCAGTAAGACCTGGAAATGCCCCCTTTTCGTTGTATATTTCTATAAAACTTATACTATATACCATTCAGGCAATTGTTACATATTGTCTTTTAATTCTTCTTGAATTTGTAAGTCAATTGATTGCATTCTAAATAACCAGTAAGGAATATGATGCTGTGGGACTTTACTGTATATGATCTAAACCAATTTCCGTTGCTTTGATATTACTTATCCTTCCAAAACTTCTTAATTTTGCTTTATTACGTTCCCAACACTCCTTAACTACATTCTTTGCAGGGTGCATAATAATAAGGCATCATAATTTTTGTTCTTCTTATACACAAAGGCCCTCTCCTTGAACTGCCACCTTACCGTGGTGGAGGGGTTTGAGTACCCAAAAGACCCTAGGAGCTATGTTGTCTGGGGCTATATGCCCCTGGTAGGGTCTCCCAAGGCAAACAGGTCCTAGGTGACGGGTCAGACTAAGAGCGGTTCAAAAACCCTTATGATGACAGCACATTTGAGGACCGTGATGTCGCCCGGCATGGCGCAGCCGGGGCCCCACCCTGGAGCCAGGCCCGGGGTTGGGGCTCGTATGCGAGCGCCTGGTGGTCGGGCCTCCCCCCATGGGGTCCGGCCGGGCTCAGCCCGAAGGAGCAACGTGGGGCCACCCTCCCCGTGGACCCACCACCTGCAGGAGGGGCCGGTGCTTAGTGGATCGGGCGGCAGTCGAAGGCGGGGGCCTCGACAACCCGATCCCTGGACGCGGAATCTAGCTCTAGGGACATGGAACGTAACCTCTCTGGCGGGGAAGGAGCCTGAGATTGTGCGTGAGGTTCAGAGATTCCGACTAGAGATAGTCGGGATCACCTCTACGCACAGCTTAGGCTCTGGAACCACACTCCTCAAGAGACGATGGACTCTTCACCACTCTGGAGTTGCCCATGGTGAGAGGCGGCGGGCTGGTGTGGGTTTGCTTATAGCCCCCCAGCTCAGCCGCCATGTGTTGGAGTTCACTCCGGTGAACGAGAGGGTCGCTTTCCTGCGCCTTCGGGTTGGGGATAGGTCTCTCACTGTCGTGTGCGCCTATGGGCCAAACGGCAGTGTAGAGTACCCGGCCTTCTTGGAGACTCTGGGAGGGGTGCTGGAAAGTGCTCCGACGGGGGACTCCGTCGTTCTACTGGGGGACTTCAACGCCCACGTGGGCAGCGACAGTGACACCTGGAGAGGCGTGATTGGGAGGAACGGCCCCCCTGATCTGAACCCGAGTGGTGTTCTGTTATTGGACTTCTGTGCTAGTTACAGCTTGTCCATAACAAACACCATGTTCAAGCATAAGGGTGTCCATCAGTGCACATGGCACCAGGACACTCTAGGCCGGAGGTCGATGATTGACTTTGTGGTTGTTTCATCTGACCTCCGGCCGTATGTCTTGGACACTCGGGTGAAGAGAGGGGCGGAGCTGTCAACTGATCACCACCTGGTGGTGAGTTGGATCCGATGGCGGGGGAGGAAGCTAGACAGACTCGGCAGACCCAAACGTACTGTGAGGGTCTGTTGGGAACGTTTGGCCGAATCCCCTGTCAGAGAGATCTTCAACTTCCACCTCCGGCAGAGCTTCGACCAGATCCCGAGGGAGTCTGGAGATATTGAGTACAAGTGGACCATGTTCTCCACCTCCATTGTCAACGCGGCCACCCGGAGCTGTGGCCGTATGGTCTCCGGTGCCTGTCGAGGCGGCAATCCCCGAACCCGGTGGTGGACACCGGAAGTAAGGGATGCCGTCAAGCTGAAGAACGAGTCTTATCGGGCCTGGCTGGCTTGTGGGACTCCTAATGCAGCTGACGGGTACCGACAGGCCAAGCGGACTGCAGCCCGGATGGTTGTGGAGGCAAAACTCGGGCCTCGGAGGACTTCGGTGAGGCCATGGAGAAGGACTATCGGTTGGCCTCGAAGAGATTCTGGCAAACCGTCCGGCGCCTCAGGAGGGGGAAGCAGTGCCCTACCAATCCTGTTTACAGTGGAGGTGGGCAGCTGTTGACCTCGAAGGGGGATATCATCGGGCGGTGGAAGGAATACTTCGAGGATCTCCTCAATCCTGCCGTCACGTCTTCCATTGAGGAAGCAGAGGCTGAGGGCTCGGAGGCGGACTTGTCCATCACCCGGGCTGAAGTCACCGAGGTAGTCAAGAAACTCCTCGTTGGCAGGGTACCGGGGGTGGATGAGATCCGCCCTGAGTACCTCAAGTCTCTGGATGTTGTGGGGCTGTCTTGGCTGACACGCCTCTGCAGCATCGCGTGGCGGTCGGGGACAGTACCTTTGGACTGGCAGACCGGGGTGGTGGTCCCTCTTTTTAAGAAGGGGGACCGGAGGGTGTGCTCCAACTATCGGGGGATCACACTTCTCAGCCTCCCTGGGAAAGTCTATGCCAGGGTACTGGAGAGGAGAATCCGGCCGATGGTAGAACCTCGGATTCAGGAGGAACAGTGTGGTTTTCGTCCCGGTCGTGGAACACTGGACCAGCTCTATACCCTCTCTAGGGTGCTGGAGGGTGCATGGGAGTTTGCCCAACCAATCCACATGTGTTTTGTGGATTTGGAGAAGGCATTCGACTGTGTCCCTCGCGGCACCATGTGGAGGGTGCTCTGGGAGTATGGGATTCGGGACCCTTTGCTAAGGGCTATCCGGTCCCTGTACGACCAGAGCAGGAGCTTGTTTCGCATTGCCGGCAGTAAGTCAGACTTGTTCCAGGTGCAGGTTGGACTCCGGCAGGGCTGCCCTTTGTCGCCGGTTCTGTTCATCATTTTTATGGACGGAATTTCTAGGCGCAGCCAGGGGCCGGAGGGTGTCGGGTTTGGGGACCAGACGATTTCATCTCTGCTCTTTGCGGATGATGTTGTTGTGCTGGCCTCATCAGACCAGGACCTTCAGCAGGCACTGGGACGGTTTGCAGCCGAGTGTGAAGCGGCTGGGATGAGAATCAGCACCCTCCAAATCCGAGGCCATGGTTCTCAGTCGGAAAAGGGTGGCTTGCCCACTTCAGGTTGTTGGAGAGTTCCTGCCTCAAGTGGAGGAGTTCAAGTATCTTGGGGTCTTGTTCACGAGTGAGGGAAGGATGGAACGGGAGATTGACAGACGGATCGGTGCAGCTTCTGCAGTAATGCGGTCGCTGTACCGGTGTCGTGGTAAAGAAGGAGCTGAGCCGCAAGGCGAAGCTCTCGATTTACCGGTCAATCTACGTTCCTACTCTCACCTATGGTCATGAGCTGTGGGTCATGACCGAAAGGACAAGATCCCAAATACAGGCGGCCGAAATGAGCTTTCTCCGCAGGGTGGCTGGGCGATCCCTTAGAGATAGGGTGAGAAGCTCGGTCACTCGGGAGGAGCTCAGAGTAGAGCCGCTGCTCCTCCACATCGAGAGGGGCCAGCTGAGGTGGCTCGGGCATCTTTTCCGGATGCCCCCTGGACGCCTTCCCGGAAAGGTATTCCGCTGTGACTATGTCTCCCGGCTGGCCTGGGAACGCTCCGGTGTCCCCCCGGAAGAGCTGGAGGAAGTGTCTAGGGAGAGGGAAGTCTGGGCATCCCTGCTTAGACTGCTGCCCCCGCGACCCGGCCCCGGATAAAGCGGTAGAAAATGGATGGATGGATGGATGTTTGCTTCACTGGCCTACGGCTGCAAATCAAACTCCTTGTTACAAATATGGTAGAACGATTACTTCAACTACCAAAGATGCGTTTCTCGACAATCTGCCTGAATTGTCTCAAATATCTAGCATGAGTAAAAACGTTGACGATCTTGACATTACTATTGAAAATTTTAACTCTACCTTCTCGGAAACATTAGACACAGTTGCTCCTCTGCGTTTAAAAAAGATTAAAAATGGCAGCCCAACACCATGGTATAATGAACACACTCAGGCTATAAAGAAAGCGTCCCGTAAAATGGAGCAGAACTTTAAGAAAACTAATTTAGAGGTATTTTGTATAGCATGGAAGGATAGTATTCGAAAATACAGGAATGCCATAAAAACGTCTAGATCCGCCTACTTTTCATCACTAATAGATGAAAACCATCACAACCCTAGGTTTTTATTTAACACCGTGGCTAAATTAACAAAAAATAAGTCGTCAGTGAGGAATTTATGAACTACTTCACTAGTAAAATCCAAGATATTAGAGAAAAAATTATAACAATGCAACCAGAAGTGAAACCCGCTGAACAAATTAACTACAGCACCCCTAAGGAGAAATTGCAATTATTTTCTACAGTAGATCATGATGAACTCTCTAAAATCATTAGATCATCAAAATCAACAACATGCGTGCTAGACCCTATACCTACAAAACTACTGAAAGAAATGCTCCCGGAAATTATAGATCCTCTTCTTAGTATTATTAACTCATCTCTGACATTAGGACATGTGCCTAAAGCATTTAAGGTGGCTGTTATAAGGCCCCTTATCAAAAAACCCAAACTCGACCTAAGAGAACTAGGGAATTACAGGCCTATATCGAATTTACCTTTTATATCTAAAGTTCTTGAAAAAGTAGTTTCAACTCAGTTATGCTCCTTCCTCCAAAGGAATGACGTCAATGAAGAATTCCAGTCTGGATTTCTAGCATGTCACAGTACAGAGACTGCTTTGATCAGAGTTACAAATGATCTGCTTTTAGCGTCTGACCGTGGCTGTATTTCGTTATTGGTGCTGCTAGACCTTAGTGCTGCATTTGACACCATTGACCACAGCATACTCCTACACAGACTCGAAAAGTACGTCGGCATTAATGGAATAGCATTGAAATGGTTTAAGTCTTATTTATCTGACCGTTTTTCAATTTGTAGCAATAAACAATGAGGTGTCCCGCAAATCGCAAGTCCAGTACGGTGTACCACAGGGCTCAGTCTTAGGGCCGGATGCTCCATAAAATCCTCGTCGTCAGCTAAGAATCTTGGCGTTGTATTCGATAGTAATCTGTCATTTGAGAGCCATGTCGCCAACACCTGTAAAATTGCATTTTCCATCTTAAGAATATATCTAAACTACGTCATATGCTGTCACTGTCAGATGCAGAGAAATTAATTCATGCATTCATGACATCAAGACTAGATTACTGTATTGCACTTTTAGGTGGTTGCCCTGCAGGCCTATTACAAAAACTGCAACTGGTTCAAAACGCGGCAGCTCGAGTTCTTACACGTACAAAAAAGTATGAGCATATAACCCCGGTTCTGTCAACCTTGCACTGGTTACCTATAAAGCATCGCATTAACTTTAAGATCTTGCTTATTACCTATAAAGCCCTACATGGTCTAGCGCCGCAGTATTTGAATGAACTTCTATTGTATTACAATCCTCCACGTGCATTACGCTCTCAGGCATCCTGTCAGTTGGTGATACCTAGAATTTCAAAATCAAGTGCAGGTGGTAGATCCTTTTCTTATCTAGCGCCTAAACTTTGGAATATTTTTCCCTGCACTGTCCGGGAGGCAGACACACTCTGTCAGTTTAAATCTAGACTAAAGACGCATCTTTTTAATCTTGCATACACTACACTTCCATAATACTAATCCTCAGAGGATTTAGACTGCATTATTTAGATCAACCGGAACCAGGAACACATCCAACAACAAATGATGTACCTGTTGCATCAAAGAGTGCAGAACAGTCCTCTACTCTCAGCCAGTCTTGTCTCTTTGTTCCAAGGTTACCGCAGGACCTGACAAGAGCTGAGATGACAGAGCTGGATAAAGGACGCGGCAACTTGACACTATTTTTCTACAACACTTCAAATGCTATTAGATTGTTAATGATAATCTTAAATCTATAATTTACCTTATTAGTAAGTTTATTTATTTTTTATGTAGCCTTGTTGTGCAAGCACTGTTGAGCTTGTGCAGAGGCAGCAGCTTTTGCCAGAGGGGAACTGGAATCCCCTGGTTGGGCCTGGGTTCTCCTGAGGTTTTTTTTCTCCATTGGAGTTTTGGGTTCCTCGCCACCGTTTGCATATTGTTTTGCACTATTTGCCTGGCCGGGGGGGCTGCTTTAGAATTTAGAAGTTAGACATAATTAATATTGCATATAAGAATTTATGGTCCGTTTAATATTTGACCTGTGGTTCTCTCTCCTTTATCTCAAATGTGTGCTTTCACTGTGCGTGTGTGCGAGTGTGTTTGCGTGTGTGCGTCTATGTCAATGTGTGTAGTGTGTATGCATATTGTGTGTGTGGAGCATTTGTATGTCTTTCTTTTGTTGTTTTCACCTTTTTCTTGTTTTTACAGGTATGTGACTTTAGTTGTTTTTCTTGTATTCAATGCTTCTCATGTACAGCTGCTTTGTAACAATGAAAATTGTAAAAAGCGCTATATAAATAAAGTTGAGTTGAGTTGAGTTGAGTTCTAGTTCTTGATCATACAGTTTCAGTTTATGCCATTTGGAAAAACTAATTATCTGCATTTTAGCAGTCGAAAGTTTAAAGGGGTCATATGACACGGCTAAAAGGAATATTATGGTTTGTTTAAGATGTAATGTAATGTGTATACACGATTTAAGGTTCAAAAACTCTGTATTTTCCACACACCGTGCATGTTTGTTTCTCCTCTTTGCTCCGCCTCTCTGAAATGCGTCGATGTTTGACAAAGCTCATGGCTCTGAAAAGCGAGGTGTGCTATGATTGGCCAAATACTGCAAGCGTGTGAGGGAAATGTGACGCCTCTTACCATATTTGGAACATCAGGTTCCTCTTTAGTTGTACTGACAGGTACACCACCTTACTTGTGTATACATTTGGGCGGTCTTAGTCAAATCAGACCACCAACTGATGTAGATTTGTGGGGGTGTGGTTACACGAGGCGTTTCAGGCAGGTCTGGGTGAGCATTCGCTTTTAGATAGAACGCATCTTTTGATCCCACACTTCCATTTCTGCTATTTTACATGTCCAATACATGCATGAGCAACTTTTAACACACCAAAGACACAGAAAAACACGTGTTCGCGCTATATAACACCTTTAAAACCCCATTTATATAACCATAATTCTACTGTTTTAATTGCTATCTGCATTTTCTTTTTCATATTGTGATGGCCCGCCATAGTGCCACACATTTGTGAACGGCAAATGTGCTTCACAATCTCATTCGCTCACACTTCAGTTATACACATTTACTCACTTTAAAAACTTTTTCATATTTGTTTAGAAAGAAAACTCCTACACAGTTTATTTAATTTCAAATAGTTTATTGAAAATCAATACGCTAACTAGTTGGGTGCACACAATTTAGTTCGCTTTATTGATATATGTTTCTTTTGAGTTTAAGTTACCGTACTGTGGAGCAGCAGAGATGGGGTCCAGCACAGACCCGAATATTACTTCCGCTTGCCGCAACTAACTGGCTAATTGACAGCGGGAGGGTCCAGGGAGAAGTGATTGGTGCTGGGACTCCTATATTATTTTGCTGACTCTTTATTTTCTTAATACATATTTATTATAGTATTTATTTAGCTTAGTAGTTTAAATTGATCTTTTTGTGATATTTGGGTTAGATGTCTTGTTTAGTTTGTTAATGGTTCCCCCAATGTGTGTTTAGTTGAACTAGTCCATATGTACAGTATACATGTGCCTCTTCCTTTGATGAAGGAAGGTCAGTTTTGTAGCTTCTCAGTTTATTTTGTTAACCTCGTTTCTTAAGTTAAACCATAGGTTTTGGTTTCTTGTTTACTTGTGGAAAATGTTGATTCGATTATTTTTCCAAAAAAAAACTTTTCTTGGGAACTTTTTGCTATGCCCTTGTTTTTGACTGCTTGGCCCATGACACATATATTCAATATTTCTTCCCCTAGTCCAGAGAGCCCCATCATCTACATACAATGACTTTCCTATTTCATGTTCCACTTGTTCAAAAATATAATTAGTTGTTATATTAAATAACAAAGCACTACACACACTACCCTGGAGTGTTCCATTTTCTATGATGTGTCTACTTGAATACTCCTTTCCTTTTCTTACCTCTATTGTTCTGCCAAACAAGAAATCTTACACCCAATTACATCCTACCTCCAATTCCTTATTTATTTAACTCGATAAGAAGTCCTTCTTTCCATAACATACCGAATGCTTTCTCAATATGAATAAACACAGCTATAACAATTTCTTTATTTGTTTTTGCTTTTCGGATTTCTGATATAATATTTATATACATGTTCAGATATTTATAATATAAGTTATTAGAAATGTGCTTTTAAATTGTACAATAACATTTTTTTTCATTTTGACAACTATTTATACTGAATTTAAAATAAACTGCCAGGTGTGTTCTTTCATGTGAGAATATGCACATTTTCACGGCCCAATGCTTTGTGAATGATTTCGTTTTTGTTGAATTACAGAATGAGTTGTATTTTGTATGTCGCACAGCAGATGTCAGTAAAGCGCTTTAGTTCGCGCGTCTCCGCGCAGAAGAAGAGGAGCGCGCACGCGAGTGGATCTGTTCACTCAGAGGGTTAGGAGTGTGGGATTTAATGAATGTCATTCGTGGGAGAATTACTCGAGTGTTTAGTAATAACGTCCGTTTCATAAAGATGGGTGAAGAAGCTCTTAAAGGTCGCGTGAGGATCGGGACTCATAACGGCACATTTCACTGTGATGAAGTACTCGCGTGCTTCCTTCTTCGACAACTACCAGAATACAAGGTAAACAAAAGCACATATACATCATATACTGACGTTTGATAACTTACATTAAAATACATTTCAATGATACTATTGAACACAACATGTTTTACGGAGGAGTTTGACGGGTTGCATCATGTAACTTTACCCTTGTTGAAAGCCAAATACACATCTGAACATCTGTGGCGTAGCCTATCTGTACCCTCGACCCAACGTGGCCAAAAAAGACTGTTTGTTTGGTTTTCTTGTAACATGACAATTAGTTCAGTAAAACATGCTATGTATTTATATTTGTGCATAATCCGTCACGTGATTTTAATTTCGTTACTACGCTGTGGGCATTTCTTAAGTTTTGACACTCCGTGTCTAACGTTGTTTGTGTTTTTCAACCAATACCGTGTAAAATAAAGAAACCCCACCAACCAGTGTGTTTCCTCAGGTACAGTCTTTTATTGAGCCGATAGGAGATGCTGCTGTGAGGGTCAATCGTGCTCTGAGGAGGAAGGGAGTACATACAGACATGACCTCGCTCAGTTTGAGTTTATGCGATCCTTCACATTCAAACAAGGTTCAGTTAGTAAGGGATAGTCCATGACTAGCTGTGTGTTTAAGGAAGTGCATTAAAATCCTTTAATGCTCGGCTAGCCGTGGATAATCCCGCTTATACCATAGTTGTTTACCAAATTAAAGTTTTTACAGTGTCATTTTTGATCAGACAGGTGAAAATTGTCCTCAGTTTATTTCAAACATTGATCAAACTGACTGGAACTACCCATGCATTAAATTAGGGATACTCTACACCATCATGTATATATGTCTTTTAATAACATATATGGCATTATATTTACAAATGATTAAACCAAACTGAATGTTTGTGACATTTGAATGTCATTTCTTACCTTAAAGCGGAAAGTAAACGGCTTTTCCTCATGGAAGGTCAACATTCAGTAAAAATGAGCTACTAAAATATTTCAAATTCACATTTCATGTCCAGTTTTTTTCTCATGTGTCAAGCAGCCGTGTAATATGCGGGATGATGTACAAGCAGCTGGCGGTTATTGCGAAATAAGCCCCTTCAGTGTAGGGCTGCACGATTGAAGATGTAATGAACTAACCTTGTTAATTGTTCTATACTGGTGTATGAGGTCTACTTATGACGTCCGCGTGATTTTTTTTTTTACATTCAAAAACATCAAAATCAATAAGTTATAGGCAATTTTCTAGCCTGGTTTTGAGGCCAGCTCTACAAACGCTCTGGTTTTAATGGGCGTGTAGCATTAAAGACACTTGGAAGTAAACGCCCACCGCTTTGATTGGATAACAGTTTGCGTAGTTGGAGCCTTCTGTGACTTTGGTTGGAGACGTAAGGTTAGGTTACACATCAGCACCGTTCACAGTTTTCACACCGCATCAGTGTTATCTGGAGACCTCCTGTGATTTATAAATGACCTCCCCACATCAGTATTTCATGTGACGCATTCACATGGGATGTTTTACTCAAATTTACTACTTTATTTCCCAGATGTGATGGCAAGGCTTTGGGTATAGTTTGTATAGCCTATACTTGTATGGTGTTTAATGAAATATGAACGCACCTGTCAGCATTTGAGACCCGTGACCGCGAACCGGACAAAAGATCACCGCGATCGCGGGTCTCAAATGTTACGAGAGTTTCCATGATAACTAGGGGTGTAACGATACACTCAGCTCATGATTCAATACATATCTCGATGCTGGGTTCACGATACGATACACATCTCGATATTTTGAACAAACTAAAAAAATGAAATTGAAATTCAAATAACATGTATTTTCAAAATATTAACAATTTAGTAACTTTTTTGTTGCGCATACAACTTAATAAAGAATTTAAACATTTTAGGGTTTAACTGAAATTAGAATTAAGATCAGTGTCAATTTTGACAGCAAATTTTGATTTAGTTTTAGTCATAGTCTTTTGACTAAAATGCAACTTATGCAATGCAACTCATTTTGACTCAGTTGACTCGTTCGTTCAGTGAAGGGCGTGTTCATTCAGTACATTCAACCAATGAAACGCTCTGATAGAGCTCACACCCAAACGCCATGATCACACCCAAACGCAATGATTGACAGGCTCTTAAAAAATCCGTCATAATCTATTATTACCCGTCACTGTGGTGCAGCGGTTCTCAATTTCGGTCCTCGCGCCCCCCCCCCCTCGCTCTGCATATTTTGTGTCTCTCTTGTTTAACACACCTGATTTAAATTGCCAGCTCGTTAGAAGAGAGCTCAATGAATGAACCCCGTTCCGATTGACATGCTCCCTGAACAGTGTTCATTGCTCTCTACTCCCTGCACACAGGATATTGGCTGAAGGTAATTTAAGAACATGAATTTGCGCAACACAACTGCCTGCCCTGCAGCGTCCTCGCACAGACAAAACCTACTAAGGAAGTTTGAAGGGTTATTTAATTGTAATCTTGAGATTTGCGTAGTCACGCTTCGTGCCCTTTGGGATGGAATTCTTTGATAGGTGTCTTCCCGCGTCCCAGCGCGACATCTGACGGGTTTTCCCAGATCGCATCACATGTGTCTAGTCGGTAACTATGACAGGTGAAAACATGCACGTCCCTTCGCGAGCAGATCACGCTCTAATGAAGGAAACGGGGATTTACAAATTGCCCTCAATGTAACCCGTCAAAATGACGGAAGGATGGCCTTCAGATTTTTCCGTCACTGGTAAATCCGCCAATGATAGAGAATTTTCGGTTAACGTGACCTCTGGTACACACGTACAGGAATATCTGGACCACGGCCAATCAGAGGGGGGTCCGCCCTTGATTATCTCTGATTGGTTTAGACCACGATATGGGCCTAATGTGTGTCTGTTGTTGAATCGCAGGGAGACTTTCAGAGTAGCAGAGACTTTTTTCTCCCTCGAGCGGCTGGTCGCACCTGTGCAACCTCAGATTATTTTTAGTCATACCATTGAGAAATAAGGTTGCATGTTCATGATACATGCCCCTGGTGTTATGCAGTTATTGAAGTTATAAAGTGCTTGTTTTATTTCTCTTGTGTGTATTAGGATGCAGAAATCGTGCGTAGCAGAGACTCGTCGTTCCTGGCTGAATGTGATGTTGTGGTTGATGTAGGTGGAGAATATAATCCCAGTGTTCAGCGCTATGATCATCATCAGAGGTATGCAAGTATTCTGCTTATACCACGGTTACCACTTTTTTCTAATGTTTGCTGTCAACAAATTTCTAAAGTATTTGTCCTGGAATGTGCTAATTTTTAATAGTACGCAGAATTTACAGGGCTAATATCTAGTTGTTGCTTCATCAATTTTAAACATCACTGCACAAGTAAGTCTGTCTCCCTACACCTCATCTGGCACACTCAAGACTCTGGCAACATAGAGGAGAATATAGAAAATATATATATACAAAGGAAAATAACTATGTATTTACATACTTAGAAGTTGAAAGATTGTTCTCTGGTGTTAAATAAGGGGTTTAAATAAGAGATCAGTGTTGAGGTAGACAGCAGGTGCCAATGGAATGAGCACTGTGACAGGCAGAGCAACGACACGTACACAAGATTTGCAGTGCTCAACCCCAGAGGGTACTTTTATTGGAAATCTCCTGGGGGAGACGGAGGAAAACAAGGTAATGGAGCTTTGTCGAGCCACGGGGTAAGGTCCAACAACTTCCAGAGTTCTGGGAGGGACGTGTCGTTGGGCCGGCAATCTGAGCTGTAGCGTTCGGTCAGGGCGTTCCTGCCGGTCTCTAGTCGTCCGAGCCTAGAAACACAAGACATAAGGCTTGAGTGAGAATCCGAATGTGGGGAGAGGTTGCTCACCGCTGTGAGGTGCAGATGATAGGCAGGTGCGCCGCTCTGATTTCATCCGTCTCCATGACTATGCTGAATGTGCAAGGGTGACTCGTCACAGCACATATATGTTACTGTGTTCTATAAGAGCTGATGAATGACATCACACTGTCAGAGTCCTTAAAGTGCGGGACGTGTCCATATTAAGGAGTTTAATGGCCTGGGAGAAAAAGCTCTTTTTGGACCTCTGTTCTGGCCAACCGACCGGGGAAAGCAGACTGCATAGACAGAAAAGAGAATTTTCAGGGTCTTTAATGATTTTGACAGCTCTGGCTTTGTATCACATGTTGTAGATGTCTTGCAGAGAGGGAAGAGCAGATCCAGAGATGCACTCAGCTAAGCGCACCACTCTGTCTGCATGGCGGTGCTGTCTGACACCACAAAAGACAACAGAAACCATTAAGAACAAGATGTTTATCGCGCCGCATGCAGTGAGGATGGAATTTCTGTGTATAATTGGTTCTGTAGTCTTTTGTCAAGTCGCAGCACTCGCGTCTGCAAACAAGCTGAAACTTTTGCGGCTCTTTCTTATCAAAGCCCTGAATATATGTGTGCTGCTTTAAAAACGTGAGTAGACGCAGTGTGGGGTCTTTAACATGTCGATTCAGTGCTTTACATCTTAAAGAACTTTAAACAGCTGTCCAAGTTAAAAAATATGGGAAAATGTGCTTAATTTAGAGCACACACAGCTTTATCCGCGCACTAATCTGAACGGGCCAGAGAGAGAGATACAATAGAACAACTGGCACATAGGATGTTTAGATGTGTTGGCGTTCCACTGAACTTCCCTGGAGGCGTGGTAAGTGGGGTGGAACTGCCGTTCTGCTGAAATCCCTGGGACGGTCTCCATCTGGATGTACTGGACCCCCATGTCAACTCACGAGCGGCACGTCCTTTGGAGTCCACTGATCTCATCTTATCGATTGTGCCAACTCTTTGCCTATGCCTTACAGGAGCTCTCCCCCCACATTCGTCACGTGGAGTGAACTTCCTCAACCTCAGACCATTAAACCGAACAACACGGCAACATCACAACTTAAGGTGGCTTTGATCGGTGCACAGTCGATTTTTACATCTCATGCCTTGGATATTTTATGTATTATTGAAACCTCGATCAAGCCTGGTGAGTTAACTCCGTTTACTGAACTGGTTCCTCAGGACTGTAGTTTTTTAACTTCACCTGTGTTATCAGGCTGTGGTGGGGGATTAGCTAAAAGTGTCCGCTGCACCTTTGAAGTGCAGTTGTTTCAACCCACAATAACTAACTCAGTGGTGTTTGCTCTGGTTTCTTACACACCCCAGCCAAATAAGGACTTTCTTAACAACCAAATTTTAATCTTGGGATATTTTATCATCCATGTATGCTGTGACTCTAACCCACTCTCAAAGGAGTTCTGTAGTCTTACTGACTCATGTGGGTATCTGGTCCCACTCATATACAGGGACACGCTCTAGATTAGATTCCATCACTTGGTTTGCCTATATTGGACATTAATATTATTGACACACGTGTGTCGGATCACTTGCCGATATTGGAAATCCCGTTTACTGAAGTTACACACAAGCATCAAGCCAGACCACGGCTGACTCGTGTTTTCACTGATATCTCAAGTGAGGATTTTACTGCATAATACTCTGATCCAGACGGAAATCAGGATTTGGACTCTCCATTAAGCAACCTGCATGCTGATGAACATTTTAAACTCTTTTAACCCAAACTGTTTGAATATTTTAAATGTTGTTGCTCCGCTCAAGGTGAAAAAGTTCAGGAAATCTTTCAAGCATCTCGTATATGCTGTCCCATCTTGTGATGACGTCTGATTTCAGTTTGTGACATGGCAGATTAAGTTTCTCGTCCAACACATGCTTTGCAATTGCGCTGCGGTGTAAAAAGTCACGATCCAACTCCCCCTTCCTAACAGTCTTGACAATGACGGCAACTTTATCGTTCACTGAGAAGCCAAATTCAGATTGTGAGCATAACATCTCACCTCTGGAAACTTGCCAAGCTGTGCTGCAACAGCCATGTTAGAGGCATTGTCACACACCAAAACCAAGTCTTAGTTCTGTATTTACCATTTTGTTTGCAACACTGTTCAGTAGTTCAGCAAAAGTTGGGTCGGTTTTTTTGAATAAAATGAAAACTAAAGGAATTTCAAATCACATGAGCCAATATTTTTTTCATAATAGAACATAGATAACATAGCAAATGTTTAAACAGATAAATTTACACTTTTATCTACTAAATTAACTCATTTAAAATGTAATGCCTGCTACAGGTCTCAAAAAAGTTGGGACGAGGGCAACAAATGGCTAAAAAAAATCAAGCAGTTTTGAAAAGATTCAGCTGGGAGAACATCTTCTGACTAAGTAAGTTAATTGATATCAGTTCTGTAACATGATTAATAAAAGGGATGTCTTAGAGAAGCAGAGTCTCAGAAGTAAAGATGGGCAGAGGCTCTCCAGTTTGTGATAGACTGTGTAAAAAGATTGTGGAATACTTTAAAAACAATGTTCCTCAAAGTCAAATTGCAAAGGCTTTGCAAATCTCATCATCTACAGTGCATATCATCATCAAAGATTCAGAGAAACTGGAGAAATCGCTGTGCGTAAGGGACAAGGCCGGAGACCTTTATTGGATGCCCGTGGTCTTCGGGTCCTCAGACGACACTGCATCACTCATCAGCATGATTGTGTCAATGACATTACTAAATGGGCCCTGGAATACTTCCAGAAATCACTGTCGGTAAACACAATCCGCCATGTCATCAGCGAATGCCAACTAAAGCTCTATCATGCAAAAAGGAAGCCATATGCTAACATGGTCCAGAAGCGCCGTCGTGTCATGTGGGCCAAGGCTCATTTGAAATGGACTATTTCAAATTGGAATAGTGTTCTATGGTCAGACGAGTCCAAATTTGACATTGTTGTTGGAAATCAAGGACGCCGTGTCCTCCGGGCTAAAGAGGAGGGCGTGTTATCAGCGTTCAGTTCAAAAGCCAGCATCTCTTGATGGTATGGGGGTGCATAAGTGCATACGGTATGGGCAGCTTGCATGTTTTGGAAGGCTCTGTGAATGCTGAAAGGTATATAAAGGTTTTAGTACCAAACTGTACCGTGGCTCAAGAACCTGTAACATTGCGCAAAATCCTTGGTTATCCTCGACGGGGTAAGGATGCAAATCTTTGGCGATAAAACTCACCACTGACCGGGTAATTGGCTTCGCCTTTTCAGAATTCGGTGGAAGCTTTGCTACTTGCTCGAGAGTCCTTTGACTGAAACTGGTAGTGTGCGAAACAGAATGCTGTTTCTTCAGCTCGGAGTAAAAACCGCATAATAAGTTTCTTCATGTTAGTCGTGTTGCCGAAATATTTGAATTTGGCCCCACAGACTTTGCAACAAACAAAGCAAATTTGCCAGCACACTTACATTCATCTGTCAACGGATATTTCTGTTTAGCCCATGCCTGCGTTCGGTGGCAATTTGAACTGAACACAAAATCGATTCAGAATTTTTGAGCATCAAGTTTTTCTCACACCCCTAAATGAGAGCAAGACTAGCTTTCCTGTAGCTCAGTGGTAAGAGCATTGCGTTAACAACGCCAGGTTGTGGGTTTGATCCCAGGGGATTGCAAATACCTATGTATAAATGTCTATGGATAAAAGCGTCTGCCAAATGCGTAAATGTAAATTATCTTGTTTAGTCCAAATGAATGCAGCGTCCTCACCTACTTCAAGTTACTATAATGTTACACCATTTTCAATAAACAAATAATCACAAAAACACGTACAAATCTTGAACCAATTCTTCGTGATAATTAATATTATAATTTATCCTGTAGAAGTCTGTAGAAAAGAGAGTGGTTATCGGATAAAAGAGAGAAAAGAACAGATGAGCAAAGGTGTGGTGGGAAAGGCGGAACCTTGCAGATCGTGTGCAAGTGTGTTCAGTTCGTTTGGATTGTCATGATGGAATTGCTTTGAACTCAAGTTAACCTTGTGGGTATTACATCCCTAAATCTTTGGATACAGTATCTCAAGTGAGTACACCCCTCACATTTTTGTAAATATTTTATTATTACTTTTCATGTGACAACACTGAAGAAATTACACTTTGCTACAATGTAAAGTAGTGAGTGTACAGCTTGTATAACACTGTCAATGTGCTGTGCCCTCAAAATAACTCCACACACAGCCATTAATGTCTAGAGCGCTGGCAACAAAAGTGAGTACACCCCAAAGTGAAAATGTCCAAATTGGGCCCAAAGTGTCAATATTTTGTGTGACCACCATTATTATCCAGCACTGCCTATACCCTCTTGGGCATGAAGTTCACCAGAGCTTCACAGGTTGCCACTGGAGTCCTCTTCCACTCCTCCATGTCGACATCATGGAGCTGGTAGATGTAAGAGACCTTGCGCTCCTCCACCTATCGTGCGTCCTTCCGCTTCAACCACAGCCAGTGGCAAGTTCTTTGACTACCGTCCGTTGGGCCTGTCCTCTGATTCCCACTTTAAGCAGCCTTGTAGTGGAGTTGGAAACAAAGCCCCTGCTCGATATTTAGCCTCTGCTGCCATGTTGGCATACCCGAGATTTTCTCTTTCAAATGCTTCGTTAATGGCCTCTTCCCAAGGTACAGTCAACTCATCTATGAGGACTGTCCTACTGGAGCTGGACCACAGAACCATGTCCGGCCGCAGGTTGGTCGCTGCGATTTCCAAGGGGAAAGTAAGTGTGTGGTTTAAATCAAATCGCATGTCCCAATCCCTGGCTATACTCAGCAGACCTGAATCCGGTTTTCTGCCCCTCCTGAATAAAGAGTTGCCTTTTTAGCGAGCTAGCCTGGGCGTTTTGGGGGATGGCATTTGCTGCCTTGGTCTCTACCGCTGCAGCCAAGCACTTTAGTACTCGATTGTGGCGCCATGTTTATCTCCCCTGTGTCAAGCTCTTCTTACAACCCACAAGAATATGTTTGAGGTTTGCTGGAGCTGCACATAGGTGGCAGGTGGGATCCTGCCCACACCAAACATGCAGATTTGCTGGTGAGGGCAGCACATATGTAGCTCTTATGATTAAACTTAGATTGTTTGTTTCCATACAGCTCACTCCAAGTGATTTTGCGCCGTTCATTGCCTTTCCACCTCATCCAACGGCCTTGCTGGGCTTGAGAGACCGCTCGGGCGCAACCTCTTGACGCCGAAATCTCCTCCACTACCAAGTGACACTGTACCTTTGGTGTCGCTTTTCACCACGTGAGTGAGGTTGATGCAAAACCAAGCCCCCCTCTGCCATGTTGAACTGGTCCCATGATGTCCCTATGTCTGAGGGCTGCCTTTGCATCTCCTACCGCTGTGGTTAGGTTACTTTTCCTCCCTGTCACTACTGTTGAAGCAGCATCTCTTACACAGTGGTCACAGAATTCTTTGAGCGTCATCTCTAACCTTGTTTTGGTGCATTTATATTCCTCCACAAGGCTTGAAATGGGAAGAGAGCTCCATTCCCGGACAGCCCTATGTTGCTAATGCATCTTGGTAGCCCATGCCATTTCCTTACTTGTGTACTCACCAATCACTCCAGGTTATTGGTGGGAGACACTGTGAGCTCATACATTGAAATTGGCCACATCAGGCGTGGCACCTAGCCAAATTGGAAGCACCAGAGTTTCAGCTTCCCAGCAAGAGCTGTATAATTGATTTTCTTGAGTCCACTGGCTGTCTCTTGCCTGAGTTGTCCCACCGGTTCGGCGTCTTTAAGGTCTGCGGTGTACCACCATCCAAGGCTTTTGATGAGCTTTTCCGTGACCGTTGGTATGGGCTCACCCTTTATACAGAACCTGTCATTGGTAAGCCGGCCCTTGACGATAGAAATGCTGCGGGATTTGCTTGGTTAGACCTCCATTTGTGCCCAACTAATGTTCTCCTGGAGCCTAGCCAGCAGTCGCTTTGTACATGCTTTGGTTGTTGTGATGGTTGTCGCGTCATCCATGTGTGCCCTGAGTGGAGGTGGGCGCAACCCATTTTTCAAAGGCTCTCCTCCAACCACCCAACGCGATGCCCGGATTATTATTTCCATTGCCATTGTGAAAGCCAGTGGTGAAGTTGTGCAACCTGCCATTATGCCAACCTCCAGCTGTTGCCACGCGGTGGTACAAACTCTCGAACGTGTTGTATGTAACTCTCATCCTTTCTCACCCAAAACAACCTCCTGGACAGCAACCAGTCTGGTTTCAAGAGCGGTCATTCCACTGAGACTGCACTGCTCTCTGTCATTAAAGCCCTGAGGCTGGAAAGAGCTGCCTCAAACTCATCTGTTCTTATCCTACTGGATCTATCTGCCGCCTTTGACACTGTTAACCATCACATCCTCCTGTCCACCCTCAAGGCTATGGGTGTCTCTGGAATGGTCCTACAATGGTTCAATTCTTACCTCTCAGGTAGGTCATTTAGAGTATCCTGGAGAGGTGAGGTCTCTGAGTCCAAAAATCTTGACACTGTGGTGCCTCAGGGCTCAGCGCTTGGTCTGTTTTGCTATTTTTCTGTATACATAACATTCTAGGCTCTGTCATTTGGAAACATGGCTTTTTCTATCACTGCTATGCGGATGATACACAACTCCACCTGTCTTTTCAGCCTGTGGATCCGACTGTTTCTGCACGCATTTCAGTATGCCTAGCCGACATCTCGCTCTGAATGAATGGCCATCACCTGCAGCTGAACCTTGAAAAAACAGAAATGCTTGTAATCCCGGCCGACACAAAGACTCATCACAACCTCTCCATTCAACTGGGTTCATCAAAAATCACATCTTCCAGAAAAGCCAGATCGGAATCAGGTTAAGTTTTCACAGATCAAGTTGCCAGCACCACCCGGTCCTGTAGATTCATCCTCTACAATATTCTGACCCTCCCTATCTGAGCATGCTAATCAAGTCCAAGTCCAGGCTCTTGTGCTGTCCAGACTGGACTACTGCAATGCGCTACTGGCTGGGCTTCCAGCTTGCACAACCAAACCTCTACAGATTTACATTTAGTAATTTAGCAGACGCTTTTATCCAAAGCGACTTTCAAAGAGTTTAGGGAGCAATAAGCGATATGTTATACAGGAGCCATAATACAGTAGGTGCCAATACAAAGTTACTGGTTTCAACAAACGCTAGACCACTACCTGTTGAGAGAAAGGGTTAGTGTGTTTTTTTTATTTTTTTTATTTGTCTGTCAAGTATTCACAGAAGAGATGGTTTTTTTTTAAAGTTGTGAGATATGTGGTTGACCGGACCGAGTTAAGAAGAATGTTCCACCAGGAAGGAGTTGTGAAGCAGAATGTGCGGCAAAGCGATTTACTGCCCTTATGGGAAGACCATACAAGACGCCGCTGGTTTGCTGAACGCAGGGATCTTGATGGTGTGTAGGAGTGCAGGAGGGTGTGAAAGTAAGCTGGTGCAGATCCAGTGATAGTTCTGTAGGCAAGCATTAGTGACTTGAATCTGATACGGGCTTCAACCGGTAGCCAGTGGTGAGAGATTAAAAGGGGAGTCACGTGAGCCCTTTTGGGCTGTTGGAAGACGAGGCGTGCTGCTGTGTTCTGAACCAGCTGGAGCGGTTTGATAGTCTTTGCAGGAAGACCAGCAAGGAGAGCATTGCAGAAGTCCAACCTTGAAATTAACAGGGCCTGGACAAGGAGTTGTGCCGCATCCTCAGTGAGATAGGGTCTAACCTTTCTAATGTTGAATAAGGCATATCGGCATGACCGTGTTGTCTTTGCAATGTGATCATTGAAGGACAGCTGTTCATCAAATATGACTCCGAGATTCCTGGCTGTTTTGGAAGGAGTGGTTGTGGTATTGCCAAGATGGATGGTGAGATTTTGATGCATCGTGGGGTGTCCTCTTACCTTCCACATTCAAGAGGCTAATTTGGCGAAACTGGTCAATAGTTGAGGAGTTTTTCTCCTTTGGGATCAGTATGCCTCCTGCCCTTCTTCAGACCTTTGGTATCACCTGCTTTTTCGATGCCACAGCCATTAACCTCCAAAGGTACCTCAGCACCCCATGGGCTTTCTTGTATAGCATGTATGGTACAGTGTTGGGTCCAGGAGCTTAAGCTGATCTTGCCCGTTTTACTGCACTCTCAACTGCTCCATTTAAGGGGCCAGTGTCCATCTGGTGTTCTGGTAGCTGAATTGGTGGCATGTCCTCTGGGATGGAGATTTGCTCATGCCTCTGATTATCGGGAATACATTTTCTGTAGGTGTTCCTCAAGATCAGTTATTGGTACTTTAAGGGTCCCAGTTTTCTCCTTGCTAAAGATGCTACTGATAAACTTGTAAGGATCTTTGTAGAAAGCGGTCCTGGTTTGCCCCTTGTTATTATTTTGCTTTATCAAGCAATCTGCTCTTCGCAGCAAGGGCATGTGACTTCTAATATCGCATTGTAGTGCCTCTAGGCCCTTCCTTTCCTCTTCTGTGGCCTTCTTCTACTGTTTCCTCAGGCTCCTGCTTTGTCTCGTCAATTTCTTTTTGTCTCCTGGACATAGGCCGGCCCGTCATCTCCTTCTGCGACCTTGGGTTCTTGCTTTTCTCTCCAAATCTCTCCACCCCATAGGTGTAGATTACCCCCCCCTTTTCTCCAGTTTTCTTTCGACATCTCCTTTTTTGCCTGCTAAAAGCTGGACGAGATCTGAGACAATGGTTGCCCATTCTTAGTTGCAGGATTTTGGCCGAAGTATCTGAGGTCTTCTTCAATCCATTTTCTATTCTACTGCTTGCTGCGGCTGTGTAGTCTCCGTGTTGCTTATTGCTGATAAATTTATGCCCAGTTGGACTTCGTCTGGAGTTCTGACCCTGTGGGCTGTGGTGCTTGTCTCTTCACTGGGCTTCACTCGACTGATTTGCCCTACCTCTTGTGAAGTATTGGTGGATGCGAGGCCCCTCACTAAGCTCTCTTAGATACTTCTTCCTGCCCTGATGGATTTTAAGAAAAGGTTGAGAACCACTGGTCTATATGATATGCTTTAACATTAGAACATTATCTATATACAGAGAATAAAATAGGCCATTCCGCGATTTAATGGCTTGAAACTATACAAATAGCCGATCAAGTCACCGTCTATATACAAATGCGTTGAAATCTCTACTGAATGCATACATTTAAAGGAACTAAAACCTCAACATGTCGTGTTTGCAAAACCTTTATTACATGCAGATTAATGCGGTCAAACGCTGTATGAATGACGTAGATGCACCAAATAGTGGTTGTGTATTGAAGTCTCTTGAGGCCACAGTATTCTTTACTTTTTGTGTTCAACTATTGTTTAATGAACTATTGCTGATTAAAATTAAATTAAAAGTAGGCATCATATAAACTACTCAAGGGCTGCCATTTGTTAATCTCATTTTATTTGACATTAGCATACTATATTTACACAAAGCATCAACCTCTTTTATTAAATATTGTTTTGGTGACGGTAAAACTAATAAACATTTGAACCGATGTTTCCAAAATTGCCAGTCAGAATTGGTCAATTACAATAGTTTTTTCTGTGTTGCTTATTGAAAAATATATATTTTTGGCAAACAGTTGTCTGTTTTTAATAATGTATTATTTAATTGGTAACAATAAAGGCTATTTTTGGGGGGGATTGGGGTTGGGTGAGGGTGCGTGCAGTCTACCTTCTTTTTGTCCTTGGCTGATCCGAATTTTTCATTCATTTAAAATATTGATTGTTTCCCCTCTTATATTTTCAACAGATCTTTTGTGGAAAGTTTCAGTAGTTTGTGTTCAGAGAAGCCATGGGTGACGAAGTTGAGTTCGGCGGGTTTGATATACCTTCATTTTGGTAGACGTGTCCTTGCTGAACTGACACAGCTGAAGCAGGAGGACAGACAGCTGGAGGTGCTTTATGAGAAGGTAAGTTTATTTGAAACTCTTTGAACAGATGAGAACCATGGATGGTCATTTCATTTAACAGTAGGGGGGACAATAAACATGTATTCGTTAATGAGTCGCCTGAGTTTGTCAACTGAATGTTTAGTTTATCCGCCGTGCCAACATTGCACAAAATAGATGGTGAGAAAACAACCTTTTCCAACTGAATGAAAGCTCCTGAAATTTGCCTGAAAGTCACTAAATTGTCACCGGTATGTGTGCGACTGTGTGTGGCTAATTGTGGACGTTAATGTTAACATCATGCCAGGTCGCCACAAATAAATCAATGCATGGGAAACGGCTTCGGCGTGTTAGTTGCAGTGTGTGACATCGTATGCAACAAGCTACTGTTAACTAGCTAAGTAACGTTTTTAATCCCTAACATAGCAGATTCATAGAAAAATTCATCGGTAATCAGCATTTTTTGCCACAACTAATTTAATGAATCAGCATCAACTACACTAAAGAGAATCACTTAATTTAAAGTGAACAAAATAGCCTTCTTAATCAACAGCCACTGATTAACTGAGCCGCATACCTGACTTATGTGTAGCGTAGGTGAGATGAATGGGGAAAGCAGACAGTGGGCTAAACCACTGTGAGGGGGAACTCAACGGTTTCTAAACTTATAGCATTTTTTTCATTTGTGTTTTTTTCTACTTACACAATTATTTTAGGTACACATAAATAAAAAAATTCTCAATAGACTGTGCCAGTTTTAATGATTTTTGGGGGGACAACCCTCGTATGGGGGGGACGTGTCCCCTCCGTCTACCCCCTGTATGGGTAGAACTTAATTCTAAAGGGCATGTTATGATCGTGCGTAGCCTCTACGCCAGGGGTCGGCAACCTGTGGCTCTTTTTCCCCCCTGCTCCATGCAGTATTTATTAGGCCCAGTTTATGCCTGGTATTAAGATGCATTTTGGTCGATCAGATCACAAGTGCACGAAAGAGGCACATACACGTTTACAGCTGCTGCTTTAATCTGTCTATTTTTGACCACTTCTGTCCTGATTTATATATAGATATTTTATTTGAATTGACAAAATAAGTCCATGCAATGTACATATGAGCGCGACTGAAGTTGACAGAAAAAACACACAGAGAGCACCGGTTTTATTTCTGCTTTGACAAATGTGAGACAGCGCCGAACAGTGTATGTGTGTGTTAGAAATGGAACTTTTCCCAAAAGCATCGTAACCTTAAGTTGATCTTGGAACCATTGTCACCAATGGAGCTACGATCAACCTAGGCTTAGGATGCTTTTGGGAAACGCAGCCCTGCTTGGTATGTTTTTCGCCTTTAAACCAAAATTTTAGGTCTTTAGCCGGCATAGTTTAAATCCTGTCTGGCTAGCGCGCTTCTCATAATGTTTACGCATGATGTCTGTATGCGGAGAGTAGACTGTATCTTGTGGCTGTTCATCAAACGCCGCAAAAACCATAGCCAAAACAAAAGTTCATGTATAAATTGCTAACATCTAAATACAATTAAAACCGCACTATATCACGTTACATGCATAACAACCGGTCTTATAGTAATTTAAAGGTTGCATATATTTTGCGGCTCCAGACAAATTTTATTTGGTGGGAGAGGGCTCAAAGTGGCTCTTTTGGTAGCAAAGGTTGCCGACGCCAGCTCTATGGCGTAGGCCACGTGCCGGTTTTCATTTATACTTGTGTGTCAGTGTCCGCGTCAACAGGCAATCACCACTAGGCGTCAAGGTCAACACGCGTGTTGCTTGTGTAACCAAGACAATAGCCGAAGAAGAAGCTGCTCGTTGTTTACGTTGTTTGAGAAGCATTAGCAGTGATAGCGGTAGCGGCAAGTAAACAATCACTTTTGTTGCACCTTGAGCTGTTAAATTCAGATGAACAAATAATTTACTTATATAATTCATTTGGCAAATCTGTTTGAGTAAACAACACGCCATCGCAGTTTTGGACCTTAGGGAGGGCTTTAAACAGACCAATCACAGTGCTTTGTGGTCCGTGTTGAGTTGACACGTTGTTACATTTTTGAAGAGGTGCACATCAGGCTACGCACAGCCTACGGCGTAGGTCCTATCTCAAACGATGTCACAGGTAAATCAATAGGGATTTTAATTTGAGATTTGTTGCATTTTGAATAGGGATGCACCGATACCACTTTTTCCTTTGCCGATCCGATTCCGATACTGAATTCTGAGTATCTGCCGATACCGATCCTGATCCAATATTAGCACACTTTTGAAAGTGACCTATTTGTCAGTTATGGTTACCCATACCCGAAATGATTTTATTGATTTTATTGATCAACGTAGAAATGCACATATTTTTATCTTTTATTGCCAGAAGGGGATAGTTCTTAAGCATTTTTGCTTTACAGTACATTTTAAAATATCTGTACTTGAGTGTTTTTACTTTGGACAAAAAATACTTCCCTATATTATAAAGCTCACCATACTTTGAACTCCACTACATTTCATAAATAAATGTTGTTTTTAACCTTTTAAACAGGGGTCCCCAAACTATGGCCCGCTGGCCGAATGCGGCCCGCCCCCACATTTGGACCGGCCCTCTGAACAATGCTAGATAATTAATTTTAATATAAGGTTTTACTCTACCATGTCTATATTTGATCATATATTTGATTTGGCTTTGACTAAAATTTCCCTTAGTTATTAACGTAGCCTAATTATTTGTTAAATATAGACAAGTGGGACAAGTGTGGGACAAGTGCAAAAGCAAGACTTCACTCATCTCCCTGTTACCCAAAGTCTCTCAGCTGAGAAACCAGTGGCTCCATTCCCAGCTGAAAAGTCAGAGGAAGCGCTGGAAATGCTTCCGTGCGATTCCGTGTGCTACATGTCCATGCTAAAGAGATCCGCCTTTTCCAGAACCCCTTTTGCTGCCGACATTATCGAACTGATAATAAGGCGGGGCTTTGTCAAAGTTAACATTTACATGAATCATTTAGCAGAGACTTTTATCCAAAGAGGCTTACGGTTTAAGGAATACAGCAAGCGATTTAAATTTACATTGAACCAAACACTGTCCTAACATCTTAGTTGATGATTTAATATACTAGACCAAACAAACATCAAAAATCAAGATCTTACTTGGCACAGCAGAAACTTGCAGACAGGAGTGGGTGGAGCTAAACTCTGCTGTACACGGCCCTCCAGGACCGAGTTTGGGCACTTGACCTGATTTTGCCAAGTGGTTAATGTCCTCAGGGCAACATATTTTGTTGACCTAAGGACAACATTTTTATAAATAAAACCTAAACCCAACACGAACCATAACTTACCCCTAAAATTATAGAGCGATTTTGATCTCATTAATTATTCACACGTAAGACACGATGTACACTTGCGTAGCCAGTTTCACATGCATTAAACCTAATTCACAAATTATATATATACACATTCACAAAAAACAATTCACGTGCGTAAAATAAAAATTCCATTCTCATAAAATAAGTTTCACAAACGCTAAATACAATTCACAGACGTACAACTGTGCACAAATATTTCTAAAGTTTCAAATGTACAAGTTTATCATGAAATGTAAATGTGGAAATCGTCACTCGCGAGTGAATCGCCTTGAATTTGTGTGTGTGTGTATTTTGAGACTCTTGGCAGCGCTGTCTCGACCATTTGAGTTGTCATCCTGTTTAGCCAATCGGATTCAACCAATAATAATCGTGGAGAGCATAGGACTCTCTGCGCACCTTTTGCTCAGTTTGACTCACTTCCTGTGTTGGCAATTTAGGGATTTTCAGCCACCTTAAGCGAGATATAAAAAAAAAGCGGCTAGCTACAAACCTAGCGACTATCTGAATATACCTTAGCCTCAAATCTGAATGGGGTTTGCATTTCTACTATCTCCTCTGTTCAGTGATCGGCAGGTAGCAGCAGATTCAGTTCAGACCACACTGTCTCGTGTATGAGATGCGCCCATACAAATCAATGTTTCCAAGAACTAGTCATTTATTGTCTTTATTTGCCCTCGTCCTTTTAAAAAAACATTCTATGGACATGCATACATGAACACATCTATAAACAGGGACAGTTTGTTACCCAGACGGATCTTAGCAGCATAGCTGCTGGTTATGTAGTTTAAAGTGGTCATATTTACTCACTATTTCATATATTTTCTACAAAAATAAGTAAATAAAAAAATGTATTAAAGATTTATTGTGTGGCGGCATAATGTTTTAATACAGCGAAACTGTACAAACAAGCCTTTAATGCTAACACTAGTGCTCCTTCCTTGAGTCCTATGCTCTCCACAATTGGTTGAATCTGATTGGCTAAACAGGATGACAACTCAAATGGTAGAGACAGCGCTGCCACTCGAGTGACGATTTGCACATTCACATTCCTTGATAAACTTGTACATTTTAAACTTTAGAAATATTTGTGCACAGTTGTACGTCTGTGAATTGTATTTAGCGTTTGTGAAACTTATTTTATGAGAATGTAATTTTTATTTTGCGCACGTGAATTGTTTTTGTGAATGTGTATATATATAATTTGTGCACGTGAATTAGGTTTAATGCATGTGAAACTGGCTACGCAAGTGTACATCGTGTCTTACGTGTGAATAATTAATGAGATCAAAATCGCTCCATGTAAAATCGGAGGGAAATGATAAGTGAAAAACAACGGCTAGAAGCACCTAATCCTGGTTAGAAGATTTAACTGTAAACTTATTTCTGAAATCTGATTGGTTGATTTAAATGTTGTCCCAGGGTCAACATGATGCTGTCCTAAGGATATCAACCACTTGGCAAAAACAGGAGAGCCGAGTTTGGGCACCTCTGCTTTAGAGCTCGAGCTTAAAGATGCTAATCAGCACTTGGGTAGTAAATAGTTCTGCACAGATGTACACACATACAAACTCGATTTTATGGAATAACACCCAAAAATTGGCTTATTAATGGAAAAAGATATTAGGTAGTGACATTTCTTAGTTACACACAGAACACATTTACCTCAAAATGATGGAGTTAATGGAATAATGGAAAATCTACAAAATGATTTAGGGTTAGGATTGAAGACAGTCATCTCCTAATTAAAAGCAACCAATCAAAGATATTTTATCATTTCAAATATTATTGTGGGTTTCAATAGATAATTGAAGGATCTTAACAAACGTTTAAAATGACTTATACATATTTCAATCCTTTTCAAATGTGTTTGGTTTGGTTTGGTTGTGGAACAGCAGTTTGCACCAATTGTGTGAAACGGCTCATATAAGTTGAGAACTAGAGTCAAAGGGCCCGATTTTAGGTTATAGCACACGAGCAGATCATTTAGGGGACAAGCCGGATTCAAGCCAAGACCCCTGAGGAACCTCCTTATTACACAATAATCATGTTTGTGTGCTGCTGCGTGTCCCTGTGTGTGTAATATAGGCGCATATTACTAACGTGCCCTTTAAAGAAATCAAAACATAGCGAACCATTGACTTGAGGTTTCAGTTGGTTTCATGGGCGCACAAATGCGTGCAATTCATTTGCTATTTAAACAACGTGGAGCTGAAAGTGATCAAATGAGAACCGTGTCAGGTAGCAGAAAACCCTCTGGCATTGCATTGCGCCGCGTGTACGATAAGGCCTAGAATCTCCTATGACAAATTTAAGAGCTACACATCACTGAAGTGGAGGAAAACACACACACACACACACACACACACACACAACACGTTAACATTAGCTTTCTGTTTGTTTGTCTTGTAACAGGCGACATATACTAACTGGAACGTCCCCAGCTAGCTAAAATGCGTGACTGTCAGGTGACGTCAACGTAATCTGATTGCCAAACTTGCGTCATGGCAACCTAACGAGTTCTGTTGTGGCAACTGGAGAAGTGAAGTTCCTGGGGCCTCATTCATCAGCAGTGCATAGAAACGCTTCTATATGTTGTCCTGCCAATGCAATTTAGAATGCGTCGGAGCACAAAAAATCTGTATTTATCAAATGTGCAAACACTGTTCGTACGCACACCAGTGAGTAATCATTGTCAAAAAATCCCACATGTTCTTAAACATCTTGCTCATTCACGCTGATGGTCATTTGCATTCGGAAACGCCCCCAATGACCCATATATGGTGAGGAAACCTCCCTTTATAAATCACGTGAATGTCCTCTCACTAAACACATCACAGCGCTCTTTGAAAACGCACTCTTTGCGCTATGCATGTTTTGCTCAATTTGCTTTTTAGTGTTAGTTCCATAATTCTTTTTAGGAGATACATCTCATGAGTTGTGTGTCCCACTTTCATCACATCCATTATCCTGGGTGAAAGATGCTTTTGGTGAGGTGCTGCTGATCATGCCCTTTGTATGGTTCCCATCAATGCGACACATGGTCAGTTGTGCACCTCGGCCTCGTCGGGTGTTTCGGCCCTTTATGACACCCTCAGCCAAGGGAGGCCCAGCGCAGGTTGATCAGACCTGGGTGCGTGTCGCATTGTTACAAGGTCATCTGGCATCCCATGCTGTGTCCATCCGCCTCACCACAGCCCTTGGCTCTTCTTTCTGCACCACTGGCCAGTTCTTGATTATCCTCCACTGGACCTGTCCTCTGAGAGTGACCTTTTTGTCAGCTATGGTGACCTCTGCATTTAACCCGTCCAGTGAGTAGTGAACTCACGCATAGATAAAAGCAACATATCAAATCGCGTTCAAAACTGTACACACACATGTTTGGAAACATTCAAATGAATAACAAAGTGTTAGTTTTGTTTACTGTAAACCAGACTTCTATTAAGTATAAGCCAGACGCTTAATTTTATACAACCGTTATTTAAAACGTATCCTAAAACATGTCATATATCGCAGATGATTTAACAAACATACTAAATCATTACAGATGCGTAAATATTATGATAGCACTTAAAATAAAAGGTTTTTTAAATAAATATAATAAAAATAAATATAATTGTTACTTAATGTGATTATTGGTCTTTTTTATACTGGAGACAGAGTTTTACTGGATGTCCTCTTCAGGTGCCGGTCATGTCCTGGTTGCCGTGGTTACTCTTAACCATCACCACGCTGTATCAAACCATAAAAATAATACAATGAAATTGAATAAAACTTTACTGTCATTTATTTTTGTAAAAGCCGTTTATTTGTTTAGAAGTATTTAGAGGCTCACCTGATCATAAAAGCCTTGTGATTACTGTCAGACAACATTCTGTTCAGACTAGAAGTAAAAATGAGGGATTTCCGATCACATTTATGTCTTTCAGTATTGAACATACCATGATGGTTCAGAAGCGTTGAATAAAATCAATTTCAGGATTTTTGATTGGATTTAAGTGAGTTTTGATCATTCAGAAGTAAACACAGAGCCTTGATCTAAATAAAGCTTAGATGGAGCTCGGGGAAAAAAATGCATTTGTTCTATGATCTTATATTATTATCAATTGCTCACATATCTCTGCTTAATTTAGAAGTCAATTATTTTCAATGTCAAGTTAACTCGCAGTACCTGGATGACTGTGTGACCGAGTTTTAAATGGTGAATAACAGAGAAGAATTGACTCGTGACTGGCCAATCAGAATCAAGTATTTCAGAGTGTGGCGTAGTACAACTCATTTATGTGTTCTTCAGCTTGTATACAGGCTGACAGAATTCATCTGTAGATATCAGTGGCGTAGACAGTTTTATTTTTGAGGGGGCCATTAGGTTTCTGTCTCTTACTAAAATGATACTCAACTCAACTCAACTTTATTTATATAGCGCTTTTTACAATTTTCATTGTTACAAAGCAGCTGTACATGAGACGCATTGAATACAAGAAAAACAACTAAAGTCATATACCTGTAAAAACAAAGAAAAAGGTGAAAACAACAAAAGACAGACATACAAATGCTCCACACACACAATATGCATACACACTACACACATTGACATGGACGCACACACGCAAACACACTCGCACGCACGCACAGTGAAAGCACACATTTGAGATAAAGGAGAGAACCACAGGTCAAATATTAAACGGACTATAAATTCTTATATGCAATATTAATTATGTCTAACTTCTAAATTCTAAAGCAGCCCCCCCGGCCAGGCAAATAGTGCAAAACAATATGCAAACGGTGGCGAGGAACCCAAAACTCCAATGGAGAAAAAAAACCTCAGGAGAACCCAGGCCCAACCAGGGGATTCCAGTTCCCCTCTGGCAAAAGCTGCTGCCTCTGCACAAGCTCAACAGTGCTTGCACAACAAGGCTACATAAAAAAATAAATAAACTTACTAATAAGGTAAATTATAGATTTAAGATTATCATTAACAATCTAATAGCATTTGAAGTGTTGTAGAAAAATAGTGTCAAGTACAGCACATTCAATCATAAACATGATCCTCTGCATTTGTTGCGTCTCAAAATTTAATCACCAGCTCATTAGAAGAGCGCTCCATGAATGAACTGTGTTCCCACTGACATGGTCCCTACACAGTGTTCACTGCTCTCTTCTCCCTGCACAGGAAACATAACAGCCACCTTATATGCTTTAGGCACATGTCCTAACTCAGAGATGAGTTAATAATACTAAGAATAGGATTTATCCGGGAGCATCTCTTTCATTAGATTTGTAGGTATAGGGTCTAGCACGCATGTTGTTGATTTTGATGATCTAATGATTTTAGACAGTTCATCGTGATCTACGGCAGAAAATAATTGCAATTTCTCCTTAGGGGCGCTGTAGTTAGTTTGTTCAGTAGGTTTCACTTCTGGTTGCATCATGTTTTTTTCTCTAATATCTTGGATTTCGCTGACGCCTTATCTTTTGTTAATTTAGCCACGGTGTTAAATAAAAACCTAGGGTTGTGCTGGTTTTCTTCTATTAGTGTTGAAAAGTAGGCGGATCTAGACGTTTTTAGGGCTTTCCTGTATTTTCGAGTACTATCCTTCCATGCTGTACCAAATACCTCTAATTAGTTTTCTTAAAGTTGTCCTCCATTTTTCGGGCCGCTTTCTTTATAGCCGGAGTGTGTTCATTATACCACAGTGTTGGTCTGCCATTTTGAATCTTCTTTAAACGCAGAGGAGCATCCGAGAAAGTGGAGTTAAAATTTTCAATGGTAATGTCAAGATCTTCAACGTTATTTTTCGTGCTAGAGATTTGAGACAATTCAGGCAGATTATCGAGAAACGCATCTTTGGTAGTTAAAGTTATTGTTCTACCATATTTGTAACAATGAGTTTGATTTGCAGCCTTAGGCCAGTGAAGCAAACATAATACCAGATAATGATCCAAAATGTCTTCACTCAATAACTTTAAAAACAGCGGGGAACACTGATTGGTCGATTAACCAGACCAACAAATCAACAATTCCTTATTTTTTATTTTAAGCAATCACAAATCTGAGGGGGCCGTACATGTAAATGAGGGGGCCACACTCATTAATGGATTTAAGCACTCATGTGACGTCTAAAGTAAAACAAAACATATATTTATTTTCTGTGGCATGTTTTTAAGGGTTTTAATGTTTAAAGAGTAACTCAGACATATCATGAACGAATAAGTTATTGGCTTGGGAAAAAAAAGGAGTCGGCCGTGCGCATTTTACTTTCACTTTTGAATTAGCGACAATTGCTTGAATTAATGGTGGGTTCAATATATTTCTTAAAAAAGCACACAAAACTACAAAAAAGGGCAATGACATGCACATATTAAACACAGACCTTACCAAAATGAATAATCACTGCACACACCATGCAACAAAAAAGAGACGAATGCAAATACCTTAACGTTAGATAGTTTGTCTTTAAAGCGGCCCTAACACACAGGGTTTCTGCTAATCTCATATTCATCTTGAGTATCTATAGAGTAGTATTTCATACTTCGTATCTTGATGAGGTGAAATGCCAGCAGGGTTAGACCCTCCTCTGGACAAGGAGCTCATTTTATTATTCCCATCTCAGACTCAGACGTGTTGTGTTTCAGATGTATGAGAACTTTGTGGAGGAGGTGGATGCAGTGGATAATGGGATTTCCCAGTGCGACGGTGAAGCGAGGTACTCCATCACCACCACCCTCAGTGCTCGCGTTGGCCATCTCAATCCTCCCTGGAACAGCAAAAACCAGGACACAGAGGTTTGTGAGAGCTTCACACAAGATCACATAATGGGCTGCTTGACAAACGTGCTGGAAATGTGTCCCATGGTTTAGAAAATAGACATCTCTCTTATGTTATTATATATTATAAACATGAATCAAATCAAATAATATAATAATATTATCACTTTGTTTTCTACATTTTTGTTTGTCAACTTCCCATTGATCTAGTGTGAAAATTACCCTAGTGTGTTGGACTGACACTTTATTTTACACTTGCATTCATATGTTTAGTCAGATGACTGTAACGGTCATTAACACTTGGTAGAGTCAAGAGGAAAACTGACCACCGCTCAAGGAAGATTAAGATTTTCTTAAGCCTGTTCACTGACATCCATTATACACGTTGTACTCTCGTGGATTAACTGTACATTTATTCATCATTGAGTAAGAGTCACATGCGTTCCGAACCAGAGAGTCCGATCCGTACGGATCATCCGCGATCCGTTTCACCACTATACCGCAGGGGAGAGGAAACGTGTTGTAGAGTTGTTTACCCATATTTGTTGGTACCCTTAGAGCTCATTGAAATAATGCTTCATTCCTCCTGAAGAGTGATGAAATGAAAAGCTATTGTATTATGTATACTTGCATGCCTTTGCTTTATTCTATGACTTACCAAAGAAACTGTGGAAAGAGATGAATTCTTGCTTATTCTACAAAGATTCTATAAAATGGCTTGGACACATTTGTTGGTACCCTTTAGAAAAGATTATACATCATTGGATTATAGAGATTTTCAAAGTAATTAGTTTCTTTAATTAGTATCACACATGTATCCAATCTTGTAATCAATCATTCAGCCTATTAAAGCGGAGAAAAGTAGTCACTGTGCTGTTTGGTATCATTGGACCTCATTCATGAAACATTCGTAAATATATGAGTAAATTCCGAGTAATTTGCGCGTAAAACAGTCATTCCCGAAAACTTTAATTCCCGGATTCACAAATACTTCGTAAACGTCAGATTTCTTAGTAAAATGTGTGTATGTTAATGAATTCTAATCATACGTAAACAAGGAGCGCATGCACTCTCGTTCACAATTAGCATAATCCCCGCCTATGAATTAATGCTATGCAAATAACTTGTCTAGGAATGCTGGAATCCTCTGGATTTCATTTTCTGGTTTGGCTACATTATATTGCATAAATGCATAAGATAGTTTATATGCTTACCAAAAAAAATATCACTATTAATTAAACTGTGTCCAGTCCACCAAAGCGTTTTTAGCCAGCTAAAATAATAATATTTGGTGCTCTTCTGAAAACGACCAGCTGGTGGCACCTGAGAACGCTTTGGATGCACTGCACGTTATTCTGGAGAGGCGTTGGTTGCTGTGATTTAGAATATCTGTAACAGTTAGCCTACTTGTTACTAGTATATTATTTCGAATAATGTTACTTCATATGAAAACGCAGTAACCATTAATATTAACTTCTCGACTGTTGTGTATGATGGTTGGTCAATGTAGTGTTTGTCCCACCTCGTCCCCACCCTGATTGGACGGCTGTGTAAAAACGGACAGTGACAACCAGCAGTTAAAAAGTAAAATATTATTAAAGACGGGGCAAAAGAACGCGTGAAATATTATGATGATACATAGTGCATCAAAATGCAGTGTCATCAGTTTGTTTTAAAAAATACAGAAGGGTATTTGCGGTTTTACGCACTATTTACACGTGTTATGGAGCAGGTTTTCATGAATACGAAAATTTACGTCAAAATGACTTTACGAACAATTTAAACAAAAAATCGTTCTGCTCCTGTTTCATGAATAAGGCCCATTGTGTGCCCCACACTGAATATGGACCAGGGAAAGCAAAGGATAGAGTTGTCTGAGGAGCTCAGAAAGAAAATAATAGACAACCATGGTAAAGGTAAAGGCTACAATACCATCTCCAAGCAGCTGGATGTTCCTTTGACAACAGTTGCAAATATTAAGAAGTTTAAGGTCCATGGAATTGTAGTCAACCTCCCTGGGCGCGGTCGCAAGAGGAAAATCCACCCCAGATTGAACAGAAGGATAGAGAGACTGGTAGAAAAAGAACCAAGGATAACTGCCAAAGAGATACAAGCTGATCCAAGGTGAAGGTACATCCGTTTCTGATCGCACCATCTGTCGTTTTTTGAGCAAAAGTGGGCTCCATGGAAGAAGACCAAGAGGACTCATCTTATGAAAGAAAAACATAAAAAAGCCAGACTGGAATTTGCTAAAATTCATATTGACAATGCCCTTTGAGTCAAAACTAGAGTTTTTTGGCAAGTCACATCAGCTCTATGTTCACAGACGAAAAAATCAAGCTTTCAAGGAGTGAAGACCACACCTATAGTGAAACATGGAGTAGGCTCGGATATGTTTGGGGGCCGTTTTGCTGCATCTGGCACAGGGTGCCTTGAATCTGTGCAGGGCACAATGAAATCTCAAGTACTGCCCAGTGTCAGAAAGCTCTGTCTTATCATGGGTCCTCCAACAGGATAATGACCCAAAACACACAGCTAAAATCACCCAAGAATGGATAAGAACAAAACATTGGACTATTCTGAAGTGGCCTTCTATGAGTCCTGTTCTAAATCCTATGGAACATCTATGGAAAGAGATGAAACTTGCAGTCTGGAGAAGGCACCCATCAAACCTGAGACAGCTGGAGCAGTTTGCTCAGGAACCTTTGCTTGCAGTGATCGCCTCTAAAGGTGTGCAATAAAATATTAGGTTAGGGGGGTCCCTTAATTTTTGTCCATTACATTTTCATTTGTTTTATTATTTACAATATTATGTTGAGTAAAAAAGCAAAGTCTGATTTCTATTTAATATGGAATAAACAATGGTGGATGCCAATTACATTTGTCAGTTTCAAGTTATTTAAAAAACAAATTGTGCATTCTTTGTTTTTAGTGGAGGGGTACAAACAAATTTGAGCACGTCTGTAGATTATTCTTGATCAGTATACAGTCAATACAGACATTTTTGTTGCTGGATTGGTTATCGGAAGTGGCAGGATGATCCAAAATCCGACCCTGTTTTTAATAATATTATCGAGCTTTAAGAAGGCTGAGCTATTATGAGTTTTCTTGCGGTAATTTGAACATTTTCTTCTCACATAAAGCTATCGCATGTCATGAGAAAACAAAAGACCATTTACTTCATGAAAACTCTGCTACAGTGCATTAAAGAAGGATCCCGTGTGTCGCAGTGTTGCTTCTGCAAGGCGCCTTGTTTCGCACTTCAAAAGAGCGCAAAGCCACCACTGCACTTGCAGAAAAACAAAGAGAACAGAATGTAGTCGAGCATAAACTTGTGCAAGATGTTGCCACTCGATGGAATTCTGTCTACATGATGTCAGATCGCCTGTTAGAGCAAAGTTTCAGCTGTGCTGACAGATTCCAGTGTGAGCAAACGGTCCGACCGTGATCTGGAGCTCACAACATCCTAGTGGAGAACAGCAGAAGACACAGAGAAGTGTTCATGTCTTGTGACAAAAGCTCTGTCAATGTGATCATTGGCTTGAGAACATTGACTGTCTGCCACTGTTCCGATGCTTATGAACATCAAGAAAGGACACTTAATGGTGCATGAAGACGACAGCGCTGTTACTAAAACCCTCAAGACAATACTGAGCGAGGACATTGACAGACGATGAGAGCTCACATATTGTCTCCTGGAGAGCAGTATTTATATTAAGGCTGCTGTTCTAGACCCACGTTTCAAGAGGCTTTCTTTTTTACTGATGAGCAAAGGAATAAGGCGTATGCTGCGGTGGAAAATCTGGCTGAGAGTCTAGCTGCTAGGCCTGTACAGGAGGAAGATGAGGACAGTGACTTGGTGGAGGAGCGTGACCGTTAGGACCCTTCAAAACAAAAAGAGAAGGACCAAGTCTTGCCATTGCTGTTGTCCACAATGTCCAGTGATGAAGAGGAGCAACAGCCAGAGGACAGTGAGATGTTTAACACCACTAGTTTAAACAAAAAAAATAAAGATTTGTTATCAGGCAGCTTCTTGACATATAGTAATTTTTAAACCATATAGAAGGTGTTTCAATGTATTTTGTGCTCCAACTGGCTGATCTTTGTTTTTATAAAACAAAATTGTGAGGTCATGCAAAATATGGCATTAAAATGTGCTTTATATGTATTAATATACATGTCAATAAGCAGGTAATTGAGGATGAGCTGGATTTTATTGTTGTCTACTAAATGAAAGTCAGACATTTATGTACACACCTTCAGATCAAAAGCTTTTAAAGCTAATGAGAAACATGTCACTCAAGTGTTTGAACACTTTGAAGGGTATCTTGCCTGAATTACAACTGGAGCCTTAAAGACACCTTGCATCAAATCATTCAATGTAAAGCGAGTGTCTACTCTGATTTAGTTACTGACACGTGTAGTTATAGTCTTGAGAGTTTAACATGCGCATGCATAGAGCAGAATAAAAGCGTGTTGTAATAAACATGTACAACAGTAGCTCACATATTAGAGAGGACTGAGAGCGCAGCACTATGTCAACCATCACATCTTTATGTTCATGAAGTGAAGTGAAGTGTTTTCTCACAGGAGGGTTTCCATAAAGCCATGGCTCTCGTAGGAGCTGAATTCCAGGACCGTTTGAAGTACTACATGAACGCCTGGCTTCCAGCGAGAGACATCGTGCAGCAAGCGATTCAGAGCAGATATCAGGTAAGAATCTGTGCTCGAATCCCAAACCTTGCAAAGGCTAACATCAGCTGTACAAGCCTTCAAATACGATCATAACTGATATCAATGTAAGACATCCACAACATAGAGACAACTGGAGAAAATGTCTGTTGTCTGTTGTGGTGTGCAGGTGGACCCGAGCGGTGAGATTGTGTCGCTGGCTCAGGGTGGATGTCCGTGGAAAGAGCATCTGTTCGCTCTAGAGAAAGAGATGAAGGTGGATGTGCCCATCAAGTTTCTTCTTTACCCGGATCAGAACGGCCACTGGAGAGTCCAGTGTGTTCCTGCTGGACCCAACACCTTTCAGAACAGGTGCGTGTTGTTTAAATTCACAGAGATTGGAACAGGTCTCGTGTCATGTCGTTGTTAAAGGTATTGTGTGTGTGTGTGTAGATTGAGTCTGTTGGAGGAATGGCAAGGGGTCCGGGATGATGCACTGTCCAAGCTCAGTGGGATTCCCGACTGCATCTTTGTTCATGCAAGTGGTTTTATTGGAGGAAACAAGACACAGAACGGTGCTCTGGAGATGGCAAAAAGAACGCTTCAGATGGCACCCAAACCTTTACAGACCGACACAAACGTGTGATCTGCATGCTTGCTGCATAAAGAAAATACATTTTGACATTTTGTTTGTAAACACTGTAGAAAATACATCAAATCTTGCAGCAAGTTTGTTTTCATGATATTTCTTCATTAAATATCTAGTTATTAAAAGAGTAAATTGTTGAAATCTGTGTGTTTACTTGGCGATCCACAACAGTAATGATTCTAATTTGAGTGCGCCGGTCAGATTTTATGGGTAATGTGGTTCATTCATCTTTGCATGTTTACGTTTTACCTGTAAAACAGAAGAAAGTGGAACCGGCTGCTTGTTGTGTATTAGCAATAAATATACTTTTTAATAGCTCCCCCTAGAGGCATTTTCAATAACAACTACTGAGAGGACACAACACTGTATGGCATGTAAGCGAGATGCTCATGATGAAGCGCTTGTAGCTTGTCCTTACAGCAGTTGATCCGCCATAAATCCAATGCACCTGTTGCATCATTTTCAAGTAGTCCTGAATACTTTGATAAGCTTGATCAGGGTTGTAACTAAAACTCTACAGGACACCGGGTCTCCAGGAGCCCAGTTGACTAGCCCTGGTTTACAATTTAGACTGGTCATCATTTGAATTTCATGGTCTTCATTCTCTCTCCACTGGCTACCGGTTGAAGCCCGTATCAGATTCAAGTCACTAATACTTGCCTACAGGACTATCACTGGATCTGCACCGGCTTACTTTCACACCCTCCTACACCCCATCAAGATCCCTGCATTCAGCAAACCATAGGGGCAGTAAATCGCTTTCCCGTTCATTCTTCTTCACCACTCCTTCCTGCTGGAACATTCTTCCTAACTCGGTCCGGTCAACCACATCTCTCACAACATTCAAAAACTACTTAAAACCCATCTCTTCTGTGAATACTTGACAAATGAAAAAAAACACTTAACCCTCTTTCTCTCAACAGGTAGTGGTCTAGCTTTTGTTGAAACCAGTAACTTTGTATTGGCACCTACGGTATTATGGCTCCTGTATGACATAAAGCTTATTGCTCCCTGAACTCTCGCTTTGGATAAAAGGGTCTGCTAAATGACTAAATGTAACTGAAATACTGATGCAGCGATGACTTTGCAAAACATTAAAGTTATACAATTAAAAACAAAAAAGTGAACTCGCACAAAATACAGACACACACGGGTTCATACACACAACTCCACACGCACCATATACACAAGCGCACACACAGCATGGTTATCGCAGAGAAATTTAAGAAAAAGGAGGTTGAAACGGGTCAAATATTATACGGACTATAAATTCCTATACAGTGGATATAGAAAAGGATCGCCCCCCTTCAAAAGAATCACATTTTGTTGCTTTGCAGCTTGAAATGAAGATGGACACATCTTTTTTTGTTTTATCCAGCTGTATTTACTCAGTGCAACTTATAGCATCAAGCAAAAGATATAACACCAAAATGTTATAAAAAATATACACAAATTAAAAAACTGGTGCAGGTTCAAGCTCAAACTGGTGCGCAACGTTTTGTTACGGTTTTCTAGGTTGAACGTTACATTTGGAAATGGTGTGCAACAGGTTTTGAGATACATTTTCTCTTGTTTGGTGGGTGTGTCAAGAATGTCAGCCCAATCAGCAGCAACATGTGTATAACCCGCGCGGTAAAAGACGTTCAAATGTGTATAGCAACAATTGAAGATATTAGAAGAGATTTATTTTGCAGTATTCAACACAAATTTATACAGATTTCATCAAGCTTTGAAAATTCTTCTAAAAGAACACAAAGAATGGTCTTTTCAGCTGCCATAGTTCAACTCTTGCGTCATGACAACAGGGTGTTCACCATCCACCGTTTCTGTTTAAAAAACGCTTTGCAAGGTTTTGTTGGGGCTGAACGCAGGCCTTAATCACTGAGTTGTAAAAAGGATCACCCACTTCTACAAATGACATGTAAACTCAATCAGGTATAGCTCATCATCCTACTAAATGGCACACTTAGGCTGCTTCCAAATACCCCCACTTGAGAGTGCGTCCATGTGACAGGAAGGAAGAGCGCAAGTGTGTCCAATGTCTTAAAAATGCCAAAGTGCAGTGCGCTTAACGCACACTAAACCCACACTAGCTTGAATAACGCTTTGGAGCGGTATTAAGGCTAAGCCTATCCCATCATGCATCATGTTCTCGATATAAATCATGAGACTTTTTGCTCGGGTCTCGTGAGATGTTGCGGAAAGCTTTCCAGTGTATGTTATACTACTACTTAAGGTTATATCTTTATTTATTCTATGTTTGGCTAACATGTGTTTTTCTTTTGTTTTATTTTTTGGGTACAGCTGCTTTGATACAATACAAATAAATCTGACTTGACTATATAATTAGATATTACATATAATTTCGTAGCAATATGTAGTGTTACATAAATTATTGGTGAAAACTCCAGAGTTCTGTATTTTGTAAAACTGCTTTTTATCTCATAACGTTAATTAATGTGGTGTTTCTAATTATATGTTTGCACTTGCTAAGTTTGTCCCATCCGGTTAGAAATACTACATGCTCACTTGGGATCTTTACGTCTACTAGAACACTAGGGCCAAAAACAGGAAATACATCATGAAAGTAGTCAAGTGGTCAAGTGCAAAGACCACAAGTGGGGGTATTTGGACGCAGCCAAAGTCATTTTCAGCAGTTAACGGCACTGTAAATTGCCATGGAGGTTTCAGGTTAACGACTCTTCACGGGAATGTGCAGGCAACACAGATAATTGTCGGGAACTGCCAAAAATTTACGTGGAATAGGCTTGGAAGTTGACCCCTCATGCTTTCTGTCAGCTTGGCCTATCATATGTAAACGACCATACAATGAGCTATACATACGCAAAACAGATAGTGCGGGGAATTGAGATTTCTTAGACACAAAACATCAATAATATATATTAATTAGGGCTGTCAACGTTAACGCGTTTACATATGTGATTAATCAAAACATTTTACGCAATCATATTTTTTTAACGTGAATGAATCGTTTAATAAGGTTTGAACCCAACTTCTTGCCGCCATCGCAGCGCAGAGACGCGTGCCCTACGCCGTATCATTTGGTGACGTACAGTGAACGCTACGCTGCTTAAAATGATGGCAGAAGACACCAACACCTGGTCTGCTTAATGGCAAGTTTCTTTATGAAAAGCTTCCAGATGGAAGTTTGGATAAAATCTAAGTTGTGTGCACTTATTGTAGCAACAAACTGTCTTATCACCGAAGCACCACAAGTTTGAAGTACCATCTTCGGGCCAAGCATATGTATTTTGTAAGTTGCTGGTGATGACACAGCGTCAACATGCCGTGCTTGTCAAGGGACACTGGATGAGTGCAGTTGGTGCAAGCCTGTAAACAAAACAACAACAAAGAAGCTAACTTATTCCATTACTAAATGGATCGCCACAGACTGCAGACCCATCAGCGTAGTTCAGGGCCGTGGGCTTCAAGACATCATTCAAATTGCCACAGAAGACCCATCATACCAGTTACCTTTGAGGGGAACTATTGTTTCGAGAGTAGATGAACTGTAAGACACTGAAAAAGCTAAAAAGGCGAGTCAGTTGGCAGAAGGCACTTTCATTGCACTATTGCAAAATAAAATAAAGTAACTATTTTATGTTCTATAAAGAGGCATCCCTTCTCCATTCATTGGGTATTATTTCTTCAGGATTGTGCATTTTATATTTCACAGAAATCCTACAAAGTTTGTCGTCTCCAAAAAACGCGTCCTTTTTTTGTCACATCCATAACACATGTTTATTTCCCTTTTTTAGACTGACTTTTTATGTTGTTTAGACTCTATCAACAAGGGTTTAGCAAAATATAAACAGATGCTTCAATTTATTCGTAACAAATTCATTCTCTGAGCATTTTTATGTCACGTTGGAATTGCCCATGTGTACTTAGTTGTATTCTCTTTATATTTACGTTCTTGTACAAACTACAGGTCAATGTTCTTATAATCCTTTCATGTTTCATATCTAAATGTTTCCCTCTTCATTCTTGAAAAGATGGTGTATAGCACAGTAATGTATTTTTATACCATACTCATTTTATCTTATTATAAGAGTATTACAGCTCCAAACCTCTAGGCGACCATAAATTTAAATGAGCTAGTGAGCCGGACAAAGAAACATGTCTTTGCGGCCAAAATCATCTCATTGCATTGGTTCGTCCACCTTGGAGGTGTGTGACGCCCTCTGGCTTAAAACATCTGTGCACGGAGGAAACTATGATAGTTTTCGTGTTCGCTCGTGTCGTGTACGCTCATCGCGAGTCCACTCTCTCGTGTCATTCACCTCCCGAGACCTGTCTCCCTCCTTGGAGACAGCTTCTTCCGGCAGTTTGCTTCAGCTCAGTTCGTTCTACCTTCTTCAGCCAATCCGGCTCTAAGAAAAGAATCCGACGGCCTCACCCGCTTGCTTTGAACACATCAGGACTCTGAAACCTTTTTCACGCGCATCAGAACTTTTCCCAGCACACCCAAGAAGCCAACGCAAGTATCTGATATTTCTAAATAGCTGCGCATAAGCTTTGGCCCTTTTTAATAAGGAGATTGTCCTTGATGGTTTATGCAGATGTGAATAGCTGATGTTATACTGCCACTCTTTGTTTGTCTATTTCTTTCATTCTTTACTGCTTTTACGTTTCATGTTTGTTTGCTCAACGTTTGTTATTTGTTAGTTAGTTGGTTTGTTTCCCCTTTAGTCTAGTAAATAAACCCGCATTTTTTATCCACACTCGAATTGTTTCTGTGTTTATTTATCACTGTAGTGAAGTAGGCGGGACGAGACCATGAGTCTCGTATCACGGAGGAGATCGGGAGCATAAGAGGACGAGCGACCGGACCGTCAATGAGAGAGGACCAGGCCTGGGTTTTAGTTGTGGTTTGTGTGTGTCGCCGGCAGTCGTCCGTGAGGGGCTGCCGGCTGTCTATTTACTTTGTGATTATTTTATTAAATGTTTGAATGTTTGCCGGTTCCCGTCTCCTTCCTTCCTTCCTCGTTGTATTACAATCACATATAAACGTCACTTAAACTGCTTAATTTCGTTATAATTTCTTAAGTGGAAGTGGAAAGAAATGCTTGCAGGTATCCATCTGCTACTTCCAGTCTACTGACTGAAATGACTCTGGAGCAGAGGATGATACAAGCCTGCTCAAAGTCAAACCACATGTCACAGTGTCTGCTGTCAATAAACCCCTTCAGGCAAAACAGGGAGTAAATGGTTGGTTGAGTGATCGAAACAACTCAACGACTCCTGCAATGGATAATGGGGTGCTGCTTACAGCTATCACTGGCTTATCTTGTCAGTTGAGCGAGTTTGCTTCTAATGTCTCCCGGGAGTTTAAGTTGATTAACGAGAGACTACTGTCTCTGGAAGATCGACTTATTCAATGCGAATCAAGCGGCTGCTCGACCGAGGAGTTGAAAAGGCAGAGACGGCTGCACCATCCTAAAATTGGGGTAAACCTAAATTCTTCAAATTAAATAACCTATGCCTTAATTTGGCAGAAGTGTAAATTTTGTAACAAAGTATTTTTACTTATATTTTGCAGGAGGCGGTCTGTCGGCTACAAAACTCCGAGGCAAATTGTTAGCGTTATGAAAGCCATTCATGTTTCGCACCTCTGTACCCTCCACACACACCCCCTCCCCATACACCCCAAGGTCTGGTTCCGACCGTTTCTGGCACCCGCGAAGGGGAACTTCCCAGGCTGTGAAATGTTGATAACTGCCAGTGAGAAGTCATCAGGCATTCACAGGGACGAAAATCTGAGCCAGGAGGAAACTGGTCAGAGAGACTACCAGAAGGTTCACATCAAAACTGAAGCAGTTGAAGGAATTTATGAAAAAGAGTGGCCATTTTTGCACGTCAACTCCTTAAGAAAGGCCACATGCAGTCACAACTGAGCTTTGCCAACACGCACCTTGAAGATTCTGAGGACTAAAATGTAATTATGTGGCCTCAACACTAAACAATATATCTAGCAGAAATCCAATACAGCTCCCCATCCAAAAAACACCATTCCTACCGTAAAGCATGGAGGTGGTAATATCCTGTTATGGGGGTGTTTCTCTCCATCAGGTACTGGAGCACTAGTGCGGATAGAGGGTCAAATGGAGGGTGCAAAATACTGTCAAATTCTTGAGGAAAATCTACTGCCCTCTGCCAGAAAGTTGTCTATGGTTTTATTAAAGAAGGTTTATCTTCCAACATGATAACGACTCAAAGCACACAGCAAAACTGACCACAAAGTGGTTAAAGGAGAAAAAGCTGAATATCCTTGCATTGCCTAGTCAAAGCAGTCCACAAAAAGTCACCACGAAATTTAACTGAACTTGAGCAGTTCTTCAAAGAGTAGTGGGCAAATATTGCAAAGTCTAGATGTGCAAAGTTATTAGAGACATATTGTCAGGTTTTACACGAGGACGGACCCAGACAGCGGGTAAGGGGTTAACACAAAACTTTTAATAATAAAGACAAAACAAAAAGCCCACGCAGAGCTAAAGCGTATGGGGCTTTATAGGTAATCATTTTTCATTTTAAAGTTAATGCGATGCTTTATAGGTAACCAGTGCAAGGTTGACAGAACCGGGCTAAAATTCTCATACTTTTTTGTACGCGTAAGAACTCGAGCTGCCGCATTTTGAACCAGTTGGAGTTTTTGTAATAGGCCTGCAGGGCAACCACTTAACAGTGCATTACAGTAATCTAGTCTTGATGTTATGAATGCATGAATTAACTTCTCTGCATCTGTTAGATATAGGCCTGTAATCCTCTAGGGTCGAGTTGTTGTTTTTTGACAAGGGGCCTTTGACTGGCATATACATATAGGAAAGACAACTTAGACAAGCAGCTGTCGCTGCAATCGAATTTGTAATGGTGACATGGACATTTCCAAACAATACGAAGTCTGTTCTTCTACAGTGAAGAAGATTAATCACAAGTGGAAGACAATTAAAGGTCCAGTCAGTGGATTTTGGCGCCATATTTAGTGGTCAGGTTGTAAATTGCAACTACCGGTTCACTCCTCCCTTTTGAAGCACCATGGTGGCTGACATAAGGACAAATACAGTATCTTTTGCAGAAGGAGATAATGTATTCGCAAAACACGCAACAGCAGTTTGTCCATTTAGGGCTACCATAGAAACATTACAATTTTATGTAAATGAACCCGTGTGTATGTAGATAGAAGTAGCTCATTCTAAGGTAATAAAAACATAACGCTTCATTATGTAAGGACTTTACGTCCCTGCATCCAGTTGGCGGAGATGGTATAATGATGACCCAGGCGTTTAACAAGTACCGTATGCTTTTCATCCCGAGTGTGAACCCTGAGGTCTCCAATGCCTGTGGGTTAGGGGAAATGTCAAGTTGTCCCCAATGCAACACAGTGACGGCCCGTAAATTGGTTCAGTGAGGAGAAATTGGTTGGTCTTACTTTTCCTCTTTATAGTGTAATGGTGGTTACCTAGAAAAAGTAATTATATACATTTATGACCTATATTTTTTTGTCCGGGCGTCAGGTAGAATCTTGCCTACCACATAGAAGAATTAATAGAATATTAAATTACACTTTCATAACCCAGGATAACTGAAACCTCCAATACACATGAATGATAACACATAATAGTTTGAAAAAAATATTAAATAATCACGCCATTCAAAAAGTGTTGTAGTGACAACGTAATTAATATATTGTTCAAGTAACAAAAATAATTTAAACAATTCTCTAAACACTCCTTAACAAAAACAATCAAAATAAAAGTACAAACCTTTCGGTAGGTGTATCTGTGCGTTTGATCGTAGTTCCCTTTCAAAAGCTAAACTCGATGCTGCGTTTCAAACGCTATGGGAGAACAGTCTTTGTTCGACCGGTTGTGAAGCACGTGTGTCAAACATGGCAATTTTTTTTGGCTTTAAATAACCTCGGCAGGTGACGTGGCTAATTACACCAGCACCTGCAGGTTATAAATACGCGTCTTCAGGTTCCTTTGTCTTCAAGGACCGCTTTGTGTGTGCGTGTGTGTGAGGGAGAAGTCTCCCTCTTTTGTTTTTCGCAAAGTTTTGCCAAAGCAAAATAAGATTCTTGCACTGTGAGAGGATGATCTCCGATTTCGATAAACATGAGTTCTGCTTTGAATGCTTGGGGGCTGACCATGCCGCCCAGGGACTTGAAGGAGAGTGTGAACTCTGTGATGTCTTTGACTTCAGAGTTCTGCGTGCTCGGCTCGCCTTTTTTAAACGAGGCCGAGCCACCACTTCCTTGTCCTGGGGTTCGCGGTTTGATCTTGCTGAGGCGCGGGAGACGGATCCGTCCGCTTCTCCCGTGCATTCGCCGAACCCCGACATCCTCGCGTCCGCTTCTGAAGCGTGCCCCGGCACTTCTTCTGAGGCAGAGGAGGATGAGGCTTCCCTTGTTTCTGCAGGGTTAGACGGCACCGCCTCGGGGCGTTCCTCTCGCGATATTAATGCGGTTGAGGATCTTCTTGGGGCGGTAACCAAAGCAGTCGACAGGCTCAAACTCGACTGGCCGCAGGAACAAGAGGCTCCCGAGGGTTCAAAGCTCGACGACAGATATCTGTCGGGTGGCCGGAGGGATGAGCCCCAAAATCGGGCTCTCCCTTTCTTTGAGGATCTTCACGGCGAGATATCACGCTCGTGGCAGAAACCTCACTCCTCCCGTGTTTTCGTGCCATCAACGTCAATTTATTCATCCATCGTTGGCGCTAGGACACGGGGGTACACGGCGATGCCCAGGGTGGAAGAGACGTTGGCTAGCTATCTCTCCCCTAGGACATCGTCGTCCCTGAAAAAGCCTTCTCTTCCCACCAAGCCTTGTAGAGTCACATCTGCGCTGGTGGGAAAGGCTTTTCAGGCAGCGGGTCAGGCTGGTGCTGCCCTGCACACCATGGCGGTTCTGCAGGCGTAGCAGAACCTATGCTAGAGATCTACGCTGCGCCACAGATTTGTCTCTCCGCGCAACCAAGGAAATGGCCCGTGCCATCGGCCGTTCCATGGCTGCTTTGGTTGTTGCGGAGAGGCATCTGTGGCTGAACCTCACGGGTATCAAGGACAGGGACAGAGCCTTCCTCCTTGATGCCCCGGTCTCGCCTTCCGGACTGTTTGGCGATGCGGTCAATACCGTAGTCACCAGGTTCCGGGAGGCGAGACGCCATGAGGAGGCGTTTGTCAAATATTTACCCCGTCGTGCCCGAGCGTCTGGAGTATTGGCCACCCACTCCGGACCAGTTCCCCAGTCCCGGCCAAACACACAGTCTCGAGTGGGTCCGGTCTACCTGAGGCATGAGGTCCTCAGGGAGAGTGTGGCGGGCCGCTCCCCTGCCTCTTTGAATAGAGGCGCGGCTCGCCACACTCTCCCTGAGGACCTCATGCCTCAGGTAGACCGGACCCGCTCGAGACTGTGTGTTTGGCCGCCTCCGGAGGGACGGACCTGAGGCACGTTATCTCTTCTAAGACGAAGATATCCTGAGACATGTGTGCCCGGGACTGTGGGGGTGTGCCCCCCCGGGGAGGGGTGCTCAAAATTCCAAGAGAAATTAGAGGCTCCTCTTCGGTACCCTCACAGAACCGCTTTGCAATCTCCGCAGCTACCAGCGTCTCGGGGATTAGCGGTTGCAAAAAAGCTAGATATTCGGTCGTCTCCTGCAACACTTCAGGATGCCGAATGTCTGGCATACCCCCAACAAGACGAAGTGTCGACTTTGATACCCCTTTCAGAGAAGCTGTCAGCGTGGAAACTACTGCCAGGTATCTCTCCATGGGTAGAAAGGACTGTAGCCAAGGGCTACAGGATTCAATTTGCATATCGCCCTCCGCGTTTCAACGGCGTGGTCTCCACTTCCGTGCAACCGGAGCGAGCGCATCTGTTGACACAAGAATTACAAGCTCTGCTGGACAAAGGGGACATAGAATGTGTTCCCCTATTAGACACAGAGTCAGGCTACTACAGCCGTTATTTTCTTGTTCCCAAGAAGGATGGGGTGTTGCGTCCAATTCTAGATCTTCGCGGATTGAACCGCTACTTGAAGATACTAAAGTTCAAAATGTTGACAATCAGCATGATTGTGTCTCAAATTCAGTGTCACGACTGGTTCGTGACAATCGATCTCAAAGACGCATACTTTCACATAGAGATCTTGCCATAACACAGAAGATTCCTGAGGTTCGCTTTCGGGGGCGAAGCTTACCAGTATCGGGTTCTTCCATTCGGCCTAGCCTTGTCACCCCGCACGTATACAAATTGCATGGATGCAGCTCTGGCTCCTCTGCGACTTCGGGGCATCCGCATTTTGAATTACATAGACGACTGGCTGATTTTAGCTCAGTCTCGAGAGCTAGCGCTTCGACATCGGTATGTCGTCCTAGCTCATCTCAAAGCTCTCGGGTTGAGACTCAACGTCAAAAAGAGTGTTCTTACCCCTATACAGAATACAACATATCTCGGGGTCATATGGGACTCGATCGAAATGCAGGCACAACTGTCTCCTGCACGTGTGAAGTCCGTCCAAAACACCCTGAGGAGCATCAGGTTAGGCCAGAAAGTGACAAATCATTACTTTCAAAGAGTTCTAGGTCTCATGGCGGCGGCTTCCACAGTGATACCTCTGGGTCTCCTGCATATGAGACCGTTTCAGTTGTGGCTCAGAGCCAGGGGGTTTCATCCAAGGGCCAACCCCCAGAGGCATATAAGGGTGACGTGCCAGGGGCTTCGCACCCTTTCTATGTGGTTCAGACCTCGGTTTATGACTTTAGGTCCCACTCTCGGTCCGTGTTGTCGTTGCAAGATGCTAACGACAGACGCATCACTCACGGGTTGTGGTGCGGTCTTAGATGGCCGTCCAGCCCAAGGGATCTGGAGAGGTCACCTCCTCGATTGGCACATCAATTGCCTCGAAATGATGGCTGTATTTCGGGCCCTGAAATACTTCCTCCGGCAGTTACGAGGCTACCATGTCCTAGTGCGGGTGGACAATACTTCAGTAGTCTCGTACATAAATCACCTGAACAAATTGGCCCAGCAGATTCTGCCCTGGGCAGAGGGCAAATTCCTGTCCCTCAGAGCGATTCACATCCCGGGGCATATGAATGTGGGAGCAGACCTGCTGTCCAGACAAGCTGTGACAAACGGGGAATGGAAACTCCACCCCGAAGTAGTCAAACAAATCTGAGAAAGATTTTACGAAGCTGAGGTGGACCTCTTTGCTACGCAGGAGACAGCACAATGTCCCCTCTACTTCTCTCTGAGTCATCCAGCTCCCCTGGGTCTGGACGCGATGGCCCATACATGGCCCAGACTGCGTCTTTAAGCATTTCCTCCGACAGCTCTGCTCCCGGGAGTCCTGGCGAAGGTCCGTCGACAGGGGTCTCGCATCATGTTGATAGCTCCCCGTTGGCCAACCAGAATCTGGTTCTCGGACCTAGTATCTCTCCTGGACGACTCGCCATGGGCGATCCCAGTCAGGAGAGATCTTTTGTCTCAGGCACAGGGGACAGTATTTCATCCTCGTCCCGATCTTTGGAACCTCCATGTCTGGCCCCTGAAGGGCACCAGCTGAGAGATGCTGGGCTTCCGCCCAACGTAGTAGAGACCATTCTAAATGCTAGGGCTCCCTCCACTAGAAGGAGCTACGCCCTAAGATGGAGCATTTTTTACAGATGGTGCATTTCACACAATACAGACTAAAATTCACTGCCAGATCGTTTTTAGTGTTGGAGTTTCTGCAAGAGAAACTGTCCTCAGGGACAAGCCCCGGTACTCTCAGGGTTTATGTGGCCGCTATTTCGGCCTGCCACGCCCTGATTGATGGGGTTTCTGTGGGAAAACACCCTTTAGTCGCCCGCTTTATTCGTGGAGCGAGGCGGCTGATGCCTCCTTCTAGACAGACAGTCCCCTCATGGGACTTAGCAATAGTGCTTGAGGGTCTGATTAGCGCCCCTTTTGAACCTATGGAGTCAGCACCTGTCAGGCTTCTGACCTTTAAAATGTTTTTTCTAATGGCAATCACCTCTCTTAAGAGAATTGGAGATCTGCAGGCGCTCTCGACCTCGCCGTCCTGTTTAAACTTTGCCCCTGGGATGGTCAAAGCTATTCTGCACCCTCACCCGAGTTATCTGCCTAAAGTTCCGTTCTGCACCGTGCATCCGGTTACTCTTGCGTCCACGTCAGAGCAGGAACGATTACACTTACTGTGTCCAGTACGTGCTCTTCAGACATACGTCCACCGCACTACCCAGTGGCGTAAATCAGGGCAACTCTTTATATGTTATGGGGGTCGCAACAAAGGGGCTGCTGCCACCAAGCAAACAATATCACATTGGGTGAGGGATGCTATTGCTCTGGCCTATGAGGCGCGCGGTCAAGCTTCACCTCTAGGAGTCAGAGCTCATTCCACAAGGGGGGTTTCATTGTCTATGGCCTTAGCAAGAGGTGTCCCCTTGCAACAAGTGTGTGATGCGGCGGGCTGGTCCTCTCCGCACACATTTGTCAGGTTTTATAGTCTGGATGTTCATGCTACTCCAGGCTCACGTGTCCTGGAGTCTACATCCCAGAATCAAATCTGAGGCCTCCTCTCGGATTGTGCACATATGCCACACAACCTTGGGGGGGTCCAGACACTTCCAGTGCGGCGGCGTTGGTATTCTCGTTCCCATAGCGTTTGAAACGCTGCATCGAGTGTAGCTTTTGAAAGGGAACGTCCCGGGTTACTTTAACCCTGTTGAGATGCTGCGCCTCAATGACGCACTGTAGGCGTGCCCGGACGTCCTTTCAGACAAAGTTGGAACCTGAAGACGCGTCTGCATCACGCATATTTATAACCTGCAGGTGCTGGTGTAATTAGCCACGTTACCTGCCGAGATTATTTAAAGCCAAAAAATGTTGCCGTGTTTGACACACGTGCTTCACAACCGGTTGAACAAAGACTGTTCTTTTTTAGTGTATTACAGCAGCCATGTTGGTCACACATGATGTTATTAAAAATAGAGCCCTATTTTTTTAAATCACTGCAGCCCTGATAACGGACCCTATAACTCCTATAACCTTAAATGTTATTCCTTGTACATGGAAATCAGCTATGGTTTTCCCTTTGTTGAAAAGGTTAGGGGAAAAGTGGCGACCCATCGGAATGAGATAATTACCGTCCGATCTCAAGGTTGTCAGTAATGGCAAAAGCATTTGAATCTTTTGTAAATGAGCAAGGAAAACAAATTTCAACTGAAAATGAAATTTTAAAAGAATTTCAATCAGGCATCAGATCTGGTCACAGCACTATTACAGCAGCCATGTTGGTCACACATGATGTTATTAATTGTCTGGATAGGAAACAGCATCGTGCAGAATTATTTGTATATTATTAGATTAAGGCCATGGGATTACCCCAGCTAGAATTAATCTCTATTCTGATGACACAGTTATTAATACTGTAGCACACTTATTGAACCAAGCCTTAGAGCTTCTGCAAGAATCTTTTTGGTAATTGCAACTGTCACTAATCATCTTAAAATTGGATCTAAACTCTAAGAAAATGAAATGTATGCGTTTCATTCGTTGTAGCATAAAATCAGTTCGCTCAGTTTGAACTCAATTCAATTCAAGTTTATTAATATAGCGCTTTTCACAATGTGCATTGTTCCAAAGCAGCTTTACAGGAGCAAATAAGAAAAACAGAAACACAGCACAGTGCATGGTGTTTATATAACAAGCAAGATCATTCTAATAAATAATATCTAATAAAAATAAATAATTAAAGAAATAAATGCAGTCTCGAGGTAAGCAAGCCAACACTGCCCTGCTGTGGCGAGAAACCCAAACTCCGATGATGGATTAATGGAGAAAAAAAACCTTGGGAGAAACCAGACTCAGCCGGGTGTCACGGGTTACACTAAACTGAAACAAAAACTCGAAGTATAAATCAAAAACATAACTTTAATAATCAACAGGGAACTATGCAGAGGATTTGACACACTGACATTAACAATACTAGACAAAGAACAGAGGGAGACACAGGGCTTAAATACAATGGAACATACTCAGGGAAAACAGAATCAGGTGTGAGACTAATTAACAATGATGAAACAAAAGTGAAAACTAATTAACTAATAAAGAAACAAACCAGGGGAGGAAAAAACCTAACAAAACATAACACAACTGTGACACCGGGAGGGCCAGATCCACTCTGCCGTGTCATAGCTGCACTCAGTGACCCCGACCAAAAGCCACCGAGCAAACATCCACGAAGAAAAGGGAGAGCCCACCCCACTCAGGAAATCCCACTCGCCAAAACTGTCCAGGTCCAACCCGGTCCCATTCCGCGATCGACAACAGAGGAACAACCAGGGAAAATAGTAATGGCATAATGTAACTTTATTCCTCTTTAGCATTAATGTGACAAGTAGTCCGTCTTCGCTCTTGGTTGGGGATGGAATTTCCTGAGCTGGGATGGTCAGTCAGTCCGCAGGCTCTCGTAGGAGGATGGCACAGGAATTGCAGCTGTAGCTGGGGTAATCTAGTTGGGGATGGGCATATGACGTCCATCTGGGCCTGGCGGAATCTCTCCCTACCTTGTGATGAGCATCCCGAGGCGGAGGCAGAAAGAGAATAATTAGCGTAGCTGCTGTTCATTTACTATGCATTAGTGAAAGCTTGGCTGTAAAGATGTGTGTCTTTAATCTAGATTTAAATTGGAAGAGTGTGTCTGACCCGGGTTAGAACTCTGCCAGCTGCATTCTGAACTAACTGTAGTTTGTTTTATTGAAGATGCAGGACAACCACTAAGAAGAGCATTACAGTAGTCAAGTCTTGAGGTCACAAATGCATGAATAAGCTTTTCTGCGTCAGCAACACATAAAATATTTCGTAATTTTAAATGACAGGCTGCTGTCTCATATAACGTCTAGATCTTTAACTGTATTTGTTGGAGTAACAGTGCCGCCTTCGATTTGCAGGTTATAATCTGAGATATTCTGTTTATGTGTTTTTGGTGCGATAAGTAATATTTCTGTTTAAAGAAGGAAATTACTAGTCATCCAATGTTTCATATCTTTGATGCACTCTGCCAGTTTGGATAGCTTGAAGGAATCATCTGGTCTTGATGAGATATATAGCTGAGTATCATCTGCATAACAGTGGAAGCTAATTCCATGTTTTCTAATAATGTTGCCCAGGGGCAGCATGTATATGGAGAAAAGCAAGGGTCCTAAAACCGATCCCTGAGGTAATCCATAGTTAACTTGCGTTAGATTTGACAATTCCCCATTTAAATGGACATATTGATATCTGTCTGATAAGTAAGATCGGAACCATTGTAGTGCCTGTCCCTGAATACCGGTATAATTGTGTAAACGATCTAAAAGTATTTTATGGTCTACAGTATCGAACGCAGCACTAAGGTCAAGCAGGACTAGGAGTGAGATGTTACCTTTATCTGATGCTGTAAGCAGGTGGTCTGTAATTTTAACGAGCGCAGTTTCGGTGCTATGATGCGGTCTAAAGCCAGACTGAAATTTTTTGTGTATGTTATTATTTTGTAAGTAAGAGCCCAACTGAGCGGACATTACTTTTTCTAGTATTTTAGACAAGTACGGGAGATTTAAAATCGGTCTATAACTTCCAAGTTCATTGGGGTATAAGTTAATTTTTTTGATAAGAGGCTTAATGACAGCCAGCTTAAAGGGTCCTGGGACATGGCCTAGATTAATTGACGAGTTGATAATATTATAAATGGGCTCAATTGCAACAGGTAGTAACTCTTTTAGTAATTTAGTTGGAATGGGGTCTAATAAGCATGTTGTCGGTTTGGATGTTGCAATAAGTTTAATTAAATCTTCCTGTTTTATATGCGAAAAACACTGTAGCTTTACTTTTGGGGTGATGGTTGATACTAATTCATCAGACACACTTGGAGGTTGGGTTTTAACTATGTTGTATCGTATGTTTTCGGTTTTCTCTCTAAAAAATGTCATGAATTCATTGCTGCCAAGGTGTGGCGGAATAGCCAGGTCAGGTGAAGTCTGTTTATTTGTTAGTTTAGCAACTGTACTAAATTAAAACCTTGGATTGTTTTTGTTAGTTTCTATGAGGTTACGGAGGTTCAGCTTTTGAGGCTTTTAGTGCCTTTTTATTACAGTTTACAATCTCTTTCCATGCAATTTTAAAGACCTCTAAAAGGGTTTGTTTCCATTTGCGCTCCAGTTTACGCGTTTCTCTTTGTAGGCCGTGAGTGGTGCTATTGTACCATGGTGCTATGATTTTCTCATTAATCTTTTCTGACTTCATTGGTGCGACTGCTTCTAATGTATTGGAGAAAATAGTGCCCATGTTGCTGGTCATTTCATCAAGCGATTCTGTATTTATTGGTAAGGTTATTAGAGGAGTCAGATCTGGCAAGTTCTTCACAAAACTATCTTTAGTAGTCGATGTGATTGATCTACCCTGTCGATAACGAGTTATGCAACTGATTTCTGCAGTGCGCAGTGTGCAGAATGGCTTTTGGTAAGCCCGAGGATTTCCACTTTGATGAAAGTGAGGAACAGTTTGACGCCTATTTACAAAGGCTAGAACAGTATTTCGCAGCTAATGGTTTGAAAGATACGGACGAAAAAACAAAGGCAGTTTTCCTAACGATTGTGGGGAAAAGGACTCACAGTTTGTTGATGGACTTATTCACACCCGAAAAACCATCGCAAAAGACTTGCACCGAGTTGATCGAGCTGTTAAAGAATCACTTTATTCCACGGACAAATTTTATTGCGGAAGGATGCAAATTTCACGCGAGGAATCAACAGGATCAATCAGTAAGTACGTTGTGCATCTGAGAAAATTGTCAGGCACGTGCAAGTTTGGACAGTTTTTAGATGAAGCCTTACGCGATAGATTCGTGTGTGGGGTGAAAAGTGCGGAGCTGAGAGATCGTCTGCTGAATGCTGCACATTCTAAAGATTTGACCCTGGCACTTGCAATAGAAATGGGCCTGGCCTATGAAGTTACGTGCCGGAGCTCGCAACAGTTCGCGCCAAGGACGTACAAGACACATGTCATGGAAAAGAAGGGATCTGTGAAACAAAAAGACGTGGCAAAACCGTGCTACAGGTGCAATGGAAACGGGCACCAGCCAGATGCTTGTAGATTCAAAGATGTTGACTGTCGCGAGTGTGGTAAAAGAGGACACATAGCGCAAGCCTGTCGATTGCGTCGGGAAGGGAAGCTCGACATCAAGCCTGCCAGATGGAATAAGCACTTGGATGTGACCGTGTTATGAGACAGCAGTGCGCCGTCGGTAAGACGGCCTTCGCGGGACGCGAGAAGCAACGATCCATGCGCATCGCAGCCGAGCCCGAGAAATATTGCAACGCACCCCAGCAACAAAGAGAGAGATTCGACAACGCTGTGGAGTCACAAGCCAGCGAGGTTCTGGGAGGAGGTGATATGCAAGGGACAGAACTGTTTGCTATAGAGACTAAGGGGGACAAAGTAAACAAACCTTATTATGTCTATGTTCGAATCAATGATGTGCGTGTGAAAATGGAGGTAGACACCAGTGCAGCTGTTTCTGTTATTTCAGAAAAGTTGTACAACTGCTAACTGTATTTTGAAAACGTACAGTAAAGAGTCACTTAAAAATCACAGTCCGAGTAAAGAGTAATGAGCAAGAACACCTACTTTTACAATTTGATGATTGTAAAAGGTGATGGGCCTTCTCTAATGGGTAGAGACTGGATTAGTCTCTTGAATTTAAACTGGTCCAAGGTTAACAAACTAACCAGTGAGACAGTAGAGGAGTTGTGTGACAGATACTCCGTGGCTTTTCAACCCGATTTGGGAATACTTAACGGAATCAGTGCTAAACTTCATGTAAGGAAAGAGGCTGTGCCAAAATTTTGTAAACCTCGCACTGTACCGTATGCTTTGAGAGAAAGGGTCGAAAAGAACCTGAGCAAGTTAGAAGAAGAAGGTGTGATCTCTCCTGTCAGTTACAGCGAATGGGCAGCTCCCATTGAGTGTATTACAAAAAAGGATGACAGTGTACGCATATGTGGGGATTACAAAGTTACCATTAACCCTTGGTTGGAGGTAGAGCAGTATCCCTTACCTAGAACACAGGACCATTTTGCTAAATTGTCAGGAGGTCAGAAATTCACAAAATTGGATTTGTCTCAAGTGTATCAACAGGTTCTTCTAGAGGAAAGCTCTAAGAGCTATCTTACTATCAATACGCAAAAAGGGCTGTATGCTTATAATAGGCTACCTTATGGTGTTGCTAGTGCACCTGCAATTTTCCAAAAGATAATGGATCAGATATTGCAGGGGATGGATGGTGTCATCTGTTATCTGGATGATATTTTAATTACAGGACGTGACACACAAGAGCACATGGAAGTTTTGGAAGAAGTGCTAAAACGGTTACAGGCGTATAACCTTGATAAATGTATGTTTTTTCAAAGCAGTGTCTCTTATTTGGGACATATCATTGATGCAGAGGGGATTCACCCCATGAAAGAAAAAACAGACGCAAAAACAAAAAACGGCTGTTCCAAAAAATGTGACAGAACTCAGATCTTTCTTAGCTCTGTTAAATTACTATGGCAAATTTATTGCTAATCTTTCCACCCTCATTCAGCCCATGAAAGAGCTTTTGCATAAAGATGTGCCCTGGGTGTGGAGACGGCAGTGAAAGACCTATCGCTTTCGCTTCTAGAATGTTAACCAAAACTGAACGAAATTACGCTCAAATAGAAAATGAGGCTTTAGGGCTGGTATTTGGTGTAATGAAGTTCCATGATTTTTTGTTTGGTAGACAGTTTACATTAATAACTGACCATAAGCCACTGCTAAAAATTTTAGGACCCATAACAGGGGTGCCTACACTTGCAGCTGCTAGGATGCAGAGATGGTCATTAATTTTGTCTGCGTACAGATACGAAATTCAGTACAAAAGATCAGAACAGCATGGGAATGCTGATGCGCTATCGAGACTTCCCATACAAGATGTTGATTCGGTCAGATCCAGTGGAGTGTTTAGAGTGTCATACCTTGATGACTTACCAGTCACAGCAACAGAAATTGACTCTGTGCTTACACAGGTCAAGGAACATGTGATGTGTGGTTGGCCAAAACATTGTCCTGACGACATGTTCAAGCCATATTTTTCTAAGAGATTTGAGCTTTCTGTTGAACAGGGATGTCTTTCTTTGGGGGTATCGGGTAGTTATTCCTAAAACATTACAGGGTAGACTGTTGGCAGAACTTCATGATAATCACTGGGGTATGGTTAAGATGAAATCACTGGCCCGAAGTTTTGTTTGGTGGCCCTCACTCGATGTAAACATTGAGGAGTTAGTGAGTCAATGTGATGTGTGTCAGCAACAGAGAAGTATGCCTGCCCATGCCCCCGTACACACATGGAAATGGTCTTCAGCACCATGGGAGAGAATTCACTTAGATTTTGCTGAGTATCAACAGCAAATGTTTTTAGTGGTAATGGATGGTTTCCTATGCAAACCTGTACTTCTGCAAAAACAATTGAGGTGTTAAGAAATCTGTTTGCTGCGTACGGTCTTGCTCGGGAAGTCGTAACGGACAATGGGCCCCAATTTACTTCCGTAGAATTTGAGGAATTCTTATTTCTTAATGGGGTAAAACACACTAAATCGCCTGCGTGCCATCCTGCCTCTAATGGCTTAGCTGAGAGGTTGGTGCAGAACCTTAAACGAGCACTTGCAAAGAACAAAGCAGGAGGTGGTAAATCGCTTCAGCACTGCGTAGCTAATTTTCTGTACGGCTACCGCAATACGCCTCATACGGCTACTCACAAGAAACCTGCAGGATTATTTCTAAAAAGTTCAGTTCGAACCACATTGTCTCTGGTCAAGCCACAGTTCTCTCAGGTTATACAGAGTGATCCATATAAAAACACTTACAAGCCCGGTAAGGTCCGAACCTTGACGGTTGGACAAGCGATTTTGGTGAAGAATTACAGGGGAGGGGAGAAATGGTTAAAGGGCACAATTTCAAAAAGTATTGGGTCCAGTAACTTATATGATTGATGTAAATGGAAACTGTGTAAAACGACATGTTAATCAGATGTTGAGTAGCACATTTATGTGTAACAGTGAGGTTGTTGAACCAAACCTGGTTCCGGACAGAGGACACTGGAACCCTGAGGAAATTGACATGGACATTGCAAACTGTTAATTCAACAAGAACGGAGACTGCATTGTTGAGCAATGACACCATAGGATCATCGTCTACTTCAGTAGAGGTCACTGAAAGACTTTCTAAACAAACTCATCCTGTGCATAGCAGGCGTGCTCCACAGAGGTTGAATTTATAAAAAAAAAAAGAGAAATAAAAACCCTGTTCTGAAATTGTATATAACATACATAAAGGTAATCTGTGTTTGTAATACAATGTGGTTAAAGTGTTAAGGATATGTTTTAAGGTTAGGTGAAGAAATAAGCTTACAGGGGAGGAGCTGTGGTGTTGTACGCCAATAGTAAAATAAGATTGTAACCAAGTAATTGTATGGCAGTATCAGACTTAAACGTAATTGGTTCATGGTTATGTTAAGGTGTCTTATTGGAGCCATTATGGGATGTTCCGCCCCTCTGTACAACCGGAAATAGGAAAGAATCGATATAGCACGTGTGTGCTCCGGTGGTAGAGAGTATGGCCACATGTGTTTAACTGCTGGTGTAAAATAAATATTTTTTAAATATATATTGTTTTCTCGCCGTTTTTCTATCCTGTAACTTCTTCACGAGGGACTGTTCCCCAAGACAAACAGGTATAATATCGATATTGGTTAGATCGGCTCCGTGAGATATAATCAAGTCTAGAGTATGATTAAGTCTATGAGTGGGTCTGTTGATGTTTTGTGTTACACCAAAAGAGTGTAGAAGCTCTTTAAACGCCACTGCTAATGCATCGTTAGCACTATCTACATGGATATTAAAGTCTCCGACAATCAGTACTTTATCAACGTTAACCAACAGGTCCGATAAGAAGTCCGCGAACTCTTTCAGAAAATCAGTGTAGGGCCCAGGGGGTCTATACACAGTAGCCAGTGTAAGAGAAAGCAATGGTTTCTGTGGAACTCTACCAGGGGAGTAAATAGACAGACAGAGGAAATTCTTATAAATATCTGGGTATATGGCAGGATGAACAGCATTCATGTACACATTGCAAATCTTTTGAAAAAGCTTAGACCAAAATGTTCCCCTTTCGATGCAAAAAAAGAAAATTATAAAAAGTCGCTTCCTCTGAGTCTTAGATTATGGTGATTTGATATACTGTATGTCTGTAGTTGTTTTTGTGAAACTTTTTGCATTGCTATCTTGGCCAGGACTCCCTTTATCTCTATCTCTTTCATAACTTACAGCGAGCAGCTGATGTCGAGGGCTTACTGGGGATGTTTCTGCTATAGTTGCTGTCTTTGCTGTTGTTGTAAAAAATATGTAAAAATATTAAATCATATTAAAAATATAATTATATTCCAATCCTGTTCTGAATGTATTTGTTTTTTTAAATAATCATGAAAATAAGATACCAGATAATACGATACCTGTGAAATACTATAATAAAAATAGTTCAAAGTATGAATAGTTTTAGTTAAATAACATAAATAGACCAGACCCCTCGATGCCCCAAACAGCAAGAACAATTCACAAAGTGAACATGCACCTGTGTTTATATTAGCTGCATTCCCATAACCGTTAAATAGCCAAAATAAAATTGTGAATACACAACCAATTGAAATGCATACATTTACCAAAAACTGCCATTTATTGGAACACTGACCCTACACAGCAAAGTCCCTGATGTTAAATGTACACCCGCTATGAGTCCCACCTACGGGTGTACAAATGTACACTGAAGCAGAGTCTTTCTAGTGTGAAATGTCAATTTATTCATGCAGTTCATTAATCAATTGAGTTCCCATTACAAGTGATGATTGATCATTAATGATGAACACCTGCTGTTAACAAACAGTCAATGAAGAAAACATGAAAAAGAACAGTGGATTTTGAGGTCACCATTATGGCAAACAGTTATTCCTTTAGTTAATGTCTTAGCCTTGGACTGTTGATATATATTGATATATGTTGATGTTAATTATTTTACGACAGTTTCAGTGTTGTTGTCTTACTAACACTTGTATGTTTTTAAAAATCAAGTTTAGCTAAAATTATATATGAAGCTAAGAATATACATGGTTGATTGTGGAAGATATCAGGAACTTCTGTGTAGGTTTCAGTTTTAACACTGTTAAAGTAAAATGCTTCATAGAATCTACGCTGCTGCAGTAGAAATATCACTTAAATCAGTCTGGAGAAAGAATTAACACTGTCACTAAGATACATCTAGACATCAACACTCTTCATACAAACCTCAATGATGGTGACAAGCAACAGAATTATTTAGATGAACAGGTCAACTGCAATGCATGCTGGGAGTCATAGAGGAGTTTTGTACTATGATGTTACCCAGAATCCATTGCTACCGAAAGATATTTTGTTGTTTATTGTCACCATCATTGAGATTCATTCACAGATTCTTGATGTCCGTGTGTTTAATTGATTGAGAACTTTTGTCCCTTTAAAAATAATCGGGTACCGCCACACAGGTTCAAAAGATAAACTTTAGATCATCAAAACTTTTTAAGGATAATGTTGCTGCTCTTTATCATACACCAATAGCATCACTTTGTCTCTTTTTACTTTGCTTTCACTGTAATAAAGACACCAATAAATCACAATATTACACCTGGAGAAAAACTTTAGTTACTAGAAATCAAGGATCATGAGCCCAACTAAAGGAAACACTAAACACTATCAGGGTGACTTCTTATTGTTGATGTTTTCTTCATTGACTGTGTTTGTTAACAGCAGGTGTTCATCATTACTGATCAATCATCACTTGTAATGGGAACTCAATTGATTCATTAACTGCATGAATAAATTGACATTTCACACCAGAAAGACTCTGCTTCAGTGTACATTTGTACACCTGTAGGTGGGACTCATATATACACCAGCGGGTGTACATTTAACACCAGGGACTTTGCTGTGTATAGTAAGTACACGTAATTAAATATTATATCTCAGTAAACAAGTAACAAAAGACACCGACTGTTTTTATGCTAGTACAGTATGAGGTGGGTTTTTTTCAGTAAATTCGATAAAGGAACATTTTGCAAAACTGCAATGGAAACAGTTTTTGTCTATTTACAGTTCATGTGGTGTATGAAAAATTACATAATTCAATTTCTGTTGCATTACATTGTTTAATGGATATTCCGTTATTTCTAATTATTCTTTTAACCAACAGACTGGGGTGGTCTCATTTAAATTGGCTTACCAAACACACAAAAAAGAGTGACAGTCATTTCCTAGCCACACCCTAGAAACCAGTTACAGAACGTAGGCAACCACTACATTGACTTCTATTGACAAATGAGAGGAATATCACTGGATCAAAACATTGTAGAGACAAGAGGACTCTACTGGCAAGAAGTCTTTACATATCAACCTGGCAACCATTTAGAGCACCTTAGCAACCAATTGGATACATATACATATAAACTGTCTGTGCTTTTATATATATATTTAATATGGAGGTCCAACAAATTAATATGGCAAATATCTCCTTTTACAAAAAAAACTATATTTTATTTATTCATTCATTTATTTCGGTCCTCACCTAAGATAAAAAAAGTGTTCTATATATATTAGAATAACTATTCCTCTAAAAGTAAAACATCGCGTTAATTACGTGTTAACTTCGCAAAGCCCTTTTTTTAATCCTGTACTTTGCGCAACAAGATGCTTTTGTATGAATGAAGCCGACTTGACTGCGTCACGGCCGCGATCTGATCCTGTTTATATGAAGTAAGAATGCTCCTGAGCAGGTTTAAGCTAACGGACCTGTTGCTAAGACAACAAGTACAGGATGAGCGTCGAAGAACCGAACAATCCAAGATCATGTGAAATCGTCAACAATCAAATCCAGCTAACTGAGTAAGCGAGGTACGAAGAACAGGCCCCTGGCATTCGCTGGGCCTGGTGTCAATTACAGATGTAATCTCAGTAACAAGGGCGTTTTCAGTTCTGACACTTACATGATGTTCGCTTGGATACGATTCCCTCTTATATAACAAAAGATCAGATTAAAATTGTCATTTTAATTCATGCCTCCTTTAAGAAATGCAGCTTAGCCAATCAGATTCTAAGATAAGAACAAACTTTTATTTATTCTGAAATATAATGCCTATCAAATCCTGAAAGAAACACAAACACTGCTTTTGTGAGTTCTTTGTTGAAACCCCCTTTACGTTGTACAAAAAGAAGATGCTTCTGATTCTTTAAATGACATGTACACTTCCTATTTGTAATGTATTTATGATTGTAATATTGTTTGTTCTTTCTTCCAGAACTATGATTGTGACACACCCAGATCAGAGGGTGACAGTCAGGTCTGACAGAACCTCAGAACAAGTGTGTGTATTTACAGCAATTTGCTATGACATCTGCATATGTGCAGTTCTTTGTTATTAATGCAGTTTACATAATGAGACCCTGGAGCAATCCAATACAGTTTCCCATCCACTGTGAAGTTTTCACTCTGTTTGTCTCATCAACAATAACGCAAAACGTCTCCGAGTGAGAGATGCACTGACAATCGGTCTCTTCCGGGGGTGTAACATTTCCGCCACACGCTTGAGATATTCAGCCAATCACAACGCACTGGGCAACTGGCTAATCAGAGCACACCGTGCTTTTCAAAGTGATGAGTTTTGTCAAAAAGAGGAGTGTAATGATGTACAGTATGTTAAAGATAATGAGTTTGTTCAACCGTAAAACACATTTTATTACACCATAAACACAAGTTCATCATGTTTTTAATCATGTCATTTGACCCCTTTAAGGCAGGACACTTCCTGTAGTGTTCAGTTTTGAGATTTTGGTATACATTGATTTACCCTCCATTTCTTCTTTTGCAAAATTACCAAAATACAAATGAAGGTGTTTGTTTAAAAGCCTACTATCTGTTTACTTCTGTAGTTCCATCTACACGACATCCTTGGGACCCATCATACAGGCACATGGCTTCTCGTATCACTGTTATGCTGACGACACCCAGATCTACATCTCGTTTCATCCAGACGATACCACTGTAGCAGCTCGCATTACAGCCTGCCTCGAGGACATCTTAGCTTGGATGAAAGGGCATCACCTCCAGCTGAACCCTGCCAAGACAGAACTAATCGTGTTTCCGGCACACCCTACTGTCCAACACGATCTCAACATCCATCTTGACAATACCACAATCACTCATTCCAAAACAGCCAGGAACCTCGGAGTCATATTTGATGAACAGCTGTCCTTCAATGATCTCATTGCAAAGACAACACGGTCATGCCGATATGCCTTATTCAAGCATGCGGCACAACTCCTTGTCCAGGCCCTGGTAATCTCAAGGTTGGACTACTGCAATGCTCTACTTGCTGGTCTTCCTGCAAAGGCTATCAAACCACACCAGCTGGTTCAGAACGCAGTAGCACGCCTCGTCTTCCCATAGCCCAAAAGGGCTCACGTGACTCCCCTTTTCATCTCTCTTCACTGGCTACCGGTTGAAGCCCGTATCAGATTCAAGTCACTAATGCTTGCCTACAGAACTATCACTGGATCTGCACCGGCTTACTTTCACACCCTCCTGCACTCCTACACCCCATCAAGAACCCTGCGTTCAGCAAACCAGCGGCGTCTTGTATTGCCTTCCCATAAGGGCAGTAAATCGCTTTCCCGCTCATTGTCATTCACAACTCCCTCCTGGTGGAACATTCTTCCTAACTCTGTCCGTTCAACCTAGGGTGACCACCCGTCCCGCGTAGTGCGTGCGCGCACAGCGTTTGAAGCCCAATTCATGCGTCCCGCAAATTGAGACCCTGTCACGCATAATCAATGCTTGCTCAAAACAAAGTTGGTCGCTCTATATCCTCGAGCCTCATGCAGCCAAACGAACATTACTTGACAGTTCAGCACGCTACTCAGTTGAACTGCTGACTAGGTTGTTCCGTTGTTGTCATGACAGCGCTTTTAGATGCGCGCTCCAATTTGAAAAATGGAGAAAGAGACTGAGTCTGAGCCATTAATTAAAAAGAGAAGGTGTGGGTACAAGAAAGACTGGGAAAATGAATATTTGTGGCTGAAAGGTGTTGAGGGGGATACCGAGAGGGCTTTTTGTGACCTTTGCAAAACGTCCTTCTCAATCGGACATGGAGGGGAATACGATGTCAAACGACACAGACTCACGGAGACTCACAAGAAACGTGTCCAACAGAAAGAGACATCCAAATCTATGGATGCTTTCCTCCGACCTAAAAACGACTTTCTAGCTGACAAAGTGACTGCTGCAGAGGTGACGAGTGTGTATCACACTGTCCAACACGCTACATCATATCGAGCAGGAGATTGTGGCACAAAGCTAGCCCCAACGAGTTATCCGGACTCGGACATTGCCAAGAGGATGGCCTGTGGTCGGACGAAGGCAGAAGCCATTGTCACGGATGTGCTTGCCCCTGCCTCCGTCGAAGATTGCTTGAAAGTCCTCAGAAGACCACTGAATGAGAAACGAGAGGCAACAACCAAAGGTAAAGTTAAAGTTATGTTCATGGATGTAACATTTTTGTGTGTTAGCTATTTGTCTAACGTTAGCTAGCTAATGTTAGCTAATCATTTTCTTCTACTGGTATGTTAAAAGTAAACTTTTCCTTCAGTTCACTGAAATTGCATCAGTAGCTAACGTTAGCTAACATAATGCTGCTCATCCATGCCTTCGTGAAACCAGGCTCTGTGTCCTTACATGATTGTGAGCAACATTTCACTATTCGTTATCTCCCAAACTAAAAAAACAAAAGCAACTATAATTTTTGAAAAGGTATAAATATTTACAGTGCCTTGCGAAAGTATTCGGCCCCCTTGAACTTTGCGACCTTTTGCCACATTTCAGGCTTCAAACATAAAGATATGAAACTGTAATTTTTTGTGAAGAATCAACAACAAGTGGGACACAATCATGAAGTGGAACGAAATTTATTCGATATTTCAAACTTTTTTAACAAATAAAAAACTGAAAAATTGGGCGTGCAAAATGATTCAGCCCCCTTAAGTTAATACTTTGTAGCGCCACCTTTTGCTGCGATTACAGCTGTAAGTCGCTTGGGGTAAGTCTCTATCAGTTTTGCACATCGAGAGACTGAAATTTTTGCCCATTCCTCCTTGCAAAACAGCTCGAGCTCAGTGAGGTTGGTTGGAGAGCATTTGTGAACAGCAGTTTTCAGTTCTTTCCACAGATTCTCGATTGGATTCAGGTCTGGACTTTGACATTCTAACACCTGGATATGTTTATTTGTGAACCATTCCATTGTAGATTTTGCTTTATGTTTTGGATCATTGTCTTGTTGGAAGACAAATCTCCGTCCCAGTCTCAGGTCTTTTGCAGACTCCATCAGGTTTTCTTCCAGAATGGTCCTGTATTTGGCTCCATCCATCTTCCCATCAATTTTAACCATCTTCCCTGTCCCTGCTGAAGAAAAGCAGGCCCAAACCATGATGCTGCCACCACCATGTTTGACAGTGGGGATGGTGTGTACAGGGTGATGAGCTGTGTTGCTTTTACGCCAAACATAACGTTTTGCATTTTGGTTTCATCTGACCAGAGCACCTTCTTCCACATGTTTGGTGTGTCTCCCAGGTGGCTTGTGGCAAACTTTAAACGACACTTTTTATGGATATCTTTAAGAAATGGGCTTTCTTCTTGCCACTCTTCCATAAAGGCCAGATTTGTGCAGTATACGACTGATTGTTGTCCTATGGACAGAGTCTCCCACCTCAGCTGTAGATCTCTGCAGTTCATCCAGAGTGATCATGGGCCTCTTGGCTGCATCTCTGATCAGTCTTCTCCTTGTATGAGCTGAAAGTTTAGAGGGACGGCCAGGTCTTGGTAGATTTGCAGTGGTCTGATACTCATTCCATTTCAATATTATTGCTTGCACAGTGCTCCTTGGGATGTTTAAAGCTTGGGAAATCTTTTTGTATCCAAATCCGGCTTTAAACTTCTCCACAACAGTATCTCGGACCTGCCTGGTGTGTTCCTTGGTCTTCATGATGCTCTCTGCGCTTTAAACGGACCTCTGAGACTATCACAGTGCAGGTGCATTTATACGGAGACTTGATTACACACAGGTGGATTCTATTTATCATCATTAGTCATTTAGGTCAACATTGGATCATTCAGAGATCCTCACTGAACTTCTGGAGAGAGTTTGCTGCACTGAAAGTAAAGGGGCTAAATAATTTTGCACGCCCAATTTTTCAGTTTTTTATTTGTTAAAAAAGTTTGAAATATCCAATAAATTTCGTTCCACTTCATGATTGTGTCCCACTTGTTGTTGATTCTTCACAAAAAATTACAGTTTCATATCTTTATGTTTGAAGCCTGAAATGTGGCAAAAGGTCGCAAAGTTCAAGGGGGCCGAATACTTTCGCAAGGCACTGTATATAGATAATATTTATAGAAAATCAATAATGATCAAAACAGTAAAGCAGTATCTTTTATTTTTTTATAATAATCTGTTTTTAGAGAATCTCTTTTAAGTTCATCCCATCTGTGTGTGTCTACAGCCATTCTTCTCAGTGGCTTCAGATGCCTCCAATCATGGAACCACCAAGCTCTTAAATTATAATTATATAAATTATATATTCTCTTATAAGAAGCTCTTATAATTATATAAATTATATATTATAATTTATTTAAAGTGAATAAATTGTAATGAAAAATAAATAAAATTAAATAGCTAAAGTAAATTGTAAGTGGAAGTGCATTTGTCAATTCATTGAATGTTCAAAATATATAAATACACATTGGTTGCTAGAAATGGGTAAACCACTATCAGTGAGTCTGTCCGGGGGGTGGGGGCACCGCCGCACGGGCAGTGTCCCACATTGTCCCCTCAGAAACATACCCTTGTCCCCCCTTGGCTTGGGATTTTAAAGCTTGGGAAAGTCATTCTTTCTCACAAGAACATATCTCTCACAACATTCAAAAAACTACTTCAAACCCATTCTCCTCTTCTCTCCTCTTCTGTGAATAACTTGAACTTGACAACAGACAAAATAAAAAAAAATATAATAGATCAAAAAAAAACACTAAAACTACCCTTTCTCCCTCACAACAGGGTAGTGGGTCTATAAATAAAGCTTTTGGTTGAAACCAGTCTCTTTGTTTGTTTGTATTGCGACTTATGGTAAATTATGGCTCCTGTAATGACATATATCGCTTATTATTTATTTTTCTCCTAAACTACTTTATATTATATATTTAAACTTATTATCGCTTATTTTTAATTTGCTTCCTAAAAAACTCTTTTAAGTTTGCTTTTGGATAAAAGCGTCTGGCAAATGCTAAAATGTAAATGTAGAAAAAAAAAACGCAAAACCACTATAAATGCAGATATAGGGAGGAGGTTGGCATATTTAAAACTACATTTAAAGGGGAATACTCTTGAGATAAAAGTCATTACCTACCCTTACCAACCCGGTACCTTACCTTAATTAACCACAACCACCTATAACGGGGGAAGTTCCTCTGTTGTGATATTCTTTAGGTTAGTTTTTTTTGTTTTATATTTTTTGTTTTCTCCCTATTCATCATCTTATCTGCAATATATGCCTTGCATCAAATGTATGAACAGACTCATTTTAAAATTACTTAATACAAACTCTTGATAACGCTTAAACACTTAACAACTCTAACTCGTGATCCGTGAAATGCGATTTTATGACATTATTTCATTTACATTGTTACTCCTGTGTACTGTATTCAGCGTAGGTTTTAGATTAAAATGGAATTGCAATTTAGCCTCAGTTTTTAACTCAAGTATGTGAGTTGGCTCCTTTCCTCCTCCCGGCATCCATCGCCCGTCATCGGGCGTCAAGTATGAATGTGTGGCTCCGTGTGGGTGGGGGGGGTCTCGCCCCATCTGGCGGCGGGGTGTCGCCTCCTCCACATGGTGGGTTCCCGCCAATATATTTTACCACTTCAGAGTATGGTGTTGGCTTGGCTTCCTCCCCCGAAATCCTCAAGTAATGATAGATTGGGCTGGGGCTACCTCTTGGCTTCTTCCCCCTTCTTTTGGCTCGGTTCCTCTATGGAATTTTAAGTGAGCGTCTGCTAAGTAAATGTGTATGTGCTTCAAGTATGGCTCCCGAGATCCCAGAGACCCCTCCATCCCCCGGTCTGTCTCCTCCCCGGAATCCGGTCGCCGTTTTCTGTCCCTGTTTCCTTTTGTTCTGCCGATTTTCTTTCTGTCTTTTTTCTTTTCTCTTTTTTCGTTCGGTTTCCTCTGTTCCGGGTCTGTCTGCTTGCTGTCTGCCGAGTTTAGACTCAAAATAAACAAAAACCAAACCAGAGGACAGAGAAAGGACAACACTCTGAACAAAAGCTTAATCAAACGACAACGGTCTTATGGTGGCCTGTTGGTTTATTTGGGCGCTGTGTATAATATGTTTTGTGGCTCTGTGTATGTGTGCGCTGCTGTTCTCATATCTAATCATCGTCTGCTATTTCCAGTAACATCCGAACTACCCACCCGACGCGAGAGCGTAACTACTGTAAACATACAGACCAATCCCGCTACTCGGTGAATCGCTGTACTATACACAATGATCTTGGTTGTGCTTGTTCAGGTGTGTTTTATTAGAGTCAGGGCTAAACTTGGTTGGCAGAAAAGTGGATCTCACGTGCCAGATTTGAGTGAGGCTGCGTAAGCTAAACTTTAGCTAACTTATTACATGGTAGCTCATGAGTAGTAAGACATATTACTCCTATTTTGCTTTCATCTTTTGGATAATTCGCTGTAAATTTGAGGCACTGGTGGCTTTGTTTTATCATCCCTCACCACACACCAACAACAACAAAAATGGAATAGGGGGCTTCACTTCTGCGGTTCTCTGCCTGTGCTGTGCCTGTCTGAGATGTGCCGATCATGTGTGCTTCACCATACACGCTGGCTGAGTCCGAAAAGGTGGGCACTTACTTAGATCATTGTGCTCTTAGTGCTGACTGTTTTCCGTGAATGGGTGTGTGAATGAAAAACAAGAGGGAACGAGTCCCACCGACTGCTCTCGTACTCGTTTTTCCCACTTGTCGCTGGAGCTCGCAAAGTGACTGACACTAGGGAAGTGGGGAGACGGAGCAAAATTGTCCGCTAGAACAAGGAAGAGGCAAGAAAATTAGATAAAAGCGCCAAAAAAATATTAGAATGGTATATTGCGGGCAATACAGTAAAACCAACAGTAAAGAAGAACGAGAACCATACAACCTCTCTTTCCCCCGCTTCTGGCCCCCACCCCCCAACCCGACAGACAAACCCGCCAAGCACGCGCACCCCGAATAAAACAGACGTTGCCGTACGCCGACGATCTCAGGACAAAAATCGGAGATAAAGCGACAGGAAAAATGGACAAAAGCAGGAAGGTAGCAAGTGAGCGAAACGGACACCGAGAAAAGAGTAAGCAGAGCAAGGAAAAAGATGATGGGGGGAACAGAGTATTACCCACTACAACTAGAAAGAAACACGACAAACAAGAAGAATTCCGAGCGACAAGAAGCTGGCGTCAAAAACACAAGCCCAGCGAAAGGGTAAGGTCTAAAAACGCCTAGCACGACAGTAGGGGAGTAAGAAAAAAAGGCCAGGGCGAACCTCAGGCCAAAACAGGGGAAAATGTGCGCGAGCCAAGAACAAAACTACACAGAAATGGAAATAAACGATAAGCGGCACGATAAGTTGATACACTAATGAATAGAAAGAAAAAGCGGGCGCCGAGACAAAAGACAGGGGCCAAGAAGGCTCGCTCAAGGAAGAAATTAAAGGTAAAGGATACAACGCGATAAAAAACCAGAAAGATAGCCAAGTGACCACTCCCAAAAAGGCAGAACGTGGGACGACGCCGGGGATAAAAAAATGAGAAAGAACCAAATGAGGAAATAGGGAAAACAATGGAGAAAAACGAAAAATGGACAAGGGGAAATACTCAAAGAAAATAAAAACGAGAAGCAAACGGTAAAGGGAAGAGGGGACAAAATGGAGGAGAAAAGGGATATAGTATACAGGGCAAAAAGGGAAAACGCGAAAACGAGCGGGGTAAGAGAAAGGTCGATGAGAAAAAAGAAGAAGAAGCTAGGAGACAGATGATAGAAAAGGAGTTGGCCCGAACGAGCAAAGGGCTGGAAGGAAACAAGGTGAAAAAAAAAGTAAAGAAAGGGGAAGGCGGAGGACACAATCGGAAAAAACAGTGGAGCGGACAAAGAGGAAATAGAACATCAACGAAAGGGAAGTAAGAGGCAGAAGAAGGGAAGAAGAACCAGGGAGTGAGAAAAGAGGAGAGCGCGGAGGAGGGTGAGAGCAAAGAAACAGAGAAGAGAAAGCCACACCACCAAGAGAGAAGGAATGGAACAGGTACCAGCGAACGAAAAAGCAAGGAAGTGCTGTAGTGCCCTTGATGAACAAAGAAAAAGAAAAGATAAAGAAGAAACGAAAGAGAAGCGACAGAGAGTGTACATCAAATAAACTATGCGACGGAGAAAAAAGGAAAGTGCGAAGAGGGACGGAGGAGAAAAAGATAAAGCGACAGTAAAGAAGTGGAGAGGTGTTAGTGGTATAAGAAGAAGAGACAGTGGTAGTCGACCGGTCTCAGAAAAGACATGTAAGAAGAACAAACAACAGTCTCAGGCCAGGCACAGAGAGGCGGGTCGGCTGTAGCCGAGAAAACGATAGGGAACGAAGAAAGAACGAGTACAGGAGATTAACGGGGGGTAAGGGAGCAACAGGGAAAAAGACGATAAAGGAAGGGACAAGCATTGCGAGACCACAGGGTCACGGAGATACAAGACAAGGGAGAAGACACGGAGAGACGGGGGAAGAGAGAAGTCGGCACATCAAAAGCTTGGAACGAAAAAATAGGGAAAAGAAAGGAAACAGTGGGGCATTTAAAGAAGCCAAAAGGGGCAACGGTGGAAGGAGGGGATCGGTAGAAGGCGCGAACGAAGAAAAAAGGACGAGAGACAAGCAAAGAAAGAGGAAAGAAATCATGGGGTAACAGGAGAGACAGAGATTTGAGTGGCGGAGAACGCACGGACAGAAGACGCGAGAGGAACGAAACCGAGAACAGACTGTTGGATAAAGGAGGGAAGAATAAGAACCGGTGAAACACAAAAAACCAAAACACAACGATACTAAAGCGATGATAAGGGAAAGGAGCACCAGAAGATGATGGGGAAATGATGAGGAAGCGAGGAGGAATAAATCACAAATCAAGTAATAACGGTTAAAAGGGGGAAAAGATAAGGGCAAGCGAAACAGAGAAATGAAAACAGAATGAAAGCGAAAGTAAGGAAAAATAAAGTTTGGAACAAGGAGAGACGAGTAGGAAACCGAACATGGTAATGCAACGCCAGGAGAAGCAAGAGAACGAAAGCAAAGAATAAAAACCTGCAGGATGTAAGAAAACAAAGTAAAGAGAACAGGTGCAGCTCGAACGACAGAAGACAAAAGAAAATATCAGAAACAAATGAAAACATGAAGGGACTAGGAAACAGAGAGGGGCAGAGCAGAAAAACCGCAGCAAGCCAAAGATTGGGAAAAAAATCGGAGAGAGCATGGAGACGGGGAAGCAAGCCATAAAACTGGGATACAAGAGCGAATGAGAGGGAACAAGATAGACGAACATGGGAAGAAGTGCAAGGTAAATAAAGAAGGCGGGAAGAAAGGATTGACAGAAAAAGGAGAAAACGGTAAAAGAGGGAACGGAAGAGAGCCAAGAATTGGTCAGAAAAGGAGAAGAGGCCGAAAACCGAAGAAAGAGAGCGGGGAAGAAAAACGAAGAAAGAAGGTAGATACAAAAAGGAGAAAGTAAAGAGAATCTCAGGCTGAGACATCCCTGACAGGGGAATGCACATGGACCAAGAGGTATAAAACAAACGAAAAAAGAGGAGGGGAGAATATGAGACAAGAAGGGAGAGACGGCAAAGAGGCGCGGGAAAGACAAGAACTAAGAGCAGACGACCGGGATCAATGGACGGCCCAATGGAGGGGGAGAACAACTAAAACCGACAAATAGAACGGAGCAGAGTAGTAAGCAAGGAAGGAAACGGGGAAGATGCGGAAGGAGTTACGAGACTGAAAAGAAAAGGGAAAAAAAGAAGAAACGAGAACAGAATAGGCAAACAACAAGCGAGGAAGGAGACGCAGGCTAGATGGAGAAAGGAAGACCCAGAAAACACCATGGGGAGGGGTTCGGCGAGAGGGGGACGAGAAATAGAGCAGGGGGAAAAAGGGAGTCAATAAAAATGGAGACCATCAAAGTAAAAAAACTGAAGGGCAGGAGGAAAAATCAAAAGAAAGGATATGACGGACAGGGAGGAGCGGCAGAGAAAGTAAACTGGAGCGAAACAAAGACTGGAACAGGAGACAAGACGACCGAACAAGTGAGAGAACGCAGTTTGAAAGAAAAAAATAAAAAATGAGGGAGTCAGCAAACCGAACGTGAGACCACCGGAAAGAATAGAAAAAACACAGGAAAGGGGCTTACAAAAGTGAGGAAGAAGAGATTAGGGGGGGAATAGAGAAATAAAAGAACAAGCAAAGAGGCGAAATGATAAAGCAGCAGGAAGGAGAGGTAAACAATGGAGAACAACGATCGGAAGGACGTAAAGCAGAAGAGAAGAAAACCGAGGAGAGAAACAAAGAGTGGGGTGGTGTAGTGGAGGTGCATGAGATAGACCAGCCTATCCAAAAGAGCAAAGAAGGGCAGACAAGGAACAAGGGGCAGGGACTGAAGAAGGCAAGCATAACAACAGAGGCAGTCAAAACCAAGACGGAATGAGAAGAAAGATAAAAGTGAGGGTCGCGAGGAAAAAAAAGAAAAAGAGCAATGAGCAAAGAAGAAATAAAGGAGACAGTAAAGAACTGAAAAAGAGCCAACAAGCCATCCGCCCCGCCCCCCTTCTGTGCCCGCTGGATGTTATCTTTATTTACAGTGCCCCAAAGTACTCACCGTGAAGGTGGACATTTACATTGTCCCGGTTACCAATAAAATCCAAAGTATCAAATGAAATAATAAAAGAGAAAAGAACAACAAAAGTAGCAAATTAATCCTTCACCGATGAGTATCAAAGAAAACAGAAAATTCACTCTCTCTATAAAAGGTTTTTAGGGATTGCGTGAGGCACCACAGTAGCACTCTTGCGTCGACTTGATTAACCCGAACAAGCCTCGATTTGGGTTTTTCCCTGGGCTTTTAAAGGCCAAACCCCGCCCCTTTTCGGGGCCATACCATTATACAGGTAAGTTTGCATTTCTCTGATACTAGTACCGCAGTTACTAGTATCCCCCATCTTAAATAATGACACCATATACACCCCATATGCATAACAATTAAAAAACATGTCATTCTTCACCTAATACATTAAATCTATCAACTTCATACACAAATATCTACCAAAACACCCAGACACTAAAACACAATGGTATCATCGCCCACTCCCGGCCACGTTGGATCGGCGCGACCCGGAAGTGCCATCATTTGTTGACGGCGGTTTGTTCGAGTCGGCCGATCGTACTGCAAGACAATTGACACACTTGAACTAACAAACATAAGACGAAACAAAGACAACGTGCAGGTATGTATGAAAATGTATGGAAACAGTTATGGAAAGTGGGAAAGACGAGAGATGAAAAAAATGTGTCCATGTGCCATCGGTGTTGCGTGTGCACCCACATCCCCCGACAGCGCTAACAGGAAAAAGGAGGGTAGTGGTTAATGAATGCGGTATGTAGCTGTGGGTGTGAATGTAGGTGTGTTAGTGCTGCTTCCCCAGCGGTGGTAGACAAAGTGAGTTTATCACATCACCTTCCCCTTCTCCAAGCCGCATACTGGCCGGGAACCTGGACAGGTAGTCGGCTACCACGTTGAGCCTCCCTGGACGATGCTTAATCTGGAACCGGTATGGCTGGAGGGCAAGGTACCACCGCGTGACTCTGGCATTGTGGTCCCTCATGGACTGAATCCAGGTCAGGGCTCGATGATCTGTCTCCAAGTCAAACTCCCTACCTAGTAGGTAATACCTCAAACTGTCCAATGACCACTTAATGGCCAGTCCTTCCTTCTCAATTGCTGAATATCTTGTCTCCCTAGGCAACAGCTTTCGGCTGAGATAGACAACCGGTCTCTCCTCTCCTGGGTTTCCTTGAGCCAGAACCGCTCCTATTCCTAATGCGGATGCGTCCACCTGCACCAGGAATCTAGCTGCGAAGTCTGGACTCTGTAGGACCGGACTGGAACACATCCTCTCCTTCAGTGCTGTGAAGGCTGTCTCGCAGTCATCGGTCCAGGGAATCGGGTTTGTTACGGTCTTGGACAAGAGGTTTGTCAGGGGAGCTGCGATGGAGGCGAAGTTTGGTACGAACCTCCGGTACCAACCCACCAGTCCCAAGAACGATCTCATGTCCTTCTTGGTCTTTGGCTGTGGGCTTCTTCTTATTGCCTCCACCTTATCAATCTGCGGCCTCAACTGTCCATTGCCCAGATGATACCCCAGATAATTGGTCTCTTGTCTTGCCCACTCGCATTTGGAAACGTTAAGTGTTAATCCTGCCTTTTCTATCCTCTTTAGGATCTCTTGGAGGTGTTGTAGATGCTCTGGCCAAGAGTTGCTGTATATCACTACATCATCCAGGTAAGCCGCAGAGCAGTCTTCACAGCCTTGGAGGACACGGTCCATCAGTCTCTGAAAGGTGGCCGGTGCTCCATGCAGACCAAACGGAAGGACTGTGAATTGGTACAAACCTAATGGTGTTCGGAATGCTGTGTACGGTCTGGACTCAGGGTTGAGGGGTACCTGCCAGTATCCCTTACACAGATCTAGCGTAGTGATAAACTGGGATCTTCCAATATTTTCCAGCAGATCATCTATCCTTGGCATCGGATACGCATCAAATTTTGACTGGGCGTTGAGCTTGCGGAAGTCGATGCAGACACGTAGGGATCCGTCTTTCTTGGGGACGATTACCATTGGACTGCTCCATTCACTCATCGAAGGTTCGATCACTCCCAGCTCCTTCATAACTTTTATTTCTTCCCTTAAGGGTTCTCCCAGCCTCTCTGGCACTCGGTAGGGACGTTGACGTGATGGTGTTGGGTCGGACAGGTGAATAGTATGGTGGATCAGCTCAGTCCGTCCAGGTCTCTGACAGAATAGAGTGGGAATCTGATTCAAGAGGTGCTGCAGCCCTTCCCTCTTGGGATTCTCTAGGTGTGTTAGGTTCACTACCGATGGCTGTCTCTTCACATCCTCTGAATCCTCGTCCTCTTCCACCTTCCTCACCAATAGTGATGTCTCTGGTCCCATACCGGGCGGCTCCTTCCATTCCTTCAGTAAGTTCACATGGTAGGTTTGCCTGGTCTTGCCCTTGTCAGGATGATGGACTTCATAAGTCACTGGCCCCATCTTGCGAGCCACAGTATATGGTCCTTGCCACTTGGTTAAAAGCTTGTGTGTTGACGTTGGTAAAAGTAGTAACACTTTCTGCCCAGGCTTAAACTGTCGTAGCCTGGCATGTTGGTCATACCACCTTTTCTGTGCTTGTTGCTTTTCCATTAAATTCTCTTTAGCCTGTTCTCTGTACTGCTCCAGCCGATCTCTCATCTCCAGTACGTACTGTACTATCCCCTTCTCCTTCTTTGGATCAGGTTTCTCCCAGCTTTCCTTTAACAGGTCCAAGGGTCCTTGTACCTGCCATCCATACAGGAGTTCAAAGGGTGAGAAGCCTGTCGATGCTTGAGGTACCTCTCTATAGGCGAACAACACAAACGGCAGCCACTTGTCCCAGTCTTTTCCCGTGTCTGCAACGAACTTCCGCAGCATGTTCTTAAGCGTTTGATTGAACCTCTCCACCAATCCATCTGTCTGTGGATGATATGGAGTTGTCCGTACCGCTTTGATTCCCAGTTGGGTGTTCAGCTGCCCCATCAGTCGTGACGTGAAGTTCGTTCCTTGGTCTGTTAGAATCTCCCCAGGTATTCCGAATCGAGAAGAGTTGGATTAGTGCCTGGATGATCTTGGGTGTGGGTAATTGATCGCAGTGGAATTGCCTCAGGATACCTTGTGGCGTAGTCGCTGATCACAAGGATAAAGCGATGTCCAGCACTACTTCTCTCCAGTGGTCCCACAATATCCATAGCGATCCGCCTAAAAGGTGTTGAGATCACAGGGAGAGGTTGTAGGGGAGCTCTACCCCGCTGGGACACAGCACTCGTCTTTTGACAGATGGCACATGTGTTACATTGTGTTTTAACATCACTGTATAGTGTGGGCCAACAAAACCTTGAACTAATGCGTGTGTATGTTTTCTGCTGACCCAGGTGGCCAGCCCATGGAACAGTGTGTGCCAGGTGCAAGACAAGAGGACGACAACATAAGGGTACAACTAAACGCGTCACATCATTGCTTTGCATATATAACACACCATTCAACATTACACATTGTTCTTTGCCTCCCTCTGTCCGATCGTCACACTCAGCTTTATCAATTAGGTTCTTTAAGGTTTCATCCTCTCTTTGTAATTGGGCTATGTTCCCTGGGACTTTCCAGCCATCCACTTCCAATCCCTCCACCGAGGTTTCAGAGGCTGGTGTACCCAGGTACTTCTCTAGCCGTCGTTGTCTACGTGATTTCCTAGGCTTTTAGTCCCGCCCTGCAGCAGACTATCGCTTAAGTCTGGCAGCGGCTGCAGACCTGCCCTGGCTTGAGCTCTGGTAAATGCAGGACATGACACATCGACATTGGTATTCATGACAGTATTTTTAGAATCTCCACTGGCGGGTTGCAAAAGTTCATATAATACTGGAAAATCTCTTCCCAGAATCATGTCTGCCGGTAAATTGTCCACTATGGCAACATTTAACAAAAACATTTGTTCAGCTACCTCTACCATCACTTCCGCTCGGGGGATATCTCTTTACATCCCCATGCACACACTGCACAGAGGTAGTGTTCACATAGTTTACATTATTCACCCAGCAAGATTTCATCATTGACAGAGAACTGCCAGTGTCCAACAATGCCCTCAGAGCATGTCCGTTCACAGTCACATCATATGTGTTGAACCCTTCCCCTACAGAGTCAAAATCACAGTCCTCCTCTCTAGGCACATAACAAAACCCAGTGAGCTTTGCTTTGCGAACAGGACACACAGCTGCCTTGTGTCCTGGCTGCTGGCAGTAAAAACAGAGCCAATCCTTGGTGTTGACCTAGGATTTGGTACATTTTCAGACCGTTCAACTCGCCTTTTTTCGAACCCAGAGTTATGGGAAACACCGCGTACAGTACCTTTATATGGTTGAGTACGGAGATCTCCATGGTGTACATTCAGATACTGCTGTGCCAACTTCGATGCAGCCAGTCCGGACGTCGGCTCGTGCTCTCTTACCCAGGTGCGTGCGTCGTAGGGTATCACTCGAAGAAACTGTTCCCAGGACAATAGTTTCCAATCTCCTCTTTAGAACGTTCCTCTGGTCGTACCCATCGCTTGTAGATTCGTCAGCCGATGATAAGTCTCCGTTGGTGATTCCAGCTGGAACGGTCGATATCCTGAAGCGCTGCCGATATGTTTCTGGAGAGATGTTGAATTTCTCCAGCAGTGCTGTCTTCAGGTGCGCGTAGCTCTCTGCCTGCTGTTCATCCATAGCCAGATACGCCTCCAGTGCTTGCCCGGTTTAACACGGCACCAAACGATAGCTCCCATTCTTCCTCCGGCCACTTCCAGGTCTTTGCCAGACGCTCGAACCGCCGAAGATAGTTCTCGATATCTTCCCCTGGTAGGAAGCTCGGTAACTTTGGTCCAGCCCAATGCGTTGTCTCTCTCGCTGGTGTGACACTCGGGGAGTCTACGATGGAGCTTGGTCTGCGTCGAGTGGATACCCCTGGTGCTGGTGTCGGTAATTCCATGCGGATACTTCCACCATCCATCGAGATCTCAGCAGGACGAGTCGACTGCACAATGGACTCACGAAGCCCTCGAAGCTCCAGCATATATCGCTCCTCTCTCTCCTCTTGAGAGTCGAGAAATCGACGCATGAGGGAAATCATTTCCCCCTTACCTGACTCCTCAGGCTTAGAAACTGGAATTGGCTTGTGTGGGACTCCCACGGCTTCCTCCTCACCCTCCGAAGTCTCCACCGAATTCCAGGCCTCCTCTTCACCTGACACCACCTTCATCTGGGACCGTAACCCTGTCCGGGGTTTCCGACCCTTTGGCGCTTTCTGCGAGTTGCCATCCCACCGCTGCCACCAAATGTGATGAAAACGAGCCCACCAGCTCGTTTTCGGGAGGAATTGTGAATCCAAAGAGATGTAAAAAGATGATGGCACACTCGCAGAAACACTTCTGTGCAAGATGGTGTTTATTTACAGTGCCACAAAAGTAATCCACAGTGAAGGTGGACATTTACAGTGTCCCGGTTACCAATAAAATCCAAAGTATCAAATGAAATAATAAAAGAGAAAAGAACAACAAAAGTAGCAAATTAATCCTTCACCGATGAGTATCAAAGAAAACAGAAAATTCACTCTCTCTATAAAAGGTTTTTAGGGATTGCGTGAGGCACCACAGTAGCACTCTTGCGTCGACTTGATTAACCCGAACAAGCCTCGATTTGGGTTTTTCCCTGGGCTTTTAAAGGCCAAACCCCGCCCCTTTTCGGGGCCATACCATTATACAGGTAAGTTTGCATTTCTCTGATACTAGTACCGCAGTTACTAGTATCCCCCATCTTAAATAATGACACCATATACACCCCATATGCATAACAATTAACAAACATGTCATTCTTCACCTAATACATTAAATCTATCAACTTCATACACAAATATCTACCAAAACACCCAGACACTAAAACACAATGGTATCATCGCCCACTCCCGGCCACGTTGGATCGGCGCGACCCGGAAGTGCCATCATTTGTTGACGGCGGTTTGTTCGAGTCGGCCGATCGTACTGCAAGACAATTGACACACTTGAACTAACAAACATAAGACGAAACAAAGACAACGTGCAGGTATGTATGAAAATGTATGGAAACAGTTATGGAAAGTGGGAAAGACGAGAGATGAAAAAAATGTGTCCATGTGCCATCGGTGTTGCGTGTGCACCCACATCCCCCGACAGCGCTAACAGGAAAAAGGAGGGTAGTGGTTAATGAATGCGGTATGTAGCTGTGGGTGTGAATGTAGGTGTGTTAGTGCTGCTTCCCCAGCGGTGGTAGACAAAGTGAGTTTATCACAGGGTGCAGTATGTATGCGATCGGCCATTGTCCGCCATATTGATGATCTTCTTCTCCTTTTTATTGGCGGGGAGTAAATTACGTTTGTGGTGCATATCCGCCACCTGTACTGGAGTGTACACGGGCCAGAGATGAACCATGTGACGTAATAACAAGCGCAACAACTTAAGTTCTGAGAGACAGGTGCATTATTAACATCAGTAATGCTAACTTTACAAACATGTTGCAAATGCTGGGAAACACTCATGAAAGGTAATGTCTTCACAAAGGAGACGTCGGGCAGCTGGTCGAGCACTGCTGATTTTATTGTCAAGGAATATAAGTATTCTTACACTTATATAAGTGTACCCTGGAAATGCATTGCTAGCTGACACCTACACTTGTGCACAGTATTATTGAGTGCTGACCAATACTCATTTTTTTCTGAAAATGATATATTGTATTAAAATAGGCTCATAAATGTAATTGTATTGCCATATGCCATCTATGCATTAATACAGACTACAATCATTTGAATGCATACGTTTTCAGTGAAGCAATGACATAATGCATGAAGTAATGTAATATGTTTTATTTACAGAAAACTATCAAATATGAATAAAAAAATACGTAAATTTGATGTAAGAAAATAAATGAATTGTATAATTATTAATACATATACAAGTAAACATCACACAAATCAAAGCTTTATTTCAATTGATTGTCGTAATTAACAAATGATCCCGTATCTACAGGCGTTGAACCCCACATCCTACTGCCATCTAGCAGCGGACCACCGTCGCCACCTTGGTGATTTTAAGTACCGTGCTCATCTGTGCCTGTAACAGTCAAACAAGATTCAAGTGACCTCTGTGGTTTGTGCTCAATACTGCATTAAAATGAGGAGGTAGTTTCACATGTGCTAACTCGCTGTTTATTCAACTCACATTTTACTAAATTCATCAACAGTACTAATGGACAATTAAAATATATACATTATGTTTAGTTACTTAAGTAAATATGTTTATTTACATTACTCGTATGTATCTATGCAAGCAGTGAACAATGCTGTGTACCACATGTTAACAGACGTAAGCTTCATTACTGTATTTTATGTTATGATGTGCTTATTTGCAATATCGAGAAAATGACAGTATTTGACAGTATAGAAGACGCATGCGTGTGTGTGTGGAACGCCCCTTTGAGCTAGATATATTAAAACACTGCATTTTAACAGCAAAATCACAAATATACTAAACTATGTAGCATCTCACTTGTTAACTTTACTCCACAGCACTTTAACAAATGCGAGAAGCGTTTTGGCTATTAATATTCACATTTGAAAACACCTGCCTCGCAGTTCTCCGCCATGCTCCTGTATGAACTTTTCCTGTCCCGTGGGCTCATGGGATAGACAAGTATCCCAAGTATCTGTCGCTGGGTGCTTCAGGATTTGGGCGTAACCAGTAAGACATCCGGGAATTTCTCACCTACTCTTTTATGAATACTGAGGATTCGGACATACCTGCTATATAGTATGAGAAAACACAGTAGTAAGTAGGCGAATTCGGACACAACAGTATACGCACGTCCAAATCTCGCGAGAAACAGTGCACCAGCCGGGAAATTCTTGCCTACTGTTTTATGAAGACCGAGGTTTCGGACATACTGTTCGTTCGCCTACTGCTTTTCGCCTACTATATAGTTTGACAGCATGCGATTTCGGACTCTGACTGCTGTGCTGTGCGCACCTGCACAGAGACGTGAGAGGCATCGAAACTTGACAGCCTTTTTTTTTTAAAACAGAAACACGCACACACTCATATACGTATGGTATATTCATAAAAAAAATCCCCAGAAAAAAAGGAAGAAAAGTGCAGGGGCTCAAGCCCCTTTTGATGTCTGTGTGTGCACGTGTCTGCTGGTACTTAGGCTCAAACCTGCAAACCATTGGGTTACAAGTGTGACTCCCTAGCGATTACGCCACGACTGCACGTCTCTGACCTTCTGGACTCTCACAGCTTCACTAGGTAAAGACCTCCTCATTGCTGAAGAATATAGTGAATCTTTAATGGATTTAATCAAATTAAGAATGAACCTGCACACAATTACATAATCATCTTTACAATTTACTCCACATCTGGTAGAGAGGTGTTGGCATACATATTTTTGTATGTTCAATTTTCTGTGACACACAAGTACTCACATTTGAGAAATGATCAAACTGACAACGGTTTTGAGAAGTTTTATAAATGAGGCTCTTGAACACAATTTGATCATACTTTGGTCACTCGTGTGGATGTTTGTTTATTTTCATGATTTATTTTTATTATAATGTATGAAAAGCTGCTTTACAACAACAGAAATTGTGCAAAGCGCTGTGAAAAGAAACTTGATTTGAACTGAGTAAGTCAACAGCATATAAATGTGTTTTTTTATGTAATTCTCTGTGAGACTCGGCTCTCCTGTTTTTGCTAAGTGGTTGATATCCTTAGGACAGCATCATGTTGACCCTGGGACAACATTTAAATCAACCAATCAGATTTCAGAAAGAAATATACAGTTTATTTTAAAGTAATCTTCCGACCAGGATTAGGTGCTTCTAGACCGTTGTTTTTCACTTGTCATGTCCCTCTGATTTTAGGGGTAAGTTATGGTTAGTGTTGGGCTTAGGGTTTATTTATACAAATGTTGTCCTTAGGTCAACAAAATATGTTGCCCTGAGGACATCAACCACTTGGCAAAATCAGGTCGAGCGTGAACACACATACTGCGAAAACAGTGTGTGGCTTGTAAAAGCATCTAACAAATGCATAAGTGCATGTAGTGGAGATGTTTTAATGACTGAAACAATATGAGCCACGCAAAGCATTATACGAATATGAAATTCATTTCTGTGCGTCGCTGATTCAAAGGGAGGACAGTGAAACTTTACCCTTATCGTCATCTGCATGCAAGTCTTTTACCGTACGCTCGAATGAGTACGCGCACTGCTATAAGTCAAACACAATTAAGGGAAGTCCAGAAGGAGCTGTGGAGGAGGAGAGAGGACGCTTGAGAGACGATTGACAGGACTCCTTCCAAACAGAACACCGCATCCATGTGCTAAATTAATGACGTAATGATGGTTTCTTGTCTCTTCGCTTTTCAAACGTTCTCTGCTTGTCATACTTGTGAGCTGCTGAACTGCTTCAATTTAATGGAGTTTACTTGAAGATTGTCAGTTCTATTATAAAAAACCAGAGCAGAAGATGGCAGCACAGCTGAAGCGTCATGCGAGCACAAACGTGAAGCGTGTACTGCTGTGCTCAGACCTACTAGAATGTTCAGCAAGGAAACAATATTGAAACAGATGGACCCACCTCTGTTCCCCATGCTTTATGACAATCATCAGATACATGAGTCTGAAATAAAATCCTTTAATTTCAGAAGAAAACAAATTCACCAAACATGATGGGTTGATGTGCAGGAGTAGCTGGCTTGTACCCTATTTCTAAAGAGTGCATCTAAACAACAAGAACAACAACAATAACAAAAGCAATAGGTGGGTTCTACATTTTCAAACTTTCAAATTACATTTACATTTAATAAAACCACAAAACCCAGAGAAACAAGACTAAAACAACCCTCAACTTTGCCACGATCACATATTCAGGAGCCTGCAGTGGATGAGATCTGATCTTCTTCTATTTCGGACCGTCTGACCAGTGCTGATGTTCTAGTCCATTGCTGATGGTTTCGTCCTGCATGAGGTAGCTGACTAGAAACCATTGAAACACTGAATATAGTAGGGCTGTAGAAAGACATCTATCATGTCATTGGTCTATCCTGTCGTTTGGGAAAGAGACACGGCTTGTGTTGTGAGAGTAGCACCATCCTAATGCACATCAGTACAAACATACACAGGGATGCTAAAGGAAACATTTGCTTTTGGGCCTGTTGATAGATGAAGATGGGAAAAGGATACTAGGTAGGCCACTCACTCTCGTTCAATACTTGAATCAAATGCACAGGGGGAATAGCACCTCAACAATAAATAAATAAACCCAAGATGTCGTTTGTCACTGGCGTTATGTAATGTTCTCAGAGAGATGAGAGAGCTCTAGAAGAGTCAGTGCAGATTCTACACCAACATTGATTGAAGTCATCCTCTCGTCTGTACTCTCTCGCTCCGGACCGAGTGCAGTCTACGCTGCTTTGTCTTTATAAGAAACAAACTGCTCCCACATCCACACCAAACTCCTGGTTTGCTCCTCCGATGTCCATAGGGGCGATGTCCACGATGGGTAGACGTGAAGTCTTCTGTGACTTGTACTCGATCACCGTCTTTCCCCATTGTCCTGTGTGTTTCTGTAGAGATCAAGAGAACTGGACTGTAAACCCATACGGCAGAAAGCTGCTCTATCCATCTGAATGCAGTGTTGTTACCAAACCAAAAATGGGACTTCTCGATGCCAATAGTGAATCAATAGCATGCAAAGTAATTCAATAATAGGGTCCCTTGAATCTGGTTTCAAAGCACATCTCAACAAGCTAATCAAGGTCTTCAGGATCACTGGAAAATCCCATGTGAGTGAGTTTGATCAGGGTTTGAGCAAAACTCTACAGGGCACTGGCCCTTCCCGACCGGATTTGAGGAACCCTGCCTTACAATAAAGTTGTATTTGTTAACATTAGTAAATGCAGTAACTAACATCAACTAACATGGTTTTCAGCCGTAATTAATCCTTGCTTATATTTGTTCATACATAAATAACAAGCAACCTGCCTGACGAAGAAGACCTGATGGCTTGTTATTTATTAAACCTTTTGTTTGCTCTGCTTTTATGGAAATGTATTTTTGTCCTGCTCCTGAGCCCCTGGGGTTTGGGCATGTTTTGTTTTGAATATTTCTTCAGCTCCATAAAATGATTAATGTTAGTTCAAGGTGCATAAACTAAGGATAACAGTGACAATGTTTGATTTGATTACCACATGTAATCTCTCAGATTCTCTTGGTTACAAAAGTGAAATAATGCCACTTTACACATCTGCTCTGTTGACAAAAGTGTTTATGTTTGCTGTCATGACCTTCATTTCGTCACCCTGAAAGGAAAGAAGGTTTAACATGCTCACTGACTAAAGAGAACACTCACGCCCACATACTGGCCCGCACATGAACACATCTCAGGAAATACAGATCAAAAACTTGTGCATTCTTAAAGTATCGATACCATCACCTGAAAACACTTCTGTGAATCGAGAATCATTGGAAGTGTCTGGATGATTTGTGTGTTTTCTCACCGTGCAATCATCCTGGAGAACAGTGTACGTGAAGCGGCTGTTACCCTCAGCTCTGATCTCCACGTCATTGGAGCCCTGCAGCAGCAGAGCCTTCTTCAGGTTGCCGTTGGCCTCGTCCATGTAGGCGATGCTGTTCTTGCAGTGGTACGTGAGGTTCTGCGAAGCCTCTGTGGACAGAAGTCTCAGGAAGGTCATCTGAATACTCGCTGTATTCGGTGCCAGATTGTCATCTCCATAGCTGAACTGTGGGAGTCAGAAAGAGAAGCGAAGGTGAAAATCCCAGTTTGGCAAGATGGTTTTCACCGAGAGCAGGAAAAGATGGACTTACGTCGAATCCACCATTCATGGCTTCTGCGAACCACACATGTTTTCGTTCTGTACCCTTGCTGCTCCACCAGTTCTTGCGTGGTATGTTTGAGGGCTTTGGATACACACAGGTCTCACCCGTCTCCATGTTGCAGAACACCTTGATAGCATCAACCGTGCAGCCCTGGTTAGGATCGATCCAGTACTCGCCTACAAAGAAAAAAAAAGATTAATTACGACTGAATGTATGCACTGTAAACTTTGGGCTGTCGACCAAGTGTGCACTGTGCCCTTACTCGACACACAAACTCACCACTCTTCCAATCGGGGTGACAGAGTTTGAGATCTCTGCAGGTGCGGGCAGGGTTCTTCTTGGTACCGTCAGGGCTGCGGATGTTCTCCATCTGGTTGTTCAGGGATTTCAGAGTAGCATCTACCTCTGCGTCATGTTGTGGAGTTCCTTCTGCCGCTTGGTCTGCCCTCATGTACCTCAAGGGATCTGGGCCCTTTTCAGGTTGAGACAGACCGGCAAATGCAGACATGTCTATACCAGGCCCTGCTGGGCCAGGAGGACCGGGGGGTCCGGGGTTTCCAGGGGGACCCTGAGGAAAAAGCAAGAAATATCATCTTGTTAAGTGTCTTAAAATTTCTTTCTGATCAGGATAATGTACTCACGGCTGGCCCGTTCTCGCCAGAACGACCACGAGGTCCAGGGGGTCCGATGGGTCCAGGCGAGCCGTTTGTTCCCTCTTTTCCATATGGACCGACAGGGCCTGGGGGACCCTGGAGAGAGTCAGCGAGAAAAGTCTCAGCAAAGGTCAAAGGTGTTAATCTTTATAGATGCTCGGGGTACATACTCTTGCTCCAGCAGGTCCAGCAGGTCCAGTAGCACCCTGGTCACCGGGCTGGCCCTATGTGTGCACAAAATGCCATTGTGTTAATAACAACAACGACAATTCAACTCAAAACGTTTTTACATGTCAGTAGACTTAGAGAATACTTGTCACATGGTGTTGTACGCATGGCATAACAGAAACAACAAAGGTATCAATTAAAAAGGTCTGCATATTCTGGTCCCTCCAATTTTCTGAACATGAAATGTTTTCAGTGTCAAGTTCAATTCACACCTGCTTAGTTCATGTGTTACAAAACACAGCAACTTACAGGAGGCCCTGGCAGACCCTGAAGACCGGTGAATCCTCTGTGTCCTTTCTGTCCTCTATCGCCTGTGTCGCCAGCCTCTCCCTTATCCCCCCGCGGCCCTTGTGGTCCCTGTGATAGATGCACATAAGCACAGCAACTGCACACTAAATCTCCAAACTTTATTCAGAAAGAAAAAGTGACTTTTTCCGGATCAGAGAGGCTTGTGTAATAGTACAGAAGTACTCACGGGCATTCCTCGAGCTCCAGCGGGTCCAGAAGGTCCAGCGGGTCCTTTTGGTCCCTGCATGTAAAGGGCCATTCATGTAAAAAAGTGACTTTTTCAATTTCCGTGATGTACATTTTCAAACAACATGAACATAAAGAGAGATGATTTTGATGTGATCTTCCTCCTTTTTAACGTTGGCATTTTGGATTCTGTGCTTCTTTTGTTTTATTTTACGTGGTTGTGAGGTGAGAAGTACTTACGGCCTCTCCTCTGTCCCCCTGTTTACCCGTGGGTCCAACCGGACCAGGTGCACCAGGACCACCGGGAGCACCAGGAGAGCCCGCTGGACCGGTGTCACCTCTATCACCCTGAACACAACAGAGTTTCACTTGAGTTCAGCTGCTGAATAAACGACGATGTGAAAGACTTTTGAAATAAATCCTAGCTTACATTTCTCTTCTGTACAGATTTAACATGTTTGTATGCTTTGAGAAGAAAATGTACCAACCCTAGCCAAAGCTAGTATGTGGAATAATGAAATGATATGGCCAGATGGCTGCCTGAGAAAATCAATCCCATGAATATGAAACAATTTGGGGATTGTTGAATTGACATGAAGAAGCAATCATTAAACAAAATTATGATGTCTTGTCTAAGCTAAAGAAACTGTTTGTCATGTGCTGGTCCAAAGCAACTAGCTCTGCTCAGGGCCAGCTAATAACCACCTTATAAGTTGCACAAGACTAGCTTGTACCAGCCAATGACCAACTAAAGACCAGCTCAAACCAGCAGTCATGCTTCAAAACATACCTAACCAGCATATGCGTTTTTTTCAACATGGTTGTTTATCAGTCTGGCTAGTGACTAGTAACATAACAATTGATATATTGAATTTATATTAATTGCAATAAATAAACAAAGTGTAACTTTGTAAAGTGTAAAGTCAAATGGCGTTTTTTTCTTCTACTGTTAACCAAAATCAACATATGCATTTGGCAGATGCTTTAATCCAAAGCGACTAACATTGCATTATCCTATAAATGTGTTTCTATGTATGTGCAATACCATGGGGTCGAAACCACGACCTTGGCGTTGTTAACGCCATGCTCTTACCACTGAGCTACAGGAAAGCTATAACAATAACTAGACATAGTTTTAACTTCCAAGATAAATTAATTTACTTGTTGTCAGAAATAATCTACTCTATGGGGACTCTATTGTTAGCGATTCTTTGTGGAAGTCTACTGGACCTTAGGTTTGGGTCACATAAGGTTTGTTGTTTCTACTGCTATGCCATATATTATCCTTCAAGTCACTATTTTACAATGGCATTTTATTTATATAGCACTATTAATTTCAACCATAGGTTGACCAATGTGCTTTAACATCAAAAGAGACAAAAAAGAGCATAAAAAGAATAAAACAGAAAATACAAGAAATACAAAGATAACAATTAACTATAAAAAGCCTTATCAAGGTATCTAGGTCTTTAACCTAGACTTAAAGGACACGTTCGATGCGATTCCCATTTTTCAACCTTTAGTTAGTGTGTAATGTTGCTGTTCGACCATAAACAATATCTGCAAAATGATAAAGCTTAAAGTTCAGTGCCAAGCAAGATATTGTCTTTAACAGAATTCACTTTTCAAGGACTACAGAGAACGGCTGGAATCAGAGTACAGCCCTCTACTTCCCGGGTACATGATGTCACCATTCCGAGTGCTTTTAATAGCCTTCGCCCAAAGGAATACGCCCAAAAAGGGGAGAGGCCTTCCTCAGAGAAGTGGAAGATCCGCTGGAGTAGTGTTTGGTTATCAGAGATCGTAAACATTTGACTGAGCTACACGCTAAACTACTTTCACTTTCATCACAGTCCTACAGCTGGTCATAAGAGTTCAGCTACACACATTCTGAGATAACCAACTGTCAAATAACAGCTTCATGACTTTAACATCGGCTGTGAAAGCTGTTCTGTGTAATACACTGATATTGTGTGTGTGCATACCTCTAAAACATTTCTATCAAATGTCCCTGGAAGTCCTGCTTGCAAATGTCTCCTGGTCAATCTGATGGTTTTATTATCCAACTCGGGTCCAATATAAAAACGCAAAACTAATGCTTCTGTTATTAGTGTTAATTAATATAACCGGTCTGACGCCATTCGGTCCGGTGTCATTTTCCTCGCCATAGTAGACAAAATGCGATCTCTAACAAAGATTGATGTTTGCACATGCACTAGCAGACCTCCGTTACACTTTGATCAATCTGCATGTTTTAACTGATGAAGTGAAGTTGACGCCATTGTTACTGTTTATTGCTAAAAGCCAAAGTTTATGAATACACGTGGACTGAGAGGGGCACCGACCAATCACAACAGCCTAAGGAGCGTAACTCGTTAATATGGTAGGGGTGGGACTTCACACACACACTCTAAGCGGGGGACCAATCACGACAGACCAGGTCAGCTTTACCAATCAGAGCGTTTCGGAAGGCAGGACTTTGAAGAAACCGGAAGAAATCCAGTCGTTTTGTGAGAAGAGAGACAGCGGTGGACGATAGACTTGAAATATGTGAAATATAAAAGGTTTTTTTTTAACTAAAACATGAACATCCATTGTAAAACACCCAAAAAACACAATCAAAGGTTCGAAAACAGGGAAAAAACGGGGCATTTAAAGGAAGACACAGATGGAGCATTTTTTATTGAAATGAGCAGTGCATTCCAACGTTGAGGGGCAACAAAAGAGAAGGCTCGGAAACCCCTGCGCTTTCGATTCATCTTGGGAAACGACAGAGTCTGATTGTTAGAAGAACGAAAAGATCTAAAAGCCTTTTTCTCAACCAGTAAATCAGAAATGTAAGAGGGACCCAGACCATTTAGCGATTTAAAAAGATATATACAGTTGAAGTCAAAGTTTACACCCCCCTGGCAGAATCTGGAAATGCTTAAAATTTGGGAAAAATAAGAGGAATTAAAGGCCCTGAAGAATTTATTTTACAAAAGAGATGTTAACATGAAGTTTACATCAGGGATAATAATAGAATTGATAAAAAAATGGCCCAGGTCTAAAGTTTACAACCCCCTAATTCTCTTGATACTGTATGATGTTATCTGCACAACCAATAACAGTTTTTATGTTTTGTCATAGTTGTAAGGGTTTTTTTGTTTGTCCTGAGTCATTAAATTGTCCACTGATCTTCAGAAAAAAATACGATTAATTTAAATTCAGGTGGGTGTAAATCTGTGAAAATACAATATATATATATATATATATATAAACAAAACAATAACAATTTACACCAAAAAACATTTTCAGAGGTTTTCACCCACCTGACTTTAAATGAATCGTGTTGCCTTCATGAGTATCACTGAATGTTTCTATCTATTGTAATAGTTGTGTATGAGTCTCTTGATTGTCACAGTGGCTAAATTAACAAAAAATAAATCGTCAGCAACTTCTGATTTTGGATATCAGCATAGCAGTGATGAATTTATGAACTACTTCACAAATAAAAATGATGATATTAGAGAAAAAAATGATAACTATGCAACCAGAGGCTATACTAAGTTTTTCAAAACAATCCAAGGTTTTTATTTAGAATGGTGGCTACCCTAACAAATGACCAGACACCACCTGATCAGAAAATTCCAGCACACCTTAGAAGTAATGACTTCATACTATTTTTAACAGAGAAAATTTAAAACATTAGAAAATAAATAACTAACGCTAAACTTTTAAGTCTGTCCTATGAACCAACATCAGCTACCCCCCTCTAGAACGTGTTTCTCACCCACAGGCCTAGAAGAGTTAAACAAACTTATCACAGAATCTAAATCGACAACATGTTTATTAGACCCCATACCCACAAAACTATTAAAAGAGTTTTTACTGGTTGCAGTAGAGCCTATTCTTAATATTATTAACTCCTCTCTCACTCTAGGTCATGTTCCAAAACCCTTTAAGCTGGCTGCTGTTAAAGCCACTCATTAAGAAACCGCACTTAGACCCAAATGAACAAGGAAACATCTTGGAACGAGACGTTGTGTCGAACCGACAGATGGGGTTTGTCTTGAAGCCTATCAACTTCTGACTAGTTTAGAAAAGGCCAATGAAATTGGCGAATAAAATTTGCATGCCGGACTCCGCCTCTGGATATCCGGGTATAAAAGGGAGACGCCGTGCTGCATTCATTCACCTTTGGGATAAGGAGCCTGAGAGCCTCTCACGACTGCTCCAGCGGGCTGCACGCGTTGTGGCATGATGGACACAACATCTTGTTCCCTCCATCAGGGAACCAAAGTTACATCCATAACCAAGACGTTCCCTTTCAGTCGGTCTCTCGATGTTGTGTCGAACCGACAGATGGGGTTCCTATGAAAAACGCCACGGCTCTGTGCCGCGTCACAATCTCTAGTGAAGCGACTGTGACTGGCCTGGGTGTGTCAGACGCGAGCGCTACTGCGAAATTGTAACCTTCCATGTGATAGGTAGGGGGTCCCAGAGCTTTTGGAAAGGTGGGAAGCCCCTGCCTCCGGCCGTCACAGGCGGCGGCCTTGTTTCTCTAACAGCGAAAAGCCGCCCGGCACCGTAGGGGCCACTGGGTAAGCGCTATTTCCTCAGTGAGGGAATGCGCTACAGAAACCACTTCCTACCATAGGGAGGAGTTTAGTGGAGACACCAACATGGTCTTGCCGGTAGGGGAGAACTCATGGGAGGAATATGCGGACTGAAGGAGTTTACCGCAAGGTGGAGGTCAACCTAGGGACGGTCATAGGTTGCTCCTGAAGCTCTGTGTGCGGTCCAAGTAGAGGCTCAATGCGAGCACTGGACACAACATGGATGGGGTTGAGTCTTCTGCGCCTGCAAGTTCACCACCTGGTCTCGAGGGGGAGTGGTGGGAACTTTGGGCACGTAGCCGGGCCGGGGTCTCACGATAACGTGAGAATGACCGGGCCCGAGTTCTAGGCAGTCTGTGGACACAGAGAATGCTTGTAGGTCCCCTACCCTCTTGATGGAGGCGAGCGTGCGGAAAAGGTTCAAGCAGTTCAACACTGACTGTGCGCGTTTGGTCGTCAGTTGCGCTGTCATGGAGACAGAGTCGAGTTGACCTGTAGTCCCAAGCACCAGGTGTGTACACACTCCTTGTGTGTACACAACAGATCTCGCAAGTGTGCCAAGATATGCAAGTCGTCGAGATAGTTTACTACCTGCACGCCCTTCTCCCTGAGGGGAGCGAGGGCGGCTTCCACGACCTTCATAAAGACTCGTACGGACAGGGAAAGACCGATAGGGAGGACCCTGTACTGATATGCCCGCCCCTCGAAAGAGAACCGTAGGAACGGGCGATGACGAGGGACAATCAAGACATGAAAGTATGCGTCCTTCAGGTCGATTGCCATGAACCAATCCTGACACCGGTAGAAGTCAGGATGCGCTTCTGCGTGTGGATCCTGAACGGCAGCTTGTGTAGGTGCCTGTTCAGGGTACGCAGATCTAGAATGGGGCGCAGCCCCCGCCTATCTTGGGGACAATGAAGTACAGGCTGTAAAACCAGTTGAACTTCTTGGCTAGAGGGGACGAGCTTGATCGCTTCCTGTGCCAGAAGGGTGGTGACCTCGGCCCGAAGCACGGGAGCATCCTTGCCTCTGACTGAGGTTGAGAGGATGCCACGAAACTTGGGCGGGCGTCTGGCAAATTGGATCGTGTAGCCGAGACGGATCGTATCCCGTATTCACCGTGATGGTTTGGGAAGCTCTAACCAGGCTCCCAGGGACTGAGACAGGGGGGCTGGAATCGGGGCCAGGCACGGCTTGGAGTCGCCCTCTGAAGCGTTGGGGAAGGGGCGGTGCACTGCAGCCCAATGCTCACGCCGGCCCGGGAAAGCATGGCTGACATCTCAACGTCCGCTTGTTTCTGGGCTCGACCCCCTGAAGGAGCTCCAAGGAATCATCAGGGTAGGATGCCAGTAGGTCGCCCTCCGATGCTGCAATTGACATCTCATCTTCATCACGCACAGTTTCTGAATACATGGCTGAGGAACAAGACGGGGTGGGACAGCCTCCAGGGGAACGGTCAGACGAGCGAGACGGGGTGCGAGCAGCAATCCCCATATAACCCTCGCTGCTCGCCGTGGTGGACGGCAGGTTCATAGCCACTGCTGTCACGGCCCGAGAAGCAAAGGAGGTGGTGGCTAGATCCCTGAAGAATACAGCCACCAGTGTTGGATCGTCATCAGTCCGCAGTGCGGGCAGGATGTGTCCACGAAGGCTGCCTCAGCGTGCTGGAGACCCAAACACTTGAGGCAGACATCGTGTCCGTCCCCCTTCTCGATTAGTGTATCACACCCACGATAACAGCGAGACATGCCATGCTGGAGAAATTTTGCTCTTTTAGAATCAAACACCTCAGGAATCGCCGAGACGCCCAGGGGAAGTCGCTGCAGGAAGGGACAGTCCACTGCACCCACGTCGTAAAATTCCGCCAGAAGAGTAGAAGTAGTATCTCTGAAGTCGATGAAGGTGAATGAATGCGGCACGTTGTCTCCCTTTTATACCCGGATATCCGGGGGCGGAGTCCGGCATGCAAATTTCATTCGCCAATTTCATTCGCCTTTTCTAAACTAGTCAGAAGTTGATGGGTTCTCAAGACAAACCCCATCTGTCGGTTCGACACAACGTCGAGACCGACAGAAAGGGAATTATAGAACTATATAACCCTATAGATGATATCAAATCTTCCATATCGGTCTTAAATAATGGAAAAAGTAGTATCTGCACAATTGTGCTTTTCCTACAAAAAAAACGACATACACGAAAAATTTCAGTCCGGCTTTTGGCCACATCATAGTACATAAACCGCACTTGTTTAAATTATAAATGAAGTACTCCTAGCATCAGACCAAGGCTGTTTTTCACTACTAGTTTTACTTTGTCATGATCCTGTCCTCTTTGTAGTTGTTTTTCTAGTTCAGGCTGACAGGATCATGACAGCCTCATGTCTTGCCTCTTACACAAGCCCCCTTGTTTTATTATTCATTAGCCCATTATTATTTCAGGCCCTACTCCTGTCCCCCTCGTTACCTCCTTAGTTGCTTTCCTTGTGTTTGCTGTCTAGTGCTGGATCGTTTGTCTTCCTCGTCGTCCTGTCCTGTTACCCCTGGTCAGTCGCCTAAGTTAAGTTTAAGTTGAGTTTTATTTTCTCATGTATATTGTTCCTGTTTTTTCCCCCTCGAGGGATTTTGAGTTTTGTTTTGTCCATCCATCCATCCATGGATGGATGGATGGATGGATGGTTTTGTCCTTTGTAAATAAAATGTATTTTTGTAAAAAGCTGTCTGCACTTGGGTTCCGTTTCATGCGTTTCATTACATACATGACCTTAGTATCGCATTCGATACCGTAGATCTTGCTAAACTGCTTGATCGCTTACAGAATTATATTGGTATTCAGGGACGAGCCTTACAATGGTTCAGATCATATTTATCCGACCGATATCAGTTTGTACATTTAAATGTGGAATCATCAATTTAAGTGTCAGTAAACTATGGATTACCTCAAGGATCAGTTTAAGGATCCTTGCTATTCTCTATATACATATAGAAGACATGGAATTAGTTTTCATAGCTATGCAAATTATACTCAGTTATACATATAACCTAGACTGGATGAAACCTAAAAATTAACAAAACTGGAAGAGTGCTTTCAGGACATAAAACATTGGATGACTAGTCATTTTCTTCTGCTAAATTCCTTCCTAAATTCCTAAAGAGAGATATTACTTATCGGACCAAATACCTGTAAGCAATTTTTAAAGATTACAACTTGCATATAGAAGGATGCACTGTTACCTCAGCAAATATACGTAGTTAAAGACCATGGCATTACATTGGACAGCAAGCTGTTTTTTTAAAACCACATCTCAAACGTCACAAAAACAGCATTCTTCCATGATCTTAGAAACAATGCCAAACTGCAGAATATTCTGTGTATTCTGATGCAGAAACACTAGTTCATGCATTTATGACTTCAAGACTTAATTATTGTAAAGCACTACTTAGTGGTTGTCCTGCATCATAATTAAAAAGATTGCAGCTGGTTCAAACTGCAGCTGCTAGAGTTCTTACAAGGTCTAGAAACTTTGTCCACATAAGACCAATTGTATCATCCTTACACTGGCTACCCATTCAGTACTGTATAGGCATACTTCTAATCACTTATAAAGCATTAAAGGGTTTAGCTCCCACTTATCTAACGGAGCTTCTATCAAGCTACAACCCATCACGCTCTCTAAGATCTCAAAACTCAGGACTTTTGATAACACCTAGAATAACTAAATCCTCCAAACGGGGTAGAGCATTCTCATATGTAGCACCTAAACTTTGGAACAGCCTTCCTGATACTAGTCGAGGGTCAGACACACTCTCCTAATTTAAATTTAGATTAAAAACACATCTTTTCAGCAAAGCATACACATGATGCATACCAGTAGTAACTCTTGTTTTTAAGTAAATGAACAGCAGCTTCGCTGAATATTCTCTATGAGCTTCTCCCCACCTCGTGATACCCATCTTGCAGTAACCACAGATGATGCCGGCTCAAGTAGGACCACCTGGTGTTATCCTCCTGTGAGAGGCTGTGGACTGACATCGGGATACCCATCCAGAGGAAACTCAACTCAACTCAACTTTATTTATATAGCGCTTTTTACCATTTTCCTTGTTACAAAGCAGACATATATTGACTTTAAGCAAAACAATTTAAGAAACTAAACATTACACCAGCACCAGCTAATCGTCACGTGCCATCATCGTGCGAGAACTTGTGGACTTCATGTGCTATCCTCCTGCGAGATCCTGTGAACTAAACTGATCATCCCAGCTCCAGCTCAGGCAATCTCCGTTAACAATCAAGAGCAAAGATGGAACCTTGTTATTTTAATACTAATACAAACTCTTGTTTATTTTTTGTCTTTCTTCCTTTAAAGCTATATAAATAAAATTGAGTTGCATGTCCAGTTACTGTTGGACATGAGTCAAATATACAAAAAAAAGCTGAAGAAGCAAAGATTTTGGATGACCTGGATAATTTTTCTAAAGATCAATGGACAGGTTAATGACTCAAGACAAACAAGAAACCCTTAAACAACTATGACAAAACATAAAAACTGTCATTGTGCAGCTAACCTCATGCGCACTATGTTCCATACCTTAATTCCTGGAGCACCATCTCGGCCTGGAGGACCATCAGATCCTGGATTTCCCTACAAAAAACAGAGAACACTCACTTTCATTCAAAAGCACAGCATAACTTATGATGTTATCTTATCATTTCAGTACATAATTAAATCAAGTATTATTATGACATGAGGTGTGTGTGTAACTGACCTCTCTACCAGGTTCTCCAGCAGGTCCCGTGAGTCCAGGAGATCCTACAGGTCCGGGAGGTCCACGGTCTCCAGGTCCACCAGGAGCCCCTTGTTTGCCGGGTTCCCCCTGTCAAACAGATCAATATCATTCTCAATGTGAAACACAGATCTGTTTCATCAACGTGTCTGTCATTCTCTTTACACTGAACAGCTGGAAATGTCTTTAACATCTCCAGGCTATTATAAAAAAAGTACACATGACCTTGAGAACTTACAGAAGGTCCAGGTAAACCAGGAAAACCTCTTTCACCGCGCTGTCCTGGAAGTCCAACGATACCACGCTGTCCAGCCAGACCTGCCGGACCCGATGGACCGTCTGGACCCTGAGAGAAGACAGGCAACCACTGTGTTGATATCAAATCCTCATATGACATCTGTAGGCATTACTCTTGACTCTTCTGACAATATTCTCTCTCTGTGTGTTTTATAACAGGCCGAGTAAGATCGAGTTTAATCTTGGAAATTGATGGAACTGGTCAAAACACTTCCCTTTCCCACTGTTTCCAGCAAGGTACAGCAAATATACTGCCACACACAAAAGTCAGCAGTGTGTTTAATGTACGTACAGGAGGACCGTCTTCACCGGGTTCTGCCTTCTCGCCTGGGGGACCGGCCGGTCCACGTAAACCAGCATCACCCGGTCTTCCAGGAGGACCACCATCACCACGCACACCCTTCGGTCCATCTTTGCCTGGAGGACCAGCAGGACCAGCGGGACCTGGGTTACCCTGACAAAATCCACACACAAACATTCCCATCATCAACTGAACTACTTCTGATATCCATACGGATAAGATATTTGTATTTATTATTATTAAATAATTAACATAATTGCTTTACAAAATGTACTGATGATAGGAACTTTCCAAGACTCACTATAAAATGAACATTTTACATACAGACCTAATCAATGTGACATATACTTTTATCAAGACCTCAAAACCCTAAAAAAATGTTGATCAGATCAAAATGTTTAATGTTTAATTCAGACAGTTCTGTAATGTTTTAGTATCAATTTACAACACAATTATTTTGAAATACATACTGAAAGGAGTGAAAGTAAAATGCTGCTGGCTACAAATCTGTAAGATATGATGAGATGTGAGAGTGTGCATTATAAAGTAAAGCAAGCCCTGAAAGCACTGCACAGCCAAACACAATGTATCATAATAATAATATCAGGCCAGATGAAAGTGGTATTGCTTTTGAAGTATAAAAAAAAGATAAAACCAGTCTTCAATTGAAGGTACAGTTGTATTAGAAATTCTATAAATGTGCTTTGGCAAATAAAAAAATCTTGACAATAGCATTTTTTTGGCCATTGGATGCGCCATGAGAATACAGCGGATCAGACTATGGGTGGTCTGAATATATATTTTGGTTTGAATATTGTTACACCCCTAGGAGAAATCATTGAAATACTTAAGAGATCATTGCTGTGATGGGAACTATAAAGGAGTGCTGTGTGAGACATTTACTGTGGAATCATCAAAGTGTGTCAAATGTCAGTAGACAGCTTCCATGTTGGGAAATGTTGTCCATTGTATTGCAAGTAAAAAGGACTGAAAAAGAAAAAGAGACTTACATTGGGACCCGGTGGTCCAACTCGACCCGCAGCTCCAGGGAAACCCGTAGCACCCTACACAAACAAACAAAAAACATTACTGTCATCATCTGTAACAATAAACAAATAAATCAAGCTTTCATTTGTACTTACAGGAGGTCCTTGAGCACCACGAGCCCCCTTTGGTCCAGAAACACCAGTTGGTCCCTAAAATCAAATCAACAATGTAAAGAAACACAAGCCGACGACCCACGATCAAACCAGAGCAGTATGTTGAATGACTGAGGGTTACCTGAGGACCTGGAGCTCCAGAGGGTCCCTGAGGGCCGGGAGCACCAGCGTCACCCTTCTGTCCCCCCTCACCCTGTTCACCTTTAACACCAGGCTGTCCATCTGCACCCTACACACACAAACATGTACAGCTCTTGTGCATTAGTCAGTCATGTGCCAAGTGAGATTTCTGACAAACAATATGAGCTGCTGGTTCAAAGACAAAAAAGGAAATGCTCAACAAACAGATTAGATTGAGTTCGATTTAACACAATTGGTTGAGGAGGGATTCCAGTTCCCAGCATGCTTTGTACGACACTGCATTAGCTGTTATTTTTATATATTTTTCAGTTTCGTGTTTAGGCTCGTGTAGACCGACTGATGAGTGGTGTTTTTCTGAAGTCATGTGAAAGTCAACGTGTTTAAATTTAGTTTAAAGGAAATCAACGCCCAAAACCAGGAGTTATTCTGCCCAGGGCTGCTCGTGGAGATCTTCTGTCTCTATTCAAACACATCAGATGATCAGGTCATCCCAAAGGACTTCATTAGTAACGTTTTTAGCTATTAACCTAAACATTATTAAGACATTAAGACCTTATGTTGTTTTTTCCCTTTGGGCTGGTGGATGTGACATCAGGTGTTGTGTAATAAAAACATGTCAGTGAGATATACTTCATCAATGTAAAGCATAAATGCTTATTGTTTTAGGATAACATTTTACCCCTATCTCCTCTTTTAAACGTGTTTATATCACCTAAATCTGTCCGTTTTTTTTATCTTTCTGCTCTGTATTTAAAAATGGTATTTAATATCAATTCATTTTATTGCCTTCAGTTAGAGAATCAAGACATTTGGGTGCGTTCTTCAAAAATAACATGTGTTTGTTGTGATATTCCTTGTTTTATGTGTCTGTAAAACCATTGTCAACTAAAACTCATTTCACACAGCAGGACTTTGAGTCGCCAACTGGTGCATATATTTAGCATGCCAAATACAATGAGTGGTTGTCAAGTGAAAAATGTAGATTTTCTTCAAATGTGAGGTTTTCATAAAACAAGTACATTACTGTAAGCCCTCATCTAGCGATCCCAATGCTAATGTAATGAGCATAAAAAATCAAGTGCTGGACTTGTTTGATGTTATAAGAGTTATTAAGAGTGATATGAAAACGATATTGACAGACACATCCAAAGTCTGCACACAAAGCTCTCAGACAGCGTGTGATATTAATATACAGTACCCATATAAACAGAATTCAAGCAGACATCATTTGTTATGTTATAAGTAAATGTTTGGTTACCTGTTGGGGAAAAAACATCTGATGTCTAACATTAAATTACATCCTTATATACAATAAAAGAAAGAAAAAGATGAACATCAATTTTTCTATAGATGTTTGCTTTGACTCCTGAGATAGGCGCAGGCTCCCCGTGAACCGAGGTAGTTCGGACAAGCGGTAGAAAATGGAATGGAATGGAATGTTTGCTTTGTGTGTGCCAAATCCATTGGTATTATCAGTGATTATAATGTATGCTTTTGGTGATTTTGTCTAGGAACTTTTTAAAATCTTTAACTAGATTTTTTTCTATATTGACTTTGCTGACTTCAAAAGTTCAGTTCTGTAAATGTTTGTTTAATAGAGAAAGTGAAAATAACAATAACTCATTTTTGAAAGCTTTGTTCATTGTCACATATCTAACATCTGCTTTTTCAAATATTTTCAGATGTGGCTAACAGAACAGGTATTTTATGTAAGATTTGTGCTTCATCACATTACCCTCCTTTACAGAAGGACCTGACAAGAACGTTTTGTCCTGGTAGATGTGAGTGTATTAACACTGTGTATCAAATATGACACTTACAGGTGGACCAGCAAAACCAGCAGGACCAGGAGGACCGGTCTCTCCTCTGTCACCCTGTGAAAAAATACATGTTGTGTAATGTGTAGTCACGATCATCACTACAGTATGTACAGTATTGATGACAGTGATAATATGAGACACGTACAGGACCTCCGCGGCTACCGGCAGCTCCAGAGGGTCCCGCGGGTCCAGATTCACCCTGGCCAATCAAAGAGCAATAATTGACAATGACATCACAAACATTATTACATGAAGAGAGCATAAACGCTGAACCTGAGTACCTTCTCACCGTTGGGTCCAGCGGGACCAGGAGGACCGAGAGGACCGGTTAAACCCTGTAAAGACACAAGCAGTGTGTCCCCGTGAGTTCAGAGTGCTGATGTAAAACCATTATAAACACACAGTGTATTTTTGCTGGCTAGAAACACATTATAGAAATTAGTTTTCTGTGGACTGTGTGTTACAGTTATTTTACTGGGGTCTCAAACATAAAGGGAATATTACTGGAGGACATTGTGAATCTTCTTACTCTTGCACCATCTTTTCCAGGAGCTCCCTCGGGTCCTTTCTCACCATTGTCTCCCTGTGAGACACAGACACATGAATCTCACATATACATTATTGTAGAAAAAAATGCTGTTCACTCATTCAAAATGGCCACAGAAGTGTACTCCGTACGCACATCATCTTATGAGTGCTATTTAGAGCAATATACTATAAAGTGAAAATCTTATTCTTCATTCAGTATGTGAAGGTACAAACGCATTGATGTTGTGTACTCTACTGTAGTGTGAGAATGTTCAATTTCTTGATGTTTGGAGCCAGAGCTGAAAGTCTAAATCATAAAACTGATGCAATAACAGCTGTGAGTGTTGATTCACACTTACTCTGTCACCCTTTGGTCCAGACACACCGGTTGTTCCTCTCTCTCCAGGCATTCCCTGCAGACCCGGCGGTCCCTGAGCACCCGAAAGACCAGCAGGTCCAACACCACCCTACACATCATATTAAGTCAAAGAATGTATACATCAATCAATGCACGAGCGAGTAAGTGAGTGAGTGAGTGAGTGAGTGAGAGAGTGAGTGAGTGAGTGAGTGAGTGAGAGAGAGAGAGAGAGAGAGAGAGAGTGAGTGAATGATCGACTCAGTGAGTGATCAAGTGAGTCAGTGAGTAAATGATCAAGTGAGTGAGTGATCGAGAGAGTCGAGAGTGAGTGATCGAGTGATCGAGAGTGAGTGATCGAGAGAGTGAGTGGAGAGAGAGAGAGAATGAGTGATCGAGAGAGTGATCGAGAGATTGAGTGAGTGATCGAGTGAGTGAGTGAGTGAGAGAGAGAGAGAGAGTGAGTGATGAGTGATCGAGAGAGTGATCGAGAGAGTGAGTGAGTGAGTGAGTGAGTGAGTGAGTGAGTGAGTGAGTGATCGAGTGAGTGAGTGAGTGAGTGAGTGATCGAGAGAGAGAGAGAGAGAGTGAGTGAATGATCGACTAAGTGAGTGGTCAAGTGAGTCAGTGAGTAAATGATCAAGTGAGTGAGTGATCGAGAGATTGAGTGAGTGATCGAGTGAGTGAGAGAGAGTGAGTGAATGATCGACTAAGTGAGTGATCAAGTGAGTCAGTGAGTAAATGATCAAGTGAGTGAGTGATCGAGAAAGTGATCGAGAGATTGAGTGAGTGATCAAGATAGTGAGAGAGTGAGTGAGTGATCGAGTGAGTGATCGAGAGAGTGAGTGAGTGATCGAGAGAGTGAGTGAGTGAGTGATCGAGAGAGTGAGTGAGTGATCGAGTGAGTGAGTGAGTGAGTGAGTGAGTGAGAGAGAGAGTGAGTGAGTGAATGATCGACTAAGTGAGTGATCAAGTGAGTCAGTGAGTAAATGATGGAGTGAGTGAGTGATTGAGTGAGTTAGTGATCAAGTGAGTGAGTGATCGAGTGAGTGAGTGATCGAGTGAGTTATTGAGTGATCAAGTGAATCAGTGAGTAAATGATGGAGTGAGTGATGGAGTGAGTGATCGAGTGAGTGAGTGAGTGAGTGAGTGAGTGAGTGACAGAGAGAGTGATCTAGAGAGTGAGTGAGTGAGTGAGTGAGTGAGTGAGTGATCGAGTGAGTGATCGAGTGAGTCAGTGAGTGAGTGACAGAGAGAGTGACAGAGAAAGTGAGTGAGTAAATGATCGAGTGATCGAGTGAGTGAGTGAGTGAGTGAGTGACAGAGAGAGTGATCTAGAGAGTGAGTGAGTGATCAAGTGAGTGAGTGAGTGAGTGAGAGTGAGTTAGTGAGTGACAGAGAGAGTGATCTAGAGAGTGAGTGAGTGATCAAGTGAGTGAGTGACAGAGAGAGTGAGTGAGTGAGTGAGTGAGTGAGTGAGTGAGTGAGTGAGTGAGTGAGTGAGTGAGTGATCGAGTGAGTCAGTGAGTGAGTGACAGAGAGAGGGACAGAGAAAGTGAGTGAGTAAATGATCGAGTGAGTGATCGAGTGAGTCAGTGAGTGAGTGAGTGAGTGAGTGAGTGAGTGATGGAGTGAGTGAGTGAGTGAGTGAGTGAGTGATGGAGTGAGAGAGAGAGAGAGAGAGTGATTGAATGATTGAGTGAGTAAGTGAGTGAGTGTGAGTGATCGAGTGACACTGGTGTCACATCACTGGTGTTGGGATTAACAATGGAAACAAAAGAGTTTACACCAACAGCACCCTTTTCCACTGTAAGTCTCCATCTTTCTTTATCAATGGTGGTTTGTAAAACACCCTCCAATATGGTTTAATCCCATCACCCAATCCAAGTTTATCTCTCCATACATTGTCGGTTTTATCACACAGTGTTTTGTGTATTAATTTAACGAAGTGTTTATACATAATCTTTCCATTCAATTAATTTAAATCCAAATCCTGAAAAACATTAACGTCCAGCAATTGACCGGACATGTCCTTTAAGATCGGTGTTATCCAATGTCTAGGAAAAAGTACTTTCATGTTAGGAACCAAAATGCCTTCTTTGTGTCTTTTAAGCAGTGCTAGATCATCAGCAGTCAGCTTTTTTGACTAAAGTTCCACAATTGTTGAAGTACAACGCATTGACTTTAGGCCTAACAAAGAAGCCACAGCAGATACATCATTCAGCTCGGGACCAACAATTTTTACTAAATGTCCCAGTTTCACAGTCTAGTGTCACACACTCTCTGAGATAGGCCTGATACTTTGTTCAGTTATGTCCAGGCGACCTTCCCTGACTAGGCTCCTCCAACAACCAGAACAGTGAGTCAGTCTTTTCTGGTCCTCTGGTATTAAACGAACCCCAGATCTTAAGTAGCTTCTGGTAGAAAGTAGATAGTCCATTCATATGTACCTTGTTTGTATCCACAAGGGAAAAGGCTATATGGCTGATGCTATCTAGTTATTAGTTATTAAAACTCTCCCTCTAAACGACAATTGAGCGAGTATCCACTTTCATTTCTGGGGTTTACCCTCCATTTTTTCCATGATTCCATCCCAATTTTTATGCTGTAGAGAGGCATCCCAGAGGTACACTCCTAAATATTTAATACCCTCCTTTTTCCAGATTAAACCACCAGGTAAGGTTGGGACACCTCTCATCCATTTACCACAAATCAAAACATCACTTTTCCCCCAGTTCACCTTAGCAGAGGAAATTACACCAAAATCATGAACAGTGGATATCAAATTATTAACATCATTTTTTACCTTTAATAAACACCATAACATCATCAGCATAAGCAGATATTTGATGTTGAACATTATCAGAGCCAAACTTAAAACCTTCAATTTTTGAGCGAAGCATGTTCTACATGGGCTCAATGGCCAAAGAATATTGCATGCCAGATATAGCACACCCCTGCCTTATACCTCTTCCTATCTTTAAGGGGGCACTCAAACCACCATTGCTTTTCAGTATGCTTTCAATGTCTTACCAGAATTATCATACCAGAAAAAAATCGAGCCAAAACCAAAAGCTTCTGGAGTATCCCAAAGATATTGATGTTCTATTCTATCAAAAGCTTTTTTCTGGTCAATAGAGACAAGACCAGAATCCAAATCGCTATAGGTAGAAACATCCAAGATATCTTGAAAGAGGGAGATATTATCTGTAATAGACCTGCCAGGCACACAATAGGTCTGATCAAAATGAATAATCTGCCCCATCACATCTTTTAGTCTGTTGGCCAAGACTTTCGAGAAAATGTTTAGGTCAGAGGACAGTAAACTTACAGGACACCAGTTTTTTTATTTCCTGTAAGTCACCTTTCTTAGGTAACAAGGTAACCACAGCTCTCCTGCAACTGGTTGAGGGACTGAACCCTCAACCAGACTCTCATTAAGAACAGCCAAGAAATCATCGCCCAGCACTTCCCAGAACTTTTTAAAGAACTTTACAGGAAGACCATCAATACCTGGTGCTTTACTAGGATTCATGTCTTTCAGGGCTGTTAAAGCGTCCATGCAACGGTGTTTCGTGCATTCTGACTTCTTCATAATGTTAAATGTGCCATCTCCTCATGGTTAACATGGTCAACTTGTCAAAAAACCGAGTCATGCGTATTACGTAGTATTTCTGTGGTCGATAGACTCCCCCGGAAATCGTACAGGTTTAGGAAACAGGTTTCGTAACAATTTTTTCTTAGTCCCTTATTTGACAATTCTCCCGGAAAAGCACACAGCCGCAAGAAGAGCAGGAGAAGGAGCATGCGCAGATCTCACTTTCACTTGTGTGCAGGAGAGAAAGAGAGCATACATACGTGAAGTTCAGGTGTTTGTTTGTTCACTACATTTGGGTGATGAATGTTATATAAACGGTGGATTTAACGCTGGATTTGGAGATTGTTTAAAACTGATATATGGAGCCGTCCCAGCGCTAAAAGATGCCGGACATGAACCGCATGCGGTGAGTGAAACTGATGTCTATGTTTTGTTGACAATGGGTGCGCATGTGCATTAGTTCAGCCTACCCCTCCCCCCACACGCGCCGTATGTTTTCGGAAACAATCGTTAAGCTGTGTCTATCTTTTATAAATGTGATCAAACTAAATACTCTTCGAAGATATGAAGTATGCAACTCTATGGGTACTCAAGAGTAAATATGAGATTGGCAGAAACCCCATGTGTTATGCCTGCTTTAAAAGTTCCTGTCCAGAGAGAGGCTTATCTAGTTTTTTATTGCTGTCCTTTGAGATATTGAATAAAACTGGCAGACAACTCTTTATCCTCTTTGTGTTCATCTCTGTACAGCTCAACATAGAACTGCAAAGCTCTCCTCATTATGTCAGCAGGTTCCTTTAGTTCCTGCCCAGTTTCAGAACATATAGAATGCATAAATCTACTCTGACCATTCTTTCTTTCCGGACTAAAAAATTATCTAGACGGGGCATCCATTTGCGTTAACATCTGAAAACTTGACCTAACCAAAGCTCCTTGTGTCCAGATCTACTAAAGCAGATTTTTTTGCATTTGAGAGCATCAATAAATCTCTGTTCTCTCTTGGCTTCCACCAAGTTCTGTAAATTAATACGTTCAGATTGAAGCTCTCTGATTAAGCATGTGATGTCTCTAGAAACATTGAAAGCGTATTGTTGACATAATATTTTTATTTGAATTTTCCAACTGTCCCACCACTGACGTAAATTTCTATAAGAGTTCTTCTTAAGCTTAAAAGTTTCCCAGAACTTGGAAAACACATCTTTAAAATTCATATCTTCCGAAAGAGAAACATTAAAATGCCAATATGCACTTTTAATTTTAACATTTGTAATAAAAACTTCACATAACACCAAACAATGGTCCGAAAAAACAATTTTTTTTACAATATTAAAATAATACCTAAAACAATAAACCTATCGAGTCTAGCTAAAGAAATGACATTTTCCCTGGTATGTGTCTATGTGTAATGTCTATCATTCCCATTTATTCCTCTCCATACATCGTTTAAGCTATGAGTTAGCATTTGTTCTTGTATAACAACTTTTTTAGGCTCTAAGTGGTTCCTATCTAATACATCATTCTTTGTACAGTTAAAATCACCCCCCCCAAAAAAGGTAATCACCAGACCCACATCTTTGTAAGAAAACATCAACATTTCTAAAAAATAATACTCTTTCTGGACCATTTACAGGAGCATATAAATTCAGAAAAATAAAATTAAACTTCTCAAATTTTGCTTTTAGGGCTAAAAGCCTACCAGGTATCACTTGCTTTATTTCACATGAAATCAGCAAGAAATTCTTGGCTTAGAGTATAGCCACCCACACCTACCTGAGCTAAGGTGGGTGAGATACACTTAACCCTGCCATTCTTTCCTCCATTCAATTTTTTTTTTTTAATTTATTTATTTAGCAGGGACAATAGACAGTCAGTGACTGCCCCAGAAATAGCTACAGAGCTAAATTTCATCTTCAGACTCCAAATTTTCAGCAGATAAAAGAGGTACCCAATCAATTATACAAAGCTCTTCTTTAAATTGATTTTCATCCTTTTCAGTATTCTATACAAACAGTTCTGCTTATTAGCATGGTAAACAAATCTATTCTTATCTAATTTCCGAGAGATCAGAGTCAAGTTATGATCTGATATTCCAGTTAAGAGGTTAAAAGTTTTAGTGATCCTATCTGGTTTATTTGTAAAAATTAGAGTTTGAGAAGTTGAGGTAATTCTTCTTGGTCCTTCAAGTAATTGTGTAAGGTCATGTAGTTTAGTTATTTCCTGGAGTTTCCTTTTTAGCTTTTTATCATCCCAATTTAAGTTAAAATCCCCCAAAACGATACACTCTTTACTTGTATTCATGTTCATGATTGACTTGCTTACTCATGAAATGGCCTTTAACATAAACAAGAAGGCCACCTCCTCTACCAGTTTTCCTATCTTGTCTTAAATATTTATACCCAGGCATTGCTAAGCCTACACATGGAAAATATTTTGTTAACCAGCTTTCAGTTGAACACAGAAAATCTAAGTTTGTGTCTACAAGTAAATGTTCAACTTGTTTATATTTTGACAATACACTTGTTTAGATGTCCTCCTAAAATACCCTTTGGTTTAGCCCTTCCATCCCAAATTACTTTGGAATGGTTCAATGTTTGAAAGTATCCCAGCTTACGATGCTTATCCACGGCTGAAGTGTAGACAGGTACAGTGCCAGGGGCCAAAACAACATGCCAAACATTTTCAAGACTTTTAATTGAATATCACCAGCGAGGGGAAGCGTTGTCAAACTTTCTCTGTGGTCTCATTCACTCGATTCACATTAGACCCGAGTGAGTGATCAAGTGAATAAGTCAGTGATCAAGTGAGTGAGTGAGTGAGTGAGTGAGTGAGTGAGTGATTGATTGAGTGATTGATTGAGTGAGAGAGAGAGAGAGAGAGAGAGAGAGTGAGTGATCGATTGAGTAAGTGAGTGAGTGAGTGAGTGATCGATCGAGTGATCGATTGATTGATTGATTGAGAGATACAGTGAGTGAATGAGTGAGTGAGAGAGTGAGTGATCGAGTGAGTGATCGAGTGAGTGGTGAGTGAGTGAGAGATACGAGTGAGAGAGTGAGTGATCGAGTGAGTGAGTGATCGAGTGAGTGATCGAGTGAGTGATCAAGTGAGTGATCAAGTGAATGAGTGATCGAGTGAGTGATTGATTGATTAATTGAGTGATCGAGTGAGTGATCGAGTGAGTAAGTGAGTGAGTGATCAAGTGAGTGAGTGAGTGAGTGATCTATTGAGTAAGTGAGTGAGTGATTGATTGATTAATTGAGTGATCAAGTGAGTGATCGAGTAAGTGATCGAGTGAGTGATCGAGTGATCCAGTGAGTGATTGAATAAGAGATACAGTGAGTGATTGAGTGAGTGATCGAGTGAGTGATCAAGTGAGTGACTGAGTGTTGGAGTGAGTGAGTGATCGAGTGAGTGAGTGATGGAGTGAGTGATCGAGGGAGTGAGGAAGTCAGTGATTAAGTGAGTGATGGAGTGAGTGATCGGGTGAGTGATCGAGTGAGTGAGTGATCACGTGAGTGAGTCAGTGATCCAGTGAGTGATTGAATAAGAGATGCAGTGAGTGAGTGAGTGATCGAGTGAGTGAGTGAGTGAGTGAGTGAGTGATCGAGTGAGTGATGGAGTGAGTGATCGAGGGAGTGATGGAGTGAGTGATCGAGGGAGTGATGGAGTGAGTCAGTGAGTGATCAAGTGAGTGATTGAGTATGTGATCGAGTGTGAGGTGATGATCGAGTGATCAGTGATCGAGCGAGTGAGTGATCAGGTGAGTGATCGAGCGAGTGAGTGAGTGATGGAGTGAGTGAGTGATGGAGTGAGTGATCGAGTGAGTGAGTGAGTGATGGAGTGAGTGAGTGATCGAGTGAGTTAGTGAGTGATCGAGGGAGTGAGTGAGTCAGTGATAAAGTGAGTGATTGAGTATGTGATCGAGTGAGTGATCGAGCGAGCGAGTGATCGAGTAAGTCATTGAGTGATCACGTGAGTGAGTCGGTGATCCAGTGAGTGATTGATTAAGAGATACAGTGAGTGATTGAGTGAGTGATCGAGTGAGTGAGTGAGTAAGTGATGGATGGAGTGAGTTAGTGAGTGATGGAGTGAGTAAGTGATCGAGTGAGTAGGAGTGATGGAGTGAGTGAGTGAGTGATGTGAGTGAGTGAGTGAGTGAGTGAGTGAGTGAGTGAGTGAGTCAGTGAGTGAGTCAGTGATCCAGTGAGTGATTGAAAAAGAGATAGAGTGATTGAGTGAGTGAGTGAGTGAGTGAGTAAGTGATGGATGGAGTGAGTTAGTGAGTGATGGAGTGAGTAAGTGATCGAGTGAGTTAGTAAATGATGGAGTGAGTGATCGAGTGATGAGTGAGTGAGTGAGTGAGTGAGTGAGTGAGTGAGTGAGTGAGTGATCGAGTAAGTCATTGAGTGATCACGTGAGTGAGTCAGTGATCCAGTGAGTGATTGAATAAGAGATACAGTGAGTGATTGAATAAGAGATACAGTGAGTGATTGAGTGAGTGATCGAGTGAGTGAGTGAGTGAGTAAGTGATGGATGGAGTGAGTTAGTGAGTGATGGAGTGAGTGATGGAGTGAGTGAGTGATCAAGTGAGTGAGTGAGTGAGTGATGGAGTGAGTGAGTGAGTGATCATGATGAGTGAGTGAGTGAGTGAGTGAGAGTGAGTGAGTGTGGAGTGATTGAGTGAGTGAGTGAGAGTGAGTGAGAGTGAGTGATGGAGTGTGAGTGATGAGTGATTGAGTGATTGAGTGAGTGAGTGAGTGTGAGTGAGATGAGTGAGAAGTGAGTGAGTGAGTGAGTGAGTGAGTGATGGAGTGAGTGAGAGAGTGAGTGAGTGATGGAGTGAGTGAGAGAGTGAGAGAGTGATGGAGTGAGTGATGGAGTGAGTGAGTGAGTGATGGAGTGAGAGTGAGTGAGTGAGTGAGTGAGTGATGGAGTGAGTGATCGAGTGAGTTAGTGAGTGATGAGTGATGAGTGAGATGAGTGAGTGAGTGAGTGATGGAGTGAGTGAGTGAGTGATGGAGTGAGTGAGTGAGTGAGTGAGTGATGGAGTGAGTGATCGAGTGAGTTAGTGAGTGATAGAGTGAGTGATCGAGTGAGTGAGTGATGGAGTGAGTGAGTGATGGAGTGAGTGAGTGAGTGATCAAGTGAGTGAGTGATCAAGTGAGTGAGTGATGGAGTGAGTGAGTGATGGAGTGAGTGATTGACAGAGAGAGTGATCTAGAGAGTGATTGAGTATGTGTTCGAGTGAGTGATCGAGCGAGTGAGTGATCAGGTGAGTGATCGAGCGAGTGAGTGAGTGATGGAGTGAGTGATCGAGTGAGTTAGTGAGTGATGGAGTGAGTGAGTGATCGAGTGAGTTAGTGAGTGATCGAGGGAGTGAGTGAGTCAGTGATAAAGTGAGTGATTGAGTATGTGATCGAGTGAGTGATCGAGTGATCGAGTGAGTGAGTGATCGAGTAAGTCATTGAGTGATCACGTGAGTGAGTCAGTGATCCAGTGAGTGATTGATTAAGAGATACAGTGAGTGATTGAGTGAGTGATCGAGTGAGTGAGTGAGTGAGTGAGTGAGTGAGTAAGTGATGGATGGAGTGAGTTAGTGAGTGATGGAGTGAGTAAGTGATCGAGTGAGTTAGTGAGTGATCAAGTGATGAGTGAGTGAGTGAGTGTGAGTGAGTGAGTGAGTGAGTGAGTGAGTGATCGAGTCAGTGAGTGAGTCAGTGATGATTGATAAGAGATACAGTGAGTGATTGAGTGAGTGAGTGATCGAGTGAGTGAGTAAGTGATGGATGGAGTGAGTGAGTTAGTGAGTGATGGAGTGAGTAAGTGATCGAGTGAGTTAGTAAATGATGGAGTGAGTGAGTGAGTGAGTGAGTGATCAAGTGAGTGATTGAGTGAGTGATCGAGTGAGTGATGGAGTGAGTGATCGAGTGAGTTAGTGAGTGAGAGAGTGAGTGATCGAGTAAGTCATTGAGTTATCACGTGAGTGAGTCAGTGATCCAGTGAGTGATTGAATAAGAGATACAGTGAGTGATTGAATAAGATATACAGTGAGTGATTGAGTGAGTGATCGAGTGAGTGAGTAAGTGATGGATGGAGTGAGTTAGTGAGTGATGGAGTGAGTGAGTGAGTGGAGTGAGTGATGGAGTGAGTGAGTGATCAAGTGAGTGAGTGAGTGAGTGGTGAGTGAGTGAGTGAGTGAGTGAGTGATGAGTGAGTGAGTGATCGAGTGAGTGATGGAGTGAGTGATCGAGTGAGTTAGTGAGTGATCGAGTGAGTGAGTGAGAGAGTGAGTGATGGAGTGAGTGAGAGAGTGAGTGAGTGAGTGATGGAGTGAGTGAGAGAGTGAGTGAGTGAGTGAGTGAGTGAGTGAGTGAGTGAGAGTGAGTGAGTGAGTGAGTGAGATGAGTGAGTATCGAGAGTGAAGTGAGAGAGTGAGTGATGGAGTGAGTGAGTGAAGTGAGTTAGTGAGTGAGTGATCGAGTGAGTTAGTGAGTGAGTGATCGAGTGAGTTAGTGAGTGATGGAGTGAGTTAGTGAGTGAGTGAGTGAGTGAGTGAGTGAGTGAGTGATGGAGTGAGTGAGTGAGTGAAGTGAGTTAGTGAGTGATGGAGTGGTGTGAGTAGAGTGGGGTGAGTGAGTGACGGAGTGAGTGATGGAGTGAGTGAGTGATGGAGTGAGTGAGTGATGGAGTGAGTGAGTGATCAAGTGAGTGATCAAGTGAGTGAGTGATGGAGTGAGTGAGTGAGTGAGTGATGGAGTGAGTTAGTGAGTGAGGGAGTGAGCAAGTGAGTGAGGGAGTGAGCAAGTGAGTGAGTGATGGAGTGAGTGAGTGTGAGTGAGTGATGGAGTGAGTTAGTGAGTGATGTAGTGAGTGATGGAGTGAGTGAGTGATGGAGTGAGTGAGTGATGGAGTGAGTGAGTGATGGAGTGAGTGATCGAGTGAGTGACCGAGTGAGTGACCGAGTGAGTGATGGAGTGCTGGAGTGAGTGAGTTAGTGAGTGAGTGATGGAGTGAGTGAGTGATGGAGTGAGTGAGTGATGGAGTGGGTGAGTGAGTGATCGAGTGAGTGATGGAGTGAGTTAGTGAGTGATGGAGTGAGTGATCGAGGGAGTGAGTGAGTCAGTGATCAAGTGAGTGATTAAGTATGTGATCGAGTGAATGATCAAGTGAGTGAGTGATCGAGTGAGTGAGTGAGTGAGTGATGGAGTGAGTGAGTGAGTGAGTTAGTGAGTGAGTGAGTGATGGAGTGATCGAGAGAGTTAGTGAGTGATGGAGTGAGTGATTAAGTATGTGATCACGTGAGTGAGTCAGTGATCCAGTGAGTTATTGAATAAGAGATACAGTGAATGATTGAGTGAGTGAGTGAGTGAGTGAGTGATCGAGTGAGTGGTGGAGTGAGTGAGTGATCGAGTGAGTGAGTGAGTGAGAGTGAGTGATTGAGTGAGTGATCGAGTGAGAGTGATGGAGTGATCGAGATTGATAGTGAGTGTGAGTGATTAAGTATGTGATCACGTGAGTGAGTCAGTGATCCAGTGAGTTATTGAATAAGAGATACAGTGAATGATTGAGTGAGTGAGTGATCGAGTGAGTGGTGGAGTGAGTGAGTGATCGAGTGAGTGAGTGAGTGATCAAGTGAGTGATTGAGTGAGTGATCGAGTGAGTGAGTGAGTGATCAAGTGAGTGAGTGAGTGATGGAGTGAGTGAGTGATCGAGTGAGTGATGAAGTGAGTGATCGAGGGAGTGAGTGAGTCGGTGATCAAGTGAGGGATTGAGTATGTGATCGAGTGAGTGATCGGGTGAGTGATCGAGCGAGTGAGTGATCGAGTGAGTTAGTGAGTGATGGAGGGAGTGAGTGACTCAGTGATCAAGTGAGTGATTGAGTATGTGATCGAGTGAGTGATCGAGCAAGTGAGTGATCGAGTGAGTGAGTGAGTGAGTGAGTGATCGAGTAAGTCATTGAGTGATCACGTGAGTGAATCAGTGATCCAGTGAGTGATTGAATAAGAGATACAGTGAGTGAGTGAGTGAGTGAGTGAGTGATCGAGTGAGTGAGTGATCAAGAGAGTGATCGAGAGAGTGAGTGAGTGATCGAGAGAGTGAGTGAGTGATCGAGAGAGTGAGTGAGTGATCGAGAGAGTGAGTGACTGATCGAGAGAGTGAGTGACTGATCGAGAGAGTTAGTGAGTGATCGAGAGAGTGGTCGAGAGATTGAGTGAGTGATCGAGAGAGTGAGTGAGTGATCGAGAGAGTGAGTGAGTGAGTGAGTGATCGAGTGAGTGAGTGATCGAGAGAGTGAGTGAGTGATCGAGAGAGTGAGTGACTGATCAAGAGATTGAGTGAGTGATCGAAAGAGTGAGTGACTGATCAAGAGATTGAGTGAGTGATCGAGAGGGTGTGTGATCGAGAGAGAGAGAGAGAGTTAGTGAGTGAGTGATAGAGAGGGTGTGTGATCGAGTGAGTGATTGATCGAGTGAGTGAGAACTCTGCATGATATTGGCCTGTGTTGTTCTCAACCACTGTTAATTAAGGCAGATGAATGCATTCAGCTGTGTTTTAATGTCCTTATAACAACAACACAATCAAGTAATTTTCTGACCTTCGCTCCATCAGATCCAGGGGTTCCTGGAAGCCCGCGGGGCCCTTGGAGGCCTGCTGGTCCTGCACCTCCTCTCTCTCCGGGGAACCCACGCTCACCCTGAGACGAGTGAGAGCATGTGAGATGCTTTAACGCATGAACGAAATGAATTCTTACAAACCTAACAGAGAAGAAAGACTGGTGACTCACTCGAGGTCCTGTGGCACCAGCAACGCCAGCTTCTCCTGGAACACCCTGATTAAGCAAACACATAATGTTCAGCACTGTATAAACAATTGATCAAGTCAAGATGTGCTTCATCTTCTACAAACTCACCTGATCACCAGGTTTACCTCCTTCACCAGGGGGACCGGGGGGGCCGGGCAGCCCCTAGCAAAATACATCAGTATTGATGATTGTTTGAAAATTGTAATGACAATACAATAAAAATCACTACAGCACTGTCAATGAGAAAAGATATCAGTTGGTAAATAATTGGTGCTAGTACACTCACCTGGAAGCCAGAAGGTCCAGGCTGACCCTGTTCTCCTCGTTCTCCTGCAGAGCCCTGAAATAATGAAGCCTTGAGTTGAGACTCTTAATTGCTTCTCAATCATTCATGTAATGAGCACACAGCTAATGCAAAACAAATAGTGTGAAAGACGCTTACAGCTGGTCCAGGAGGTCCCCCAGCACCCGTCTCACCATCTTTACCAGGCAGACCCTACAGAGAGAGGGATAGAGAAAAATGAAACTGAAGCACTGGTGAGTATAAAAGTGTTTCCCTTTCTGTCGCTCTCTCGACGTTGTGTCGAACTGACAGATTGGGTATGACTTGAGGACCTATCCTCTTCTGACTAGTTTTGAAAAGGCCAATGAAACTGGCGAATTCAATTTGCATGCCGGACTCCGCCCCCAGAAATCCAGGTATAAAAGGGAGACGTTGTGCTGCATTCATTCACCCTTTGTTCTTCTGAGCCTTTGATCCTATGATCAATTTGTCTCAGTTATTCAACTACTGCTGGATTCTGAACGACGTGGGACAGCGGACTGTCCCTTCCTGCAGCGACTTCCCCTGGGTGTCTCTGCAGTTCCATGAGTGTTCAAGAGTTTCTCCAGTTTCCAATTTCTCCAGCGCGGCATGTCCCGCTGTTCTCGTGGGTGATGCACACTCATCGAGGGAGGGGGACGGACACGATGTCTGCCTCAAGTGCCTTTGTGGATACGTCCTGCCCGCACTGTGGGCGGATGGCGATTCAGATGTTGCGGTCATAGGTGGCTGTGTTCTCTCGGGACCCAGCCACCACCTCGTCTGCTTCCTGTTCCGTGACAGCAGTGGCTATGGCCCTGCCATCCGCTACGAGGGTAATATGAGAATTACTATGTGTTAATCCGTCAGCCACTGGCTCGCGGACTGTTCGCACCTTGTCTCGCTCGTCTGACTCCCGTCCAAAGCATGTAGGTTTTTGGCATTTCTGGTGTCGAAGGCTTACACCGCTGCGGGCCAAGCTGCCTCTTCTCTCCACGCTATGGCCATCCTGCAGGTCCATCAGGCCAAGGCATTGAAAGAGCTCCACGAAGGTAAGACCGACCCTGCGCTTATGCAGGAACTCCTGGAGCACATGCCGTCCTCAGCGGGGGTCATCCCCCTCCGGTTGATGCACATGAGACCCTCCAGCACTGGCTACAGAGTCGGGTTCCATGGAGAGTGTGGCACACAGGCAGCAGGCATATGGTGATCACGCCTCTCTGCCGATGCACCCTAACCCCTTGTTCTTCAATTACCTTTCTGCGGATGGGGCTCCCCCTTGAGCAGATTGCAAGGCGCGTAGTGACGACAGGCGCCTCCCTGCAGGGCTGGGGTGCCATGTGCAACGGGCACACAGTGTTGGGCGATGGATGGGACCCCTTCTGCGATGGCATATCAACTACCTAGAGTTGTTGACTGTGTCACTTGCACCGAAGAGGCTACAACCTCTTGTGCAGGACAAGCACGTGCTGGTCCGGATGGACAATATCAACCACCAGGGTGGCATTCGCTCATGGCAGTTAACACAACTCGCCCGACGCCTCCTCCGGTGGAGTCAACAGGTTACGAAGTCCCTGCATGTCACACACATCCCAGGCGACCTGAAACAGACAGCTGACGCGTTCTCTCGTCAGTCGACGCCTCAAGGAGAGTGACGACTTCACCACCACCACGCACTCCAGCTCCTTTGTGTGCAGTTTGGGGAGGCACAGGTAGACCTGTTCACCTCCCTGGACACCACTCCACGAGGAGATCCTGAGTGGCCTTACAGTGGTTAGGGCCCCTGCCACTAGGCGCCTCTCCTCGTCCTGGTGCTTTTCTCGAGGAGAAGACCCGCGGAGTTGCAGGATCGGGAACAAGTTGTCTAAAAGAGACTCAAGAGTAATCTCTCCCCTTCCGCACTGAAGTGTATGTAGCCAACATTGCCGCTCATCACAAACCAGTCGCTGGAAAGTCTCTGGGACAGCACGACCTGATCTTTAGGTTTCTAAGGAGCCCGAGAAGGAGGAATCCGCCTCGTCTGCGCTCCGTACCCTCTTGGGACTTCTATGTTGTCCTGGCAGGCCTTCAGAGGTCCCCTTTCGAGCCTCTGGGAGACACAGTTCATTCTCATCTCTCGAAGAAGACGCAAGGATGTTTGAAGAATAGCATAATAACAAACCAAGCCTTGTCAATGTTATTATAAAAAACAGTGGAGAGAAAACAGGAATCATGCGCCTGTTTGATATGCGTTTGTGCTTCAATGTTTCTCACGTGTGGAGCTCATGCTTACTGTCGACATGTGTGTGTGTTTTTATTATTATATTATATATATATATGATTATTTTCACTGATGATAAAATCTGATAAATATTATGAGAAAGGTCATCCCAAATTGAATAAACAAATACAGAAGTAATACATGTAGAATGATTCAATCTTTATTTCATTATTGAATTATGTCGCTGTCTGACACTACAGGAGATGGAAAAACACTGTATGTTTCTTGAAGAATTAAACCCTATGTGCTTAAAGTGGATATTGTGGCTTTAAATATAGTCAGACACTGACTTCGTTCATTAAGACAGAAATATTAAAAGATGTACAGGACTGCGTTTCCCAAAAGCATCTTAGCCTTAAGTTGATCTTAGCTCCATTGGTGACAATGGTTCTAAGATCAACTTAAGGCTTTTGGGAAACGCAGCTCAGTTTAGTACAAACAACTAAAGCATGACAAGTGTTTTTTTCCATAGAAAATCTGTAAAAGAAAACGCTTTCCATCATAGTACATTAAAGCCTTTTATAATGTTCTAGTCAATCACATTACACAAGTTATACAGTTTATTGTAGCGCTATGTTATAAAAGATGTACAAAAAAAATAAGTGCTACACACAGACAGTTTGGACTAAATGTGACACATGCCAAACTCTTCTCTGCTCATCAAATACTTAAAACTCCTCAAATACACAAGACTTTATAATTGTTATGTTGTTATATATAAGAAAGCAATGCCAGGCAGAATATTCACTATGCTCTTTTTAATCAGACATCGTAGCAATTTTCGTATCAGGGATACATGCAACTCACTTCTTTCCAACCCTCTTCATCCCCCTCTAGTGGCAACATTCAGAATTCAATTATTCCAGAACACAAAATATTTCCCCTCTGTTAAGAACACTACTTAAATTACTATCCATGTTAAAGAATGGATTACAATGGATTAGCAACAGCAATTACTTAAAGATGTAAAGTCTGTAAGAACACTAGCTATAGCAGTCAAAAGACATTCTTTACAACTTAAATGATATGGTTCACATACATAAAACTTAGAACATGTTAACAGCACTCCTCACAACGCTTGGTTCAACTAATTACTGTTTTATAACTTCGATCTTACACAGTTACATTATATAGTCTTTGTGCCATTGAGGTTTAACTCTAGCACGTGGCTGTTTTGAAAGAACATCCTGAGTGGTTTGTTGGCAAGTTTGTGCACAATCGTTAGGTCCCCTTTCAGGCACCGAGGAAGAACGAGGCAAGTGTGTGGCATTCCATCTCTTTACATCAGTCAACATAAAGTTGTTTTCCCACTGTCAACGGAGCAATAAATTTGTTTTAGGGACTAATCTGGGAATCCTGACCCTCACTTTCTTTCCTTGGACAAAAGACGGGATATGTGCATGCCGCTTAATGTCAGTGTACTTTTTCATTTTAGCTTGTTTCGTTTTCACAGTGTCCTGTACCAGTAAATTCGACACGTAAGGGGTGGGGAAACTGTTCAGTTTGGATCGCATATTGCATCCGTAAAGGAGTTCATACGTTGAGATTGGGATAGTGGCATGATAGACTTGAAGCCAGTCGGTCACAGTTTCTTTCTATGGTTGTGACTGTAGGATTGCAGTTTGAATGCAGCCCCTAAGGCAAGAAATCCGTGGAAGAAATCAGTGCCACAAGTTCTGGTTCTACATCCGTAGAGGGATCGGCAGGCACATACAGAGGGAGACAGGAAAGGCAGTCTGCTGTATGGTTTTGTGAGCTTGGCTTGTAAACAACATCATAGTCAAAGCAAAGCAGGCGTGCTGACCAGCAGGCGATACGCAGTCCCGCCCTGTTCATTCCCTTGGTAGTCAGCAAAGTTGTAAGGGCCTGGTGGTCTGTGCGCAAAGTAAAACGTCGGCCCCACAAATATGTGTGCCACTTTTATGTGGCCCACACGCATGAAGGGGCTTCTTTTTCCACCACAGAGTATTTACGCTTGGTTTCTCTGTACCATCTGGGTGAATTTGGGCAAAGACAGCACCCAGTCCATAATCACATGCGTCAGTCGTGATCACAGAGCGAAGTTAAGGGTCATACAAAGCTAGGGCAGAGCTGGGAACTAAGAGCTTGACGTTATCCAAACTGGCCTGAGCAGCTTCAGGCGACGCGAAAGTCTCTTGGTCTTTGACACATTCACGCATAGGAGCCACAACTGTTGCAAAATTCAGAATAAACTTTGCATACCAAGATGCAAGACGTAAAAAGGAACTTAGAGCAGCAGTGTCATTTTGTGGGGGGAGCTTGAAGTATGGCATTAACGTACTCAAGGTCAGGCAAAACACCATCCGCAGTAATGACATGACCCAGGAAACGCAATGTGGTCTTTAAAATAGTGTCACTTTTCGGTGTTTAAAACCAGTCCAGCCTCTTTTAGTTTCCGTGAGGCACTTTGGAGGATCTGATCGTGCTCTTCAGCAGTAGCACCGTAAACGATTAGATCGTCAAGATAGTTTTGGATGCCTGGAACTCCTTCCAGAAGCGTTGCCATCATTTTCTTAAATGCCGATGGGGCTGATGCTATGCCATATGGGACCGGGCGAAATCTGAATAAGCCCTTTTGCGTAATGAAAGCCGTAATGTCTCTACTGTCTTTGTGGAGGGGCACCTGGTAGTAGGCATTGTCCAGGTCGATAGTAGAGAAAAGTGTGGCACCTCGCATGCTGGAAAAAAGCTCATCTATGTGAGGCAGGGGTTAGCAATCAGTGACCACGGCCTTATTTGGTTCACGAAGGTCAGCACACATTCTAATAGCTCCGTTCTTTTTTCTTGTAACTTCCATGGGGGAAACACAAGGAGAAGCATCAATTTCTTCAATGATACCAGCCTGCAGCAGACGACTGAGTTCAGCCAAGACACCATCCCTGTCTGCGAAAGGCATTGGCCGTAGTTTTTGGCGCACAGGCTGAACTGTTGGATCAATCTTGACTTTGTGTACAAACTGTTTTACACACCCTATTTCAGGTGGGGGGGCAGTTCCAGGTGCAGCAGTAATTGTTGACAGAAAAGGAGTAGCTGGTGGGGCATCTAAGGTGGTAACAGTATCAGCATTGATAGAAGGTTGCAAGGCACTAATTAAGACCATACCAAGTAACGCAGTACCCTCCTCTACCACGAAAGAATTACTACGCACATCTGGGCATGGAGACATCCATGTACTCTCATGAATCGTGCGGAAGAACCCAATTGCAGGCAGCAGTACAGGGTTAACGAAAAGGGCTTTATTGAACAAGAAACAAAGACCCACGAGGGGGTAAAACAATAATGACAAAGGCAAACAGCAACGAAGACTAACTGAACACTAGACTTAAACAACACTTGACAAAAACTACACTAGACTAAACTGGAAAAACTCACAGGCAGGAACAAGACGTGGTGTCTATTAAGACAAGGCGCAGACAAACAACACAGGTACGCAGGATACAATGACTGAGCAAAGGACATTGAAACATGAGGACTATATAAAGGGGAGCAAATCAAAAGGGGACAGGTGCGGGGCATGAACCAATTAACAAGCAATAACAGGACGAAAGGGCGGGAACAGAGACGAGACGAGAGAGAGAGAATGGAAGGCCAAAGAGGCCAAATACGTCTCTCTCTCACTAAACAAGGGATCCTGCTCTGATTCTGCCTCAGGACCTAGAGATACCTGACATGAGGTATCAAAGGGGCGAAACTAAAACATTGTTTGTAGACCTGGTGTGGTAATATGGAGACTGCAGTATCTACAGTAAGTCGTATTTCCTTGGCAGCAGAGGCAGATGTATATGAATGGTGGCATTGCAAAACAGTCTCTTTGAGGCTTGATCGTCGTTGCTGCCTGTATACAATATAGTCACATCAGGCAACTGCATAACATGTACTTTACGGGTTGGAACAGTGTGACGAGTCACCCCTGGCGCAACCAGCGTCGCCACGGAGACGGAGACAATCAGAGCGGCACAGCAGCCGGTCGTTACCACCTGAAGCCAATTCTCGGTGGCTACAAAAGCCGCTACCAAACAGAAGAAGGTGAGCAACGTCTCCCTCAGACTTGGATGCCACTGAGTGCCGTATTTCTTCTGTCTTTGCAGGATCCGACGTTTAACGACCGGCAGCACCGCGCACACAGGAACCCGGAAGTAACCGGACCGCAGCAGACAGACTCACAATGCCTCGGGAAGAGGAAGGATACTTCCCCGAGACGTTACACAAGCCCGTGTCGGGGCAACTTTACAGAGACCGTGATATTCACACAACGTTTCAATAAAATACCCTTCGGGGGTGGTATATTGTACTTTTGTGTATGTGTCGTTGCTTCGCCCGTCACAAACAGATTGACATACTTGGGCAAAATGTCCCATTGTTTCACAGGACTTGCATTGAGCATTTACAGCAGGGCATTTAACAGAACTGGCTAAATGCTTGTCAGAGCCACACCTGAAACAAGATCTATGTGGCAGAGTGGCAGCAGAAGAGCGATCATGATGATGATATTCCTTGAGCCAACGCTCCTCTGTCTGAAACCATTCTTTTTGGTTGGTCAGCAGCAGCTTCCATCTGTGTTGCAAGAGTTACAGCTGTGTCTAATTTAGATCTGACTCCAGTAACAATCTTTCTCTAATAGTGTCACTCAACAATCGTTCCAGTAATTGATCACATATAATCAGTGTTGGGAGTAATGCATTACAAAAGTAATTTATTACAGAGACGTTTTACTTTTTGCTGTAAAGTAGTAGTGTAAGGCATTAATAATACATTTTCAGTAATATTTTACTCGGTACATCTTCAGTAACGCTTGCGTTACAACAAACTTTTCACCTGCGTGAATAGACGCGTTACTCATCTGGTGGAACTTTGTATTTTGTATTGTTAACACGGCATGATTTCAGCCTCTGAGGTTGAGGTCTGCTATTGGCCCCACCCAGTTCGCTGTAAGCCCTAGCGCCAGTGTTGCCAGGGTCTTCCCGCACAATTGGGCTATTTTGAAAATGCAGTTGCGAGAAACATTATGGAGCCGCGGGTTGCGGGTTTTTGGCCTACTGTGGCCGCCAAAATGTTTATTTATAGTCTAAGGATAATGTTAATTGATGAGATTCTTAATGTGTATTTATGCTCAGATGAATACCTGGCGACTCCAGAACCGGACCCGTTTTTAAAAGTGTTTGGAACGAGCGTCTGTCAGGCAGGCTACAGTACAGGGAGGGACGCCGGAACTCAGCTCAACCAAAGAGGAAAATATAGCGGTGGTATTAGACAATGCATCCGAATGATGTTTTTACCAATGTTTCGTACTAATGTGCATGTCACATTGCACAATGAAAGAAATCACGCGTGAGTGTACAACAGTTGATTCTTCTGGCTGCCAAATATCACTAATATCAGCGCTATACGCAGTCAAAACAACTTTAGCTATGCTTATTTCTTAAGCTATTTTCTTAAGTTTTTGCATGTCTTACGAAGAGAAAACACGTTTCTCATCCATTTCCGAACAAATCAGAACATCAGAACAAAACATATATACAATACCTAGGAAACCATTCAGATAAGTAAATATAGCAATAAATATAACCCTAATCTTAATATTTTCAAACTAAAATACTTTTTGCCAGTCAACCTCCTTAATAGACTGCATGGATGGGCAGTGTTTCAAATAAACATCCATTTGAAATACAAAATACTATTATTTTGTAATAGTATTTTGTCTTATCCCAGAGGAACGTTTATTTTTAGTCTTTTTTTCCTTTAATTGTACAGTACAGTAAAGGAAGTGAAGGGGGGATCAAGAAAGAATCACAAGCCGGAACTCAAACTCTGGTCGCCTGAAGTGCAACTGCGGCACACGTGTCACAGCACTGCCCCCAAGGCCATTGGCTGAGACAATCTGGAGGAATGTAGTTTTATTTTCACTGACATTACAAGTGTCCAACAATGGGCTAGTTGTATGTATCCGCCATATTAGGTTTCTGATCAGTGAGTGTGGGGGGGCTTATTTACGGCCGTATAACACTGTCTGGGAAAAGTAGGACCACCCTTTGAACCAGCAAATATGAGCTTTTTTAGATAAAAATAAGAAACCGATACAGTAAAAAACCTCTTAACATTGCTGAGTACCTGGTTTACCCAACACAACTTGATATCACAGAAAAAAAGACTTTCATTGCCTCCCCGTTTACTCTATAGTCCATGCTCATGTGGTTAACCAAAATCCCTAAACACAATTCATTCATGTAAGCATAACCCAGCATGTGTATTGTCCATTTCCACAGAGATGATTGTTGAGGAACTTAGAAGAACATAAAATGTATGTGCAGTGGATACAAGTTTATTGTTGTTTTGCTTAAAGAAGATGGTGACATGTGTTGTGTTGCAACAGAATTGTTCAAACTGGGCAGATGATTTATATTTCCCAGAATGGTTTTTATAACACTGCATTTAGAGAGCTATTTTCTTCATGAAGTGTGATTTTATATCCGTAAAGAGAAACACTTGTTAGTGTTCAACATAAATAAAGAATACAACTTATACAAATCATGTTTGTAATCATAATCAATTGGGAAACGTGAATAATAATAAATGGCGATGAGTAAACATAACTTTATTAAGTGCAACAGATTTATAATGTCAACCCAATAGATTGTTTTCAGTATTTTTGATTCCTGTTTTTAATTCAGATTTCTATTTATATTCCGATTCTTATGTTGTTTTGTTTTTATGTTTCTTGTTTATGTTTTATGATGGACAGGTTTCACACCTACTTTGTAGGACTAAAGTAGAGAGTCTTCTGAAGATAAGCTTTGCAGATGTGTTGAGATGAGTTACTTACACGTAAACCAGGAGCTCCGCCGAGTCCTTTCTCTCCCGCTTTCCCAGCCTCACCCTGAAGAGAAGAAATACCATGTGTGACATGTCCGACTCATATTCACCTACACACCACACAAACATTACGTGATATTTACATTGGCACCCTTGGGTCCGGGGAATCCCATGATTCCAGGCTGACCACGTGCACCCTGAGGGCCGAGGGATCCGGGACGGCCATCTTCACCAGGAGCTCCCTACACCCTCAACAGAAGAAACACCAGAGAAAAACAACACATCCGTTAGTGTGTTCCAACCATATGTACCTCTTTATTTTTTATATTTCATTTGGCCTCTGCAGGTTTAGTAAAACAACACAAATTTAATCTGACAGAATAAAAGCATCAATGCTGTGTACTCACAGACGGACCCACTTTCCCCTGTGGGCCGGCATCACCGGGACGTCCCGTCAGACCCTACACACACACACACACCTGTGAGTGAGACTGACACATAGCGTGTTTGAGGAAATGATTGTGTGAATGAATGACTTACTCTGGCACCGGGCAGACCGGGTTCCCCAGGCCGTCCGGGATCACCGCTGGCTCCTTTAGGACCCGATCCTCCTGGAGCTCCACGCTCACCTGGAGCGCCCTGCGACACAATTACACAACAGCACACTGACACTGAGTTCAGATAAACACATTACAGGGTTGTTGTCATAAACATTCGCAGGTCGCTGGTCAGGCTTGTGATGTGCAGAAATAAACATTTCGACTATCTGCTGATGTGAGTTTCAATAGTTCACATGTGTTTGATGATGCATCTATGAAATCTTTCATGTCGTTTAGAGATTTTGTCCACACCAGCTGTGACGGCGATGCACAGCGAGTTATTCTATATAGGAAACACATTTGAAAAGTTTTCATGAAATGTGGAAACCAGCTTGATAAGCTAAAATCAGACTGCAAAAGCAGCTCAAAGCAGCCAACCAGCTTAGGCTAAATGAAGGTGTTTTTTAGGAGAATATATTTAAGGTAAACATGCATTAAACTACCAATAATTAAAGCCATTATCATCAATCACTGGCACACATACATTATGAGAATATAGTGAGAAACAACACTAACAACAACAGTTCCCTTTCTGTCGGTCTCTCGACGTTGTGTCGAGAACGACAGATGGAGTTCGCCCTTGAGAACCAATCAACTCTGACTACTATAGAAAAGGCCAATGAAATTTGGCGAATGAAATTTGCATGTCGGGCTCCGCCCCCGGATATCCGGTATAAAAGGAAGCCGGCGTGCAGCATTCATTTACCTTTTTGTTCTTCAGAGCCTTCGCTCATGACTACGAACAGAACGAATTCTATGAATTCTTCTTCTTCTATATTGCCGGATCTACGACGTGTAGCAGCGGATCGTCCCTACCTGCAGCGACCTTCCCCTGGGCGTCTCGGCAGTTCCGGAGGTGATAGAGATTTTTTCTAAAAGGTCCTTTTCAGGACTGACTGAGCATTCTCCAGCGCGGCATGTCCCGCTGTTCTCTTGGGTGCGGCACCCTCATCGAGGAGGGGGATGGACACGATCGCTGCATTAGGTGTCTGGGCGTCCAGCATACTGAAGCAGCGTTCGTTGACACATCTGCCCGCACTGCGGGCGGATTGTCATTCAGAAGTTGCGGTCACGGGTGGCTGTCTTCCTACGGGAACCAGCCACCATTTCGTCTGCTGCCCGGGCTGTGACATCTGTGGCTACGGCCCCGATGACCACCCACGTTAGCAGCGTTAGTGATATGGGGAACTCTGCGAACGTAAACCCGCCAGCTAAGTGCTCGCCGATTCGCTCTTCTGAACGTTCCCCAACCGGCGGTGGCATACCGTCCGGATTCTCACGCACACACATCGGGAACGATGTGTGACGTAGATGAGATGTCGCTCGCAGCATCGGAGGGAGACTGGCATCCGACTCTGACGAATCCGAGCTCCACCCCCAGTGGTCGAGTTAGGAGGAAGCAGAAGTGATGTCATTCATGCTAACCCGGGGATACGTGGTTCCTGAGGTCGGAGCGCGGTGCATGAGGAGCTGTGTAAAACTTGGAGCGCTCCACTCACGGATCGCTCCAGTGAAAACCAGCTCCGCCTCCCTTACTTCCCTCGATGGTGGGGCAGCCAAGGATTGCGTCGAGATCCCCCGGGTGGAACGTCCGCCCGCGGTGCACCTGTGCCGCGGACGGCTACCACCTGGGGGGAATCGGCCACGCCTACGGTCCAAAGCACGTAAGACTTCGGCATCACTGGTGTCGAAAGCTTGCGATGCCGCGGGGCAGGCTGCCTCCTCTCTCTCTACGCCATGGCCATCCTGCAGGTCGCCGCCAAGGCGTTGAGAGAGCTCCACGAGGGTAAGGCCGACCCGGGTATAATGCAGGATCTCCGTGCCACCACTGGCAGCGCTCTACGGGCGACCCTGGGTCGGACGATGTCCACGGTAGTGGTCCAGGAGAGACACCCCCGGTTATACCTTGTGCAGAAGGGTGACACCAAGGAAGTCCGCTTTCTTGATGCACCCATCTCGCAGGGTGGGTTGTTGGTACACCGTTGAGGACTGTACTCAGCAGTTTTTGACAGTGAAGCAGACAGTGGCAATTAGCCACATTTTTTTCACGCCGCGACTCGGCCGCCTAGAGGCCTCCGAGATCCCGCGTGACGTCTGCTTCCCTTCAACCCAGGACCCCTTCGACATCGGCTCCGGTTCCTGTGCCCCCACAGGCGGCACCCCGGTAGCAGAGGTCGAGGTGGAAACCTCCACCCCGTCAGCAACCTTTTTGCGAGAAGGGACACTGACGGGAAGACCCCAGGGAGGACAACATCGGGCCCGAACCTTCACAGCCACGGCTCTGATTGGTCGGTACGGGACGACTTCTGCCTCGTCACCAAAGCCGGGCCCTTGTCAGGGCCTGGTGCCCACTTACTCGCAGAGTTTTTCTGTTCTCCCCGGGTGTACTTACAGCCGATCGCACACTCCACTGGACTGCTCGGCGAACCGACCTCACACCCTGGCGAGGTGTGAGGTCGTACACACACGACAGCTGTCACCACTCTCAAACCGACAGTGCGTGCCGTTGTCCCGCCAGGCAGGTAAAAAGGCGGAGCCAACCTTCCCTCCGGGGACCCCCCGCGACAGATGGTTAGCTCCGCCGGCCGACGAACCACCCCCTGTGGGAATGATGAAGCAGACCGTCCCCTTGGTCACCCTGTCACAGTCCCTGGGAGCTCAAGAGCTGCCCACACTGTCTCGCTGGCCTTGCGGGCGGTCCGTCTTGGTTACTCGATCCAGTTCGCCAGAGACTCTCCCAAGTTTCAGGGCATCATCTCTCCCTCTGTCAGAGGCTCCCTCTGCTCTGGACAGCAACTCCCCCTGAACCATTCCCCTGACAGAGGACCTGCTCTCTCAGGGGAAGGACACGTTCTGGCATCCCAGATCAGACCTCTGGAACACCATGTCTGGTCTCTAGACGGGACGAGAAGATCCTGAGATGGCTACTCCCCCTATACGGCTGAGACCATCACCCAGGCTAGGGCCCCATCTACTAGGCGGTTACACGCCTCTAGACGGTGCCTCTTCTCGTCCTGGTGTCTTTCTCAACGAGAAAGACCCACTGAGGTGCTTTATCAGGACTGTGTTCCCCTTCTCACGAGACTGGAGACTAACATCTCCCCTCCACACTGAAAGTGTATGTAGTCGCTATTGCCACTCATCACGAATCAGTTGATGGAAAGTTTCTAGGGCAACTTGACCTGGTCACCAGGTTCCTAACGGGCGCGAGAGGGCGGAATCCGCCTCACCTCCGCTCCATACCCTCTTGGGACCCTAACGTGGGTCCAAGAGCCCCTCGGAGGCTCCGATCTTCCTCACCTAAGACGGCCCCCCTGTTGGCGCTCACTTCCTTCAAGAGGCTAGGGGAGCTCCAAGCATTCTCTGTGTCCCCGGATTGCCTTTAATTTGGCCCTGATAACTCTCACGTTATCCTGAGACCCAGGCCCGGATACGTGCCCAAAGTTCCCACTTCTCCCTTCGGGGACCAAGTGGTGGACTTGCAGGCGCTCCCCATCGGGGAGGAAGACCCAACCCCATCCGTGTTGTGTCCTGGACCGCACGCAGAGCTTCAGCAGCTCTGACCAGCTCCTTGTTTGTGTTGGAGGACAGCAGAAGGGGAAGGCTGTCTCCAAGCAGAGCTGGCGCACTGGGTTTGTGGATGCCGTTACGACGGCATTCCGATCTCAGACTCTCCCATGCCCATTGGCAGTGAGGGCTCACTCCACAAGGAGTTTAGCCACCTCCTGGGCACTGGCAGAAGCGCCTCTCTAGCAGACATCTGTAGAGCTGCGGGTTGGGCTACGCCCAAACACCTTCGCAAGGGTTAACAGCCTTCGCGTAAACCTGGTTTCAGCCTACGTCCTGCGTGGCGACATGTAGGACTGGCATCCGGGGGGGCGTATGCCTGCGAAAGCACCTTCCCACCCTCCAAGAGGTTGGGTCAGTGTGCTCTCTACCTTTTCTTCTTACCCGAACACATGGCTAAGAAAATTGGTACCTCACCAACCTTCCTTCTTACCCAGACACTGGTTAAGAACAGGCATTCCATCCATCGCTAAGCAAGCACCCCCTGGGGCTTGGCTGGGCAGAGCAGCCTTTCCCCTTAGGCCGGGATACCATATGACCTATCACAGATAGTTCTAACCGACCTGGTGCTATCAGACGCAGTATCACCCCCCGCCGTGGGCTGTTCCGTCTGCTGCTATACCCTCATGACAATGGTTCCCACACATGGTAACCCATGAGCTTCCCCAGGTGGACCTCCACCTCGCGGTGAACTACCCAGTCCGCACGTTCCATGCGTTCTCCTCCAAGGACGAGACCATATATATATCTCCACCATATTCCTCCCCACGGGTAGGAGGTGGCCTCTGCAGCGCTTCTCTGATTAAGAGTTGCGCTTTTCCCGGTGTAAAGCCGAGCCGGACGGCCTCTCGCCTGTAGAGAGCTAAGGCCCCGTCCGTGAAAGGTTACCGGTCAGGGCTGTACCCATCTTTCTCCAAGAAAGCTCTGGAACCCCCCGACCACCACACTGGAAGGTTACAAGTTTCACGAAAACTTCGAGCTGACACGCCCAGGCTTGTTACCGTCGCTTCGCTGAGATTGTGACGCGATACAGCGTTGTGGCGTTTTCCATAGGCAACCCCATCTGTCGTTCTCGACACAACGTCGAGAGACCGACAGAAAGGGAACGTCTTGGTTACGTATGTAACCTCAGTTCCCTGATGGAGGGAATGAGACGTTGTGTCCCTTATGCCACAAACACGTATCGTATTCTGCTGCAGTCGTGAGAGGCTCTCAGGCTCTTCAGAACAAGAGGTAAATGAATGCTGCACGCCGGCTTCCTTTTATACCGGATATCCGGGGGCGGAGCCCGGCATGCAAATTTAATTCGCCAAATTTCATTGGCCTTTTCTATAGTAGTCAGAATTGATTGGTTCTCAAGGGCGAACCCCATCTGTCGTTCTCGACATAACGTCTCGTTCCCTCCATCAGGGAACTGAGGTTACATACGTAACCAAGACGTTTTTTTTTATAAACTTGTTTTTACAGATATCTCCTGTATTTGAGCACATGTGACCTTCAGCCATTTTATAAGCCGTTTGTCTGGATAAAATGCATTTCAGAATAACTACGTGTATCTTCAATATATTCAATTCATGTTGATTTTTGTTTACATATACTGTATAGTATACATACGTACACACACATATATATATATATGCGTATGTGTGTTGTCAATCGATTAAAAGAAATGATCTGATAAATCGCACATAAATGTAATGTTTTGAAATAAACTTTGACATTTTAATAATTTCACATTTAGTCTCCGAATTAATGTAGAAACAACAGATTTCTTTAACAACATAATTTTATGAATGAAAGCCAACATTCTGATATTAGAACCACAACTGATGTCTTCACTTTAACATCACTTATAGCCATTCAGCATTATAACTGAGAGCTCTCATGTCTAACAGGTAGGAAATATACAGAAACTGAATGAAGTTCTCAAACCCTTTACAGTCTTTAATGCTTAGTACTAAATGAAATACAGAATTAAAGCTACAAAACACATTGATTTCTTCTTTTCTTTTGTTCTTTGATATACATGAGTCACAGGAGCAGGTTTAAGAGCTACCACCACTCCCATTTACATTCATTTAAGATTTGATTTACCATGTTGAAATCTGTGCTTAGGAAAATAAGCGGGTTCCCTTTCTGTCAGTCTCTCGACGTTGTGTCGACAGAATGGGGTTTGAACTTGTGAACCTTCCATCTCTGATTGTACTTTTAAAAGGCCAATGAACTTGGACAGAGCGTGGACGGAGAGCAAGTGTTCTGATTGGCTGTGTAATTTTTGATTGATTGTCGCATACTGCACCTTTTTCGCGTTCGGTATGGACAAACAAATTGCTTATGGTAGGAATCGCATTGTGTTTGGTTAGTATGCGGTGTTACAGTATTTGTATATCACGGATATTGCTTTGCTTTTGTGAACAGTGTCTTGGTAGTTGTGCTTGTGAAATGCTTTCATACTGCTGTCAATTTTCAGTTGAATGTGTTGTTGACGTTAATTGCGCAGCTGCATCTGTCATGTTAAACACTGAATGATTATGAAATAAACACATAATGTGTTAGACAGGATAACACAAATAGTGTTTTAAAATGAACACGTTCATTTTAAGAGTGTACGATGTGTGCTAAAGATCTGGAAAACATCTTAGAAAGAGCCGTTTTACTTCCATTCTAAATCATACACATCTTCTAGAGGTCTACATGACATCTGACAGCAGACGTCTCGGAGACGTATAGCAAATACTACCAAAATATGTCTTGCAGATGTAACATCTCTCTCAGATGTATGTGCGCTATCAGGTTTGAGGCGATACCACCATCTGCTGTTATGGATTGGATTGATAAGTTATAAGTCTGAGTTTGTGAGACTGCAGGCTCCCTTTGATTTTTACGAGTGAAAGATGTCCTTTTCATTTCAATCAACCAATCAGATTTGAGTTTACAGTTCATGTGAAGTTTAAGCTTACAACTAGGTTGAAGGGGCTTGTACACCAATGCTATTCACCTATCATTTCTCTCGGATCTTAGGGATAATTTAGGGTTTGTTGACCCAGGGACATCTTTCACTTGGCCGAACCCATTCAAGCATGACTGTAAATCAGTTGTGTGTTTTCTGTTCTTGTTTACTTCATGTTTTCTAAGGGGCAGTCGTGGCCTAATGGTAAGAAAGTCGACACGTGACCAGAAGGTTGCTGGTTGGATCCTCAGGGCCGGCAGGTAACGACTGAGGTGTCCTTGAGCAAGGCACCTTACCCCTACTTGCTCACCGGGCGCTGCAGTGATAGCTGCCCACTGCTCCGGGTGTACGTGTGTTCACCACTTGCTGTGTATGTTTACTGCTCACTGGATGGGTTAAAAGCAGAGGTCACATTTCGGGTATGGGTCACCAGGTCTGACTAATAGGTCACTTTCAGTGATTCTGTTTGTTAACAGCAGGTGTTCACTGTACATTACTTCATGTATTGCTTTTCAAAACACAAGTGATCTGCTCCAGAGTTTGTTTTCAAATGGGCTGGTGTCACCTCGTTCAGGTCATCTTTGAGCTATTTTCTTTGTGGGTCTGAGCGTGACTGCTGTGTTCATATATGAACAAACAAACCAAACTAAGGTGTCTGAACAAATGCTCCAAATAAACATTCAGCAACTGTAAAGACGTCTCACCTTTGGACCGGCCAAACCGTCTTGTCCAGGAAAACCTCTGTTACCAGGAGCTCCCTACAGAAAACAATAGTGAATGTCAAACTGCCTCACCTAACCAACAACATACACACAGTTCAGCTACAGAGAGAGTGTCATCTTACTCTCTCTCCGATGGTCCGATGGGTCCGAGAGCGCCGGGCTCTCCTCTGGGTCCTCGCTTACCTTCCTCTCCAGCCGGACCCAGGGCACCTTGAGGCCCAGCATTACCCTTAACAAACCACAGTGAAGATCATTTCATTCAACTTGTATCAATGATCACAACATAGATGGAGCGTTCACATGTTTAAGGATCAGTCAACGCTTTCAGAAGATGATTAGCAGTGCCCCCTACTGTATGACACTGAACACATAGAAAGCCAGAAAAACGCCTCAATGACGGGAGATCATGAAAAAGGTTTCAGTCAAGTGGAATCTGTACTTTTAAACAATAACGTGTATATTTTCACGATAAATTATGAACTGAATTCTCTTCTCATTGCTCTTTTTTACATTTTCACTGTTAAACATTTGCATTTTTACATAAATCAAATATGCCTCAGTTTGAAAATCATTTACACCAGAAAAGTTCAGTTCCAGTGTATTCATGTTGAATTGTTGTCATGCGGTCATGAATGAAGAATATGACTTACAATCTCTCCTTTAGGACCCGCTTCACCCTTGAACCCAGCCAGACCCGAATCACCCTACAGGACACACACACAAACACCATCTATTACCATCAGAAAGTCTAAACCCTTCACTTCAGAATCAAACACAAAGATTTATGAAATGTGAATGAAATTACATTTCAGCACGACGTCACAAGAAGGATAAAAAACGAACGACCCTAAATGTCCCGCCAATCACAATTACGATATCTTTCTCTCGCTCTAAAATAAATAGTGTTTCTCAACCGAGGGGGTCTCAAAATGATCTAAGTAAGACAAACCAAGCATTAAAATGAGCTAAAAAAGTCCTGCTTTTGCAGTATGGACCTGGTTTGTATAACCTGTGTTATGGCACTACAGGACCATTTTACATTTTCTGTAAGTATTCATTGTGATTTTAATTTTGTTCAGGTAAATTCCAGAGATAATATTATTATAAAATCATTGAAGAGGAGGTGTTTGGTAGTTCTATAACTTATGATTTCTGGAAATGTTCATACTAACCCATGACCAGTTTCTGATTTTCCTCAATTGTTTACACACCTGCATATTTTCTATCATGGCATGGGCTTGGTTTTATTCATTTAAATGTGCAAAGTTGAATCTTAAAAATGCATATGGTTCGTATTTGGGAAAATCAACCGATGCGGATGTGATTGTTTTAAGGGAAACTTAGCTGAGCAAATCTGTATCAGACAATGACATTTCTATTGATTACAACATATATAGGACAGAGCGACCAAAAAGGGGTGGTGGCGTAGCTATTTTTATAAAAAAAAGTTGGTTTCATGTTAAATCATTTCTATCTAAAGCAGTAAGTTAAACAATATGAATTTTTAGCTCTTGATCTTGAGGTCTGTAACTCTCTCAATATAACAGTTGTTGGTATTTACAGAGCACCATCTGCTGAGAATGGGGCTCTTTTCGTCCTTATTTCAGATGTTATCAGATCTGAAATTCAAAGAATGGGTAGTTCTTGGCGACTTTAATTGGAGCTGGCTGGATTCATCTTCTGATGAACTAAAAACCTATATTGTGACTCAATGAATCTCTTTCAGATGGTTGGTAGTCCCACCGGGCCCAATCCAAAATGTCTAGAAAAATCATCTTTAATTGATTTAATTTTCACAAAGTGCCACATAATTATTCAATTGCTTCTATATTTGCAAATGACATCAGTGACCACTGTGTCATCCCAACGGTTAGAGGCACGAAAATCCCTAAAACCAAATTGTGTATAATAATGAAGCGAGACATGAATCAAGCTTTCCTTCGTGATGTTAATTGCTTTGAGTGGGAAAATATTACTTTAATATCATTCCTTAAAATAGCATGGGAATATTTCTATGCTAGTTTTCTACTTTAATTGACAAACATGCCCCCTTCAAAAGTAATTGGGTGAAAGGTCGAAATAATGCATGGTTAACTCCTGTTTTATCCAATATGCTCCATGAGCGAAATCTGGCATGGGTAAAATCTAAGAAAACAGATCTAAATGCAGATTGGCTTCATTTTAGAATACTGTGCAATGCATGTACGGTAGCGATTAGAAAAGCTAAAGCTTAGATTTTCCTCAATAAAAAAATGAAAACAACTCTTTAAAACTGTTAAATCGTTATCTGTAAATAATAGGGTTTGGAACTTCCACCTTGTATTATAAAAGGCTCCCATACAATCACTGATAAAGTTAAAATGCTTCATTCATTTAATGAACATTCATAGCTTCTGGTTTTCTGTTTGATTCATCTAAGACTACCCCGATGAACCCTGCCATAGAACAATCTGAGGGACTTATGTCTAGTCAAGGTTTTACGTTTTCACCTATTACAAGCTCTGAGGTGTGTAAAGCCCTAAAACCTTTAGATACTTCAAAATCAGCTGGTCCGGCAATTTGGAACCTTATTTTTATAATTAGTTTCAAAGTTGGTGCAATTTATCTTACATTTTTACCTTTCTCTTGTCACAAATGACTTTGTTTAAAAGTGGAGATCCTACAAATTTGAATAATTACCGGCCCATTTCCAAGCTATTGGTGTTGTCAAAAATATTGGAAACTTTTGTCAATAACCAAGTGAAGGATTTTCATACTGTAAATAATATCCCGTCTGACTTTTAAAAGATTTCATAGAATCTGTTGATAATACAAATTACTGCGCAACACTATTTATTGAGCTTTTTGATACTGTTGATCAAAGTATACTGATTCAAAGATTAGTCAGTGTTGGATTTTCGAAACATGCTATTGGTTGGTTTGGTAATTATCTTTCAAGTATATCTCAGTGTGTACAGGCAGAAGGTTTCATTTCAAATGCACTCAATGTATCTAAAGTTGTACCTCAGGGACTGTTCTTAGGACCACTTCTATTCACCTTATATATTAATAATATTGATCAGAACGTGCAAAATTATTATTATTATGCTGACGATACAGTTATTTAGAGTTCATCATCTTCACCTAATATAGCTCATTGCAGTTGAGCTATATGCAGTTCTTTTAATATAGTGCAGCTTAATTTATATGAACTAAAACTGGTTTTAAATGCTGACAAGACAAAGCTCATGATGATTACGAACAAAGAGTCATGGCCTTCCATCAGTCACTACTTTACAGGGTACTACTGTCTCTCTGTATAAATATCTTGGAATTTTAATTGACAACTCTCTTTCTTTTACTCCCCATGTTCAACAGTTTGTGAAAAGTCCGAAAGTGATTTTGGCTTTTTATTTTAGAATTAAGTCATGTCTTTCTTTTGAGTAAAATAAGACTTGTTGCTGCTGCTTTTATGTCTGTACTGGACTATGGTTATGTGATATACTTGCATGCATCTTCTCTGTGTTTACATGCTTTGGACACTGTCTACCATGGTGTGCTGAGGTTTGTAACAAATTGTAGGGCCCTCATATATCGCTGTGTGCTCTACGTGTTGGTTGGCCAGCTTTGTCCGTGCATAGACTAAAACATTGGTATTTTGTTATATTTAAATCCCTCCTAGGTCAGCTCCCTTCTTATTTACAGAACTATATCTATAAAACGCAAGTAGGAGGATGAAACTGAAAAAGTATATTAAATTTGCTGCTCCCACTGCCTGGAACAACTTGCAAAGCAAGGTAAAACTTAGAGAGCTGGTCTTGTTAGATGTTTTTAAAACAATGTTATATAAATGGAAGCTGAAACTACTTGTAGATGCTTTGTTTGATTTTAGTTTAAAACTTGATTTAATTTGTGTTGTGTCTGAAATATTGATCATGTGTGTGTGTATGGATGAATGTTATTTGTAAATCCACGTGACTTATGTTGTAAAATCTTGGCCAGGAAGCTCTTATAAAAGAGATTTTAAATCTCAGTGTGCTTTTCCTGGTAAAATAAAGGTTAAAAAACAAACTCAAATCAAGTCCATAAGGTTGAGATCCAATCTTATGTTAGATCAGACACAGGACAGGGTGAAGACAAGGGAACTTGAGTCGGGTCACCTGAAGCGTGGTTTTGATTTATGCGGGCGTGCTGCACGTGAATTCATCAACTCTTTTACCAGTTTTAGCACAGAAGTTATGCTAATGACCCATTATGAACACATGCACGATGACATCACGTTTAAATAATGAACAAATATTGAACATGTGGAAACTCACAGACTGTCCCTTTGGTCCGAGTGGACCGGTTGCTCCCTGAGGTCCAGGAGGGCCACGAGGACCCGGAAAACCAGGAGAACCGGAAATACCAGGAGCGCCCTACAGAGTATGTGTGTACACCATAAATATTCAGAGTATATGACCTATGCACAAACACAAAGGGAACGCTCATGTACTCACCACTGATCCTTTGGCGCCGGGGTTGCCGTCTGTCCCGGGGTTACCCTACACATTCAGACACAACATTCAACAGTCAGCAGCTCGTTGCATCTTCTCACAGAACAAAATAAACATGTTTAGTCCACAACTGTGATGTTGAATGATCGTGAAAGGAATCTGGACTGAGACAATAAAGCTGCTAAAACATCAGAATTTCACATGTTCATTTAGTTTCACGATTGGTTATTTAGGATAAAAGCACACTTGTGATCAGTGCTTTGCTCAAAGGTGAACCATCAAACAGCATCGCTGGGGTGACGTGTATTATCACTCACAGAGACTCCAGAAGGCCCTGAAGCTCCCGGGATGCCCGACTCTCCACGGGGTCCTTGTGCTCCCTCAGGTCCACGGGCACCGGTGGGCCCTGCTTCACCCTTGAAAACAAACATTTGCACGAAATGGTTTCTTCACTCACGCCAATGCATCTTTGACGTTTTAAGAAATGTGCGTGAAGCTTTTCTTTTATTAAGCATGTGATAAAAATAGACGAATGAAGAAATGTCCCACCTTTGTCCCGGGGGATCCTGGAAAACCATTAGATCCAACTATGCCTACTGGACCCTGTTAGCACACCAAAACACGTACACATGTTCATTATCTGTAAATACAGCACTGCTTTCCTAAAACACATTGATGAAGAGATACTGTGATGAGAGAATGTACCGGAGGACCAGCAGGACCGGGCAAACCATCATTTCCACGAGCACCCTGTTCAAATACAACAGACAACATTTAAAATGCTAACAAAACTACAACACAATTCTGAGATGACTGGATAGCATCAATATAACGTCTTCATGGGAGACAGTTTTCAATGTATTTACTTTTATTTTAAACTGTGAAGTGTAGCGTTAACAGTATAGTGTTTATCAAATGACAGGCAGAGAGAAGGTCTTACACCAGCTCCTGAGGGTCCTGGACGTCCCCGTTCACCAGACAGACCACGAGGACCCTAAACAAAAACACACATCACACACAAATGAACTCAGATTCTGACAACAGAGCTCATGTTTCTTCTACACAAATGAGACAATAGTTGACATAGAGTAATAGTGTACGGCAGAGACCCCCAAAAAACACTCCAAGTCCCCCCGCATATGTGTAAATATAGTTACATTTCCATAGAGTGTATATAAGACAGTAGAATGTTAGCAAAAAAAGAATAACAAAAATAACAAGCAGGATGTGCAAATCAAATTCTGGTGAAGTTTTTTATTTTGAGGTTTGGCCGATACCAGGGCTAGTCAACACTTCACGTACATCGTCAACAACTGAAAAGCTGTGCAATGTATTAAGAAAAGCCAAACTGAGTTTTTTACAAAATATACAACAAGCAAAATTGTGTGTAATGATTTAACCACGGGCTAGATGAGGGGTTCAAGTACTTGTCCTAAAAACTATTCAAAGTATGAGTCATAAGTAGCAACATGTTCACGAGAAGTGAGTCTTGCACTGTGAAAGTTAATATGTACTTTCAACAGTGACAGCTTGAAAATCATTTAATAGATAAAACTTTAAAATATCTATAATGACAAAGGGCAGGTTAAAGAGTAATGTGAACATATGAATGAACATTATAGAAATAAGTAATTTCATCATTTTCTTTCATTAAAACTATTAAAATCAATGTATAACCTGTCTGATAATATCCCAAATAATGATGATCTGTTTTGCCAAATAAGGTGACATCATACATTTACATTTAGCAGACGCTTTTATCCAAAGCGACTTACAAAGAGTTTAGGAGCAATAAGCGATATGTCACACAGGAGCCATAATACATTAAGTGCCAATACAAAGTTACTGGTTTCAACAAAAGCTAGACCACTACCTGTTGAGAGAAAGGTTTAGTTATATATATTTTTTTTTTTGGGATCATATGGGATATTATAATATATGACAAAACAATAACAACATATCAAATGGATGTCCCTGCTGTCAGCAGGGGCTGGATGTTTTAGATCAGTACAGCATGAGATACTGAAACTGTGCAGTTTTTACTGACACCTGCAGTTTAAACTATTTGCTCAAAATAAAAATAAACATTTTGCTGCCTCCGGACACCTATTTACATCATACTAGCGAGACGTGAATGGGGAAGACTGATATTCCCACAATTGCTGGCAACATATTTACGAACAACATTTAAAACTAAAATCATTTGTTACATAACATTTGTTATATAAGCTAAATTGCACAGGCTGGCAAGCACCTGACGAGAACCCCGTCCCAGAGAATCATCAGTCTTTATTCATTGACGATTGGTTGTTTTTACTGGAAGGCGGGACTTCCTTTGCTAGAGCGTTGCATTCCCCTCCCCATGCAGACAAAGAGCATAGATAGGCGAAACTCTGGTGCTTTTTGGTAAAAAGTCACTAGGTGGCACTGCAGTAGTGCGGCCGCCATTTTGGGGGGAACATGCCAGCTGGACATTAGCACAGACATACAGAATAACGCAATAGAAAATCCTCATGTAAGTGATCAGTAAACTTGATGACACCTACTGTAAATATTGTTTTGTCTTTTATATGTTTTATGTTATTCGTTCCATTTAGTCCACTTTATTGAGTATTTCCATTTTCTGCAACCTCACACATTAACTATTACTATTATTAGTTACTATTACTCCACTAGATCTGAAATATGTTGTAATCCACTGGAACGCACTACAAACATGATGATCTTATAGAACCATGCTGCAAAAAATTGCAATTTAATGGATTAAATGGTAATAATGTTAAATCATTTTGGAATTATACCAAAAACACACTAGAAAAATACATTTTGTAATGGTTTTAATTGAAAAAGCTAATGGTTCATAATGGTATCCATTAGAATTTCTGTGATGGTTTCTATAGTTTTTTTTGTAGCAAGGATGCATTACTGCTGAAAGAACAATCGAAACCCATGCAATTTCAGTTAAAACACCACTATGAACCATAAGCTATTTCCATTAAAATGTGGGTGTTTGACAGATTAATGTGGAAATTTATTCTATGGAGTAACGAGGCAAAATGGGAAAAACAATGAAGAAATACTTCTCTTATACTGTTTTATATTACAAACATAAATATATTACAGTGCATTTTATAACAGCTAAGGGCATTGTGGCACGAGTCATTTAAACCCCCTCAGCTGTTATAAAATACACTTGTAACCCACTGCTTTGCGGGGCTTATTGCTTTTATAAAATGGTTATTTCATGTGTAGCAAGGTTTCAGCAAATAAAGTGATATTCAGGCTGTGTCGTGCGGTCAGCAGTTATAAATCAGGGTATATAACGGCTTAGAACTCGCCTCAACCAATCAGAATCAAGGACCAAAACTGACTGTTTTTTAATAAAATGTTTATAATTTTAATACTTGATAACTCACATGGTTTCTAGAGAGCAAAGGTTTTGCCATCATGTATTGTCATCATTCAGGTTGGATTCCAGCTTAATTTTTTTTGCCATTGTGACCTCAAAAACCTATTGGACTGCGGAGTCGCTTTCACCCCAAAATGGCAGAAGCACAGGGCTGCTACTGGGTGCATACCTCTTGGTATCTATTGTCTTTGATTACGTGTAATGACCTTGGCACATCTTGTTATTGGCTTTGATTTGATTACATTTACATTTATGCATTTGGCAGACACTTTTATCCAAAGCGACTTACATTGCATTATCCTATACATTAACACATAGGTATGTGCAATCCCCTGGGATCCAACCCACAACCTTGCGTTGTTAACGCAATGCTCTTACCACTGAGCCACAGGAAAGGATTAATGATTATCTGCTTACGGCAGATGGAGGGAAAACAGCACAGTAAAAGTTACAGTTAAATCCCTTAAAATGTACGCATATAAAAATAAAAGTACCAGTTATTAAACTACTCATCAAAGTACTCAATAAGAGTCACTTACTTTACACCCCAGAGTACAGCTTAATGCAGCATTCCACTAAAACTATAGTAGTGGCCTTTTCATAGGCTACTGTACAAACATCAACTATAGAAATGTTCTGTTATTGGAGTAGCATCTGTGGCATTACATTAAAGTATTAAACAGACGTTTTTTTTAAATCAAGACACTACACAGTGCTTCGATTACAGCTGGACAATAGTGGCACAGAAAGCTTCATGCATAACAAAAACACTCGACAGGATACAGCCGGTTCATTCTCTGTGCTACTCGGTTTTCTCTACTTAAACTCTCACTTGAAATGAAATGAAGGAAAATCAGTATTCCTTTTGTGTCAGCGGAGATTTGCAAATGCTTGTCATCAATGACATCAGTGATTTGAGTGCAGACGTCTGTGTTCTGTAGCTAACTCACTGTATTCTATCCACTGTTTTTTTTAGGTATTCATTAGCTGTCCTGAATGAACCTCTGTTGCTAGCGCCTTATTGGATGCTTTTGTTTTTTTACACTTCAGACATCCTAGCTCGTATTTAACATTTTAATTTTGAATTTAAGTTTGAATAGTTTGGATTTAGCATGTGCCACGGCCTCACTGCAGTACCCTTATGGCCCACCGGGGGCTGCGGCACCACAGTATGGTCTAGCACAGCTCTAATCATTTGCTCTTGGATAAGCCATAGAGAGATTTCTGAGTTGACAACAGAATTTAGCAAACAAAAATCTTGAACTGATATAATGATCATTTAAAATATTTGAATCATCTGTTTTGAGCATTTTAAATTGATTCCTCTTTTAAGGAAATGTTTATCCCTCCAACAATGAAAATTCTCTCATACGGTGGGTCACGGCCGGCTCGAGCATTGTGAGGTCCTTAAGTTTTGTCATCAGTTTATGTATATTATTGTTTTTAAATTCCTAAGTTTTGTTGAAGATTCTTGAAGAGTTCTGATTTGCCTTTGCATTAGCTGGTGAATGTCTGATAAAAGTGACACTGAAATGTAGTAGTATGAGCTGGATTAGCAGCTGTACAAACACATACCATTGGTCCAGGAGCCCCGCTCTCTCCGGGCGAGCCAGCTTCACCCTAAGAGAAAGACAAAGAATAAGAAAGAGAGACTGAAACTACTAAAACAACCACCGACGTGACGGTGGAAAGATGAACATTTGAAACATATGAGATATGTGCAGGTCATACTTTAGCTCCAACAGCTCCAGATTCTCCTTTAGCACCATCAAGACCTGAATAACCCTACAAACACACACACACACCACAAGTTTAGAGGTTCTCAGCATTATTTCATGCTTTTAGAGGGATTCAGATCCTGAATACAGTCACAGGCTAAACAATATTGCACAGCCTTTTATGATACATGTAAATATTAACCACACCAGTGTCTCGTGTCATGTGCATTTAAAAAGTGTATAGAGAAAAGTCCACTAACGCGATGTCCCTTTATTCCAGGTAGACCTGGTGTTCCTGGGAATCCACGGGATCCCTGTGTTTCGAGAGAGAGAGAGAGAGAGAGAGAGAGAGGTATGAGGCGAATGTCTCCTCTTTCTCTCTCTGGCCTACATCCACAGCAAACGCTCACATCTGGACAAAAGCTTGAGCTGTTACAGCGATAAAAACCTTAAACACCGAAGAACTCACCTGAGGTCCAAGAGGTCCACGTTCACCACTTTTACCAGGTTTACCTGCTTCCCCCTTAAACAAACAAACAAAGAAACAAACATGTTGCTAAGAGCAAATCACATGATGCTACTATAGTGAAATATCACTGAATATCCTGTGAAATATTCAGAGACACGTGGATGGAAAAATGAGAAGCATTTTCTTGACTGAAAGCATTTTCTGCTGGCACAAAGACGAAGCAAATTATGTGTTATGTCATGTGGGCTGGAGGAACAGTGCCGATAACTATCATGTGATATTTCCTACAGTACAAATAACATTTAAGATGTCAAGGTGAGGAGTGGGAATACTTACATCATCTCCAGGTTTTCCTGAGGGACCGGAGGGGCCACGGGGACCCATCGAGCCCTACAAAAACAACAATGAAACATTACATTTTTTAAAGGCTCTGTATAGCTTTTGCTATACATGTTTACCTAATTTAATTTAAGATGTTTTACACACACTAAAAGAAATGCTTGTGACCCAAACAGTGAAAGCATTCACTTACAGTATAGAGCTTATCTTCAGACCAGGGCCGCAAAACTGCAACCACATTAGTTACCTTCACACTCGGTTTGTAATTATTTATTCTTATATATAGGGATTCCAAACATTCAACACGGCATTCTAAACTCACAGCTTTTGTGTTTCATAGAGATAGTACTGCCATTGAAAATTCTACACCAAGTGCTCATGTGAAAACACTTTTAGCTTATTTGCTCACTTAGAAATCAAATTGACTGGTTGGTTTGCACAACAATGGAGGCCAAATTTGGAGTAAGATGAACAGGAGAGGGAATCCCGGGATCCACACTGCTCAGGGTTAAAAAAGGTAAGACATGAGCACTACCCAACCACGCTACATGTAAATACAATGTTACATAAAATTACATTAGTTAGGTCACAGTTCATATTGTCACAGTTCATATTGTCACAGTTCATATTGTCACAGTTCATATTGTCACAGTTCATATTGTCACAGTTCATATTGTCACAGTCACCAGCCGGAGTGCTTTGATGCTCCACAGCTCATTACTTGGACTTTAATTTATTCACTAGAGGTCCCATAATCCATTGCCCAGACTCATCAGCCATAGTTGTTTTCACCTGTGTCTTGTTATCCTGTGTTAGTCTGTCTATTTCTACCTGGTTCTTTCACTCGATCATTGCAAAGTCTTGTTTGTGTTACACCCTTTATTTCTGAGCATTCTTATTGTTAGATTACCGTGTATGACCTTTGGATTGTATTCTTGTCTTCTGAACCTCTGCTGCCTGCCCCGACCATTGCCTGTGATTTCGTCTATGAACGTTTGCTGTCTTCCCTGATCTTTGCCACTGTCTATTAAACCAAATCTTGATTCTACCGTTTTTTTCTCATTTCGCCGATTTCTAACCTTCCCTTTATCTAAAAAATTATGGAGAAAAACGTTTTGTCTCAGTTGCAGTCGTATGTGTTACATAATTCTATTCAAGAAAATGTTCAGTCCAGGTTTAAAGCACAACATAGCACAGAGTCTGCCCTTTTAAGAGTTTCCAATGATATCTTCAGTGCAACCGATTAAGGGAAGTATGTGGCCCTTGCCCTCTTAGATCTTTGTGCTGCTTTTGATTTGGTTGACCATGAAGTTCTATTATCTCGTCTGGAGCTGAGTGGGTTCTAGCGGCACAGTTTTACAATGGTTTCGATCTTAACTGTCTAATAGGTGGTTTAATGTTATCTTAGGACATTGCAGCTCTTCCAACATGTCTCTTGGATGTGGTGTTCCTCAAGGATCAATTCTCGGCCCAGTGCTGTTTTCCTTGTATATGCTTCCTATTACCTCTATCTTTGACAAATAAGGAGTATCCTTTCACTTATATGCTGATGACACGCAAATATACCTCCCATTTCTGCATAATGACAAAAATTTCCTACAACCACTGTTGGGATAGTTAGATGAGCTAAAGCTATGGTTAACAAGTAATTTTTTAAATCTTGAAAATAAAACTGAGATTATCCTCTCTGTTCCCAAGGAGATCGGTGATCTTAACTTCAATCTTGACCCCCTTTCTCTATAGCAAACCCAATGTGCCAGAAAATTTAGCTTTTTACTAGACAGCAGTCTCAAATTTGACAAACAGATTCATGCTGTTGTTAACTCTTTCCCCACCAGCCTTTTTTTTTTATTTGCCAGCTAACGCCCGCTTTTTTTAACATTTTCACCAAAATGTAATGGCTCACAGAACATTTTCTGTAAAGAATTTATAGACAAACAATATGTCAAATGAAAGAACAGAGTCTCTGCTTTTAAACAAAAGAAACCGTATTCTTCTATCTTCATTAGTTATTTTTTTATCACTCCTTAGATGTGGGTAGGTTTCATCAAAAATGCATCACTTTGATTATACATCTGAGATAATACAAATTTTTTGTCAAAGATTTCGCACAGATTACACTCAGAACAATGATTAAAAACCATTAAGATATATACGTTCTAGGTTCTGGGATTCTGTACTTTTTCCCAAAGGTGTGTAACAGCGCCACCTGCTGTACAACAGTAAAACACTGATTGCCGTAATAACTCGTCTTTGGCGGGGAACCGTTTATTTTTTAATGACGAGATAACTCGTCAATGGCGGTAAAAGAGTTAAATCTTGTTTTTATCATATTCGCCTTCTTGCCAAAGTTAAGCCCTTTTTATCCGTGAACAAATTTGAAATGGCCATTCGTGCATTTGTGTCATCTCGCCTTGACTATTGCAACTCACTTTATGTTGGTGTCTCTCAGTCCTCTATCTCTCGTCTTCAGCTAGTACAGAATGCTGCTGCCAAACGTCTTACAGGAAAGCGCAAGCACGATCATGTCACACGCATCTTACGCTCACTGCACTGGCTTCCTATCAAAAACTGGATTTATTTTAAAATCTTATTGTTTGTTTATAAAGCCCTTAATAATCTAGCTAGATTTAACGGATCTCCTGCTCCCTAACACGACCCCCAGAACCCTGACATCTTGTGAGCTTGGGTTACTTATGGTTCCCAGATCAAGAGTTAAAAATCAAGGTGATCACGCCTTTGCCACTATTGACTATAAGACTTTTTCTATGTACACAAAAGGCTTATTTCTCTCAAATATTGTTCACAAATCTGTCTAAATCTGTGTTAGTGAGCACGTCTCTTTTGCCGAGATGATCCATCCACCTCACAGGTGTGGCATATCAAGATGCTGATTAGTCAGCATGATTATTGCACAGGTGTGCCTTAGGCTGGACACAATAAAAGGCCACTCTTTAAAACGTGCAGTTTTATCACACAGCACAATGCCACAGATGTTGCAAGTTTTGAGGGAGCGTGCAATTGGCATGCTGACTGCAGGAATGGCCACCAGAGCTGTTGCCGTGAATTGAATGTTAATTTCTCTACCACAATTTGGCAGTACATACAACCGGCCGCACAACCGCAGACCACGTGTAACCACACCAGCCCAGCCCAGGACCTCCACATCCAGCATCTTCACCTTCAAGATCGTCTGAGACCAGCCACCTGGACAGCAATCGGTTTGCATAACCAAAGAACTTTTGCACAAACTGTCAAAAACCATCTCAGGGAAGCTCATCTGCATTCTCGTTGGGGTCTCGACCTGACTGCAGTTCGTGGTCGTAACCGACTTGAGTGGGCAAATGCTCGCATTCAATGGCGTCCGGCACATTAGATAGGTGTTCTCTTCACGGATAAATCCCGGTTTTCACTGTACAGGGCAGATGGCAGACAGCGTGTATGGCGTCGTGTGGGTGAGCGGTTTGCTGATGTCAATGTTGTGGATCAAGTGGCCCATGGTGGCGGTGGGGTTATGTTATGGGAAGGCGTATGTTATGGACAACGAATACAGGTGCATTTTATTAATGGCATTTTGAATGCACAGAGATACCGTGATGAGATCCTGAGGCCCATTGTAGAGCCATTCATCCACAACCATCACCTCATGTTGCAGCATGAGAATGCACGGCCCCATGTTGCAAGGATCTGTACACAATTCCTGGAAGCTGAAAACATCCCGGTTTTTGCATGGTCAGCATACTCACCGGGCATGTCACCCATTGAGCATGTTTGGGATGCTCTGGATCGGCATATACGACAGCGTGTTCCAGTTACTGCCAATATCCAGCAACTTCGCACAGCCATTGAATAGGAGTGGACCAACACTCCACAGGCCACAATCAACAACCTGATTAACTCTATGTGAAGGAGATGTGTTGCACTGCGTGAGGCAAATGGTGGTGACACTAGATACTGACTGGTTTTCAGACTCCCCAATACAGTAAAACTGCACATTTTAGAGTGGCCTTTTATTGTGGCCAGCCAAAGGCACACTTGTTCAATAATCATGCAGTCTAATCAGCATCTTGATATGCCACACCTGTGATTGAGAAGGATTATCTCTGAGAAGTGCTCACTAACACAGATTTAGACAGATTTGTGAACATTATTTGAGAGAAATAAGTCTTAGATCTTTGAGTTCAGCTCATGAAAAATGTGGGGGAAAAACAAAAGTGTTGCGTTTATAATTTTGGTCAGTGTAAATAAACATTGATTGGTTGATTGATTAAAAGCTGCATTTAGTTCCAAAACGTTCAAGTCATGGAGCAATTGATATCACATATATTCATGTAATCTTCATGGAACATCTATCCTTAATATCCTAATAATGGTTGGCATAAAAGAAAATTTGATCATTTTGACCAATGCAATGTATTTTTGACTATTTACAAAAATGTTCTGTTTCACATACTAAAAAAACTAAAACATAGGCTACAAATAGATATGATATACCAGGTTCTGCAAAAATAATTCCATCCTTTTTACACTGAATAAACTACAGTCACTGGGACCTTCTCACCATTAGTAGTGACCATTTTGATTGTTAAAAAATAGGTTTTGCAGGTGTGAGTGAGAGGGCAGAGAATAGGAGGACAGGATTCACACTAATTTTTTTGTCATAAGTCTGTTTGTTTACAGTTTCTTCAGATGCAGTTGTTTTGTTTGTTGGTGTTTAATTCAAATGAACGGAAAAATAGAAAATGTTAAGAATGGAGGCATGGTTTCAGAAATAGCGTGTATGAGATTGTTTAAAAGTGTAAAGTCAGCAGTGTCTGTAAAGGACTATTTGCTGGATATGAATGCTCAGCACATGTTTCTCAATGGGAGATGGACTGTAATGAGCTGTTTGTTGTGGTCTGTACATACGGCTGATCCAGGCTCTCCGGCCTCTCCGGGGTTCCCCTGAAATCCTTGTGGGCCCTGCAGGATAGAGAAAGAGAATTACCACTACAGACTGTGTGTGTACGTCAATGCCAGAAACAATATTTATCTCTTCACTGTGTCAAAACTGCTCCGTTGTTTTCAAATGCTCTTCCTTTCTTTAATAGAATTCTTTTTTCTCAGAAAATCAATTTTTTTTTCTTCCAAACAAATATGAAGCACAAAGTAATGGTCGAGATGACTTTGAGGAAAAAGCCCTAAAGCTTTCAGAGAAGATGAAAGTTCCCTGTGCTAACCTGTGTTTAAGCACAGTATCAGCTTACACAAGCTATTTCTGCCCTCAATCTTCAAAGAGAATCAAAACTAATTTGTCTTCTGTGTCATGTGACTCAATGGGAAAATGCACTCACCGGAGCTCCATTGGGGCCTGGTGGTCCTCGTGGCCCCATCGGTCCCTGAAGAAGAAATGTATATTTAGCAGTTATCCTTTCATTTCTTATCATGACTTTTTTTGTATTAGCCAGCTCTGCCTGTAGGACATTAGTGTGACTAAATGGAGCGTAAAGAATTCCAGACGCTCACTCGACCTTCATGCGCCGGAAATCAGCCCAAGTGCTGTGAACCCTTCTGACATACCAACAATGAAACCTTTAACAGCACATGTCCTGACACATCCACATCACACATCTCTCTCTGGAATCATGAAACTGGCTTCGCATGCAAAATACTTAACACTTCATCTGAATCACTTGTAAGCTTCTGTCACTAACAAACTTCTGGGTGACAGCCAAAGAAAACGTTGGGTAGTCAGGTCTACTATAAGCAGAAAAAATCCCAGACGTCCACACACAGAGGAGAGTAGGAATGAATGCATCTCAGTGTTTAAGAGTCGTAGATGTGGAAGAAAAGGCAGTGAGTTTCTTACCTCCCAACATGAAGGTTAGTCAGGATCACTATACACAACACTAAAAGACTAGCGTTTAAAATAGAAGGATTTCTCATCAGAACATAGTTCCCATTGTCACATGTACTTACTATTTTAATGCTTCAATTCTACAATAATAACTGAAATAGAGAATGAGCAGGCGGCTGTACGCAAGACGCAGTGAGGTGTGCGATCTCACCATTGGTCCCTGCATCACGCCCATTTGTGCTGAAGATTTATCATCAAATCCACCGGCCATCTGAGCGGCAAAGTTCTGAAAAACATGGAAAGTTAATGACACTGAATCTTTCTCGCACTGTTAATGAAACCTCCTCCTTACAAAAACTGAACCATGGTTTTAGAAAAAGCAATCGCCAAACCTAGTGGCCCAAACCTAACCTTCCGGTAGAACACTAGAGAATGACGTTGACTAATCACAGTTTTAACTTGCTAGCTAGTGTTATTTTAGGTTTCCAGTAGAAGAACCGTTACTTGACTGAGACACTACCAGACCTGTTCAACAAATTGTTTATGTAATACAATAAACAATCAAATCTGAATATAAATCAACATAAAAAATAATCTGTTATATTATTTGCCACTAGCCAGACTAATAAACAAACACAGACCGGAAGTTAACCAGAACCACACGTGTCTGATGTAACGGTCTGTGGTTAGACCCCAAATGAAACATGCTTTTACTAGAGTAAACATAGTTATATTTGTAACAATACTGTCGTTATACAAAGAATAATAAATATGTAAAAAAAATATACATTTCTATAAGGCCATATAAAGACCCTGATTTACAAGGATCATGATGTTGCACTCTTAACATACTGCTGAACACGGTTAAACACGCTTATGAAATGAAGTAAAGTGTGTGACGAACTGATCTGCCTCCGCGATCTTCTGCTTCAGCAGAGCAAACTACTGTATGGCACGTAAAAATGGAATTCTCTGAAAATCATAAACCCAACTTGACCAGACACATGGCTCAAATATATTTATTATTATTAACTCTCTCACTGTGTCTCAGTTAACAGCTGATCTCAAGCACTACTCTACATTTGTACTGCCTCTTTAAGATAATATGACACCTCACAAATACTTACTCCGCCAAGGCCAGGGGGTCCGTTTGGCCCCGGGGGTCCAGGGGGTCCGGGGTTTCCAGGGATGCCAGGCTCACCATCTCTGCCACGGGGGCCAGGACTTCCCTACACACGCCCAGAGTAACACGTATTGACTTTATCATGAGAACGGAGGGAGGCGCGTCATATCAGCTCAGCTTATGTGATCTCGGGTCCTCTTAAACCTCTTGGTTTTGTAACATTAAACGTCATCATGCATTGTGATTTTTCTGAATACATGTGTGTGTGTGCGTGCCCAATTACATTTTGAGGATCAGTTTGTACCCTAAAGTCAGTAAAACCTGACAAATCCAAGAAAAACCTCCCTTTGGGGATTTCATCATTTCATCATTTCATGGTTAGTGTTGGGTATAGTGTTTATAACTAACTGTATATAAGAACAGTACAAGTCTGTGGAATGTTCTCATTTGATACATCCATAAATGTGTGTGTGTGTTAAACTGAAGTTGTAGCAAAGTTTTACCGTCCTAACAAATGTACACACTTCTATATATATATATATACAGGCTGTTGACAAATGTGACCCTTGACCACAAAACCAGTCTTAAGTAGCACGGGAACATTTTTAGTAATAGCCAAAAATACATTGTACAGGTCAAAATTATAGATTTTTCTTTTATTATACCAAACATCATTAGGATATTAAGAAAAGATCATGTTACATGAAGATATTTTGTCAATTTCCAACCGTAAATATATATAATCTTTATTTTTGTGAGGAATATGCTATGCTAGGGACTTCATTTGGACAACTTTAAAAGCCATTTTCTCAATATTATTTTTTTTGTTGCAGATTTTCAAATAGTTGTATCTCAGCCAAATATTGCCCTATCCTAACAAACCATACATCGATGGAAAGCTTATTTATTCAGCTTTATCAACAAAACTGGTTTTGTTGTCCAAGGTCACAAATATACTGTAAATGTGTCCAATGGCAAAAGTTAAGAAAAGAAAACATCTCTGTTATGTCATTTGATATAATAGAAATACACTGTAAAAACCCAACTTGCAAAATATTCTTCCCACAAAGATAATAAAGTAACTTGAACACAAACGTTTTAGTTGTAGGAGTCAAATTATTGTTTTGCATACACAAAACAAAATTTGTCTAAAAGATTATTTTCTTGACTGAACTTCTCAAATTTTTGGCCAAAATGCGTCAGAAAGTTTGCCCAACTTGCAAAACAGTGTAATCTGATTTTGCAAGAGTTTGAAAGTTCCCAAAATATCATTGCAGCATGTTAAACTGTGTGGGTTTTGTTTAGTTCCTGCTGGCTTAATTTATGCTTTAATATTGATGCTACTGTTGGTTATCTATCACGTTTTTTTATCATTACCATGGTACCATGTGTGTTCAATGTTGAGGTTAAGTGCATGACAAGCCTGCAACCTTTAGCTAAAACAATCGTAATGGCCAATGCTATAGCGCCAAAGATTGGGCGGAACGCAGGCAAGGAGACTAGACTCTGTGATATGATTGGCTGAGGTGCCTCTCGTGATCCATGTTTGCCTTTACGTTCCATTACAGACCCTATAATACATCCTATCATGAGAAAATCTGTGGTACTACCAGAAAAGCAAAACTAGTATGCGTTCTGTAGCTGGAAATATAATCATTATTTTGAGTTTATTTCCGTCAAAGGCAAGAAGAATCAGTCATGTGGAGGTAAGCAAAACCCTCTCCCGCGAAAAACAACCTGAAAGGGCAGCACAGCACGGTTAAACTTCTCCAGGATGTAACGTTACTGGGCACGGAGAGCAATGGATCAACTTCAACTGTTGAGTGCCAGGCTGGTTTAGCAACATGTTATGTTTTTTCAGTATACATCAATAACTAATCTATATTCTAGGGGTAATTCTCACCATTAGCATGCCTATTATTGGCTTGTTTGTTAGTACTTATAAAGCACATATTCTGCATGACCATACTCTACATCCCTAATCCTACCCAATCCCTCAACCTAACAACTACATTACTAACTATTTCTAAGCCACAAATTAAGAGTTAATTGGCGAAAACGTCAAAGTTAATGGTTTGTTAATAGTGAGAATTGCCCCCTATACTGAATTGTGACCCAATATTTGGATCTTTTGTTCATACTTGACTATGTTGGGACAACCGATGACTCTAACATAATTGTTTAAGTTGGGTGGACTTCAGTTTGTCAAGTTAACTCTAAAACCTGCTTGTGACCGGTTGCCTATTGTTTTACAGTGTATATTAATGTTATAAAAAAAACTCACATTTTTTACTGTCACGCCAAAGGACACGTGTACGGTTTATTTGTCAACTATATATAAACAGAAACAGAACCTTTTCGCCCTTGTCTCCTCTCTCTCCCCGGGGTCCTTGTTCTCCCGGCGGTCCCTGTTTGGTAAAGGAGAGAGAGTTTAAGACGCTGAAACACAAACGCTTAAGCGAGCCCAGAGAATTTGAGGAATTCCAGAAGTATTTGTACCATAGGCCCGGCCTGTCCCCTCGGCCCCACAACCTGAGGAAAAATCAACAGAAAGTCAGAGTTAATTATCATGAAAAGCTTTCCGCTTTCAAACAAACACGAGCAGAAGATGACAGAGACTCCATTAGAGCTCTCCTACTGAAAACACTTTGAAAGGGTTTCCTTTAAGACTTACATCTTTTATGTCTCCCGGTTCTCCCTTTTGTCCCTGTGAAATCATATGATATCATGACACCTTTTTATTGATCATCATCCTCGTGATTTTGATGTGAAAAGCATGCAGGACACACAGGCAGTGACTTAAGATTCCTCATGGCAGACCAAACACACGGCGGATGAAGCAGACATGTAATCACAGTTTATCACACCGTCAGATGTCAAAACACACATTAAACACACAGACTCACCTTCCCACCAGGCTCTCCTGTGATCACACAGAAAGAAAGAAAACACAGTGTTAAAACAGCCCACACCTGCCCGATGCATAAAACAACACAGAGTGAGCAATACAAGTCATCATTTGATATCTGCTGTGTGTCAGTAGAGAGAGTCTGATGCCTGATGTCACACAACATCTTCAGTGAGTGTTGGGTTGTGATGCTAAAGTACATCATCATCGCTTTTCAGCATGGAAATATCGCTGCTGTCCTTCTAATACCTTCTGTCCTTATTATTATCTTTTATTATTTCCAAATCTTACTATCATAAGTGCTTGTCAACACAGTATTTCATGGTTTCAAAGTCCTGTGTTTTCAGGGTTCAGAAGGACAGTGATGACATGAACATGATGATGAAGACAGTAGCAAACACTGACTGGAGATGTATTCCAGCGACATGTGTGAAGGAGTGCGTGTCGTATCTGTGCGTTCTGTCATGAGCAGATGTAAAGGTGATGAGGGTAAGAACGGTAAACTCTTTTCTATGAGCTGAAGACGAGCCTGAAACTCAAGCCGGCATCTGTTCTCTCCAAATGATTCCCACATGTGTCCATCAGCATAGCAGACAAAGACCGCCTTCTCTCTCTCTCTCTTCTTAGGAAATATAATATCAGGTTCCATTGCTTTGCAGATGAAACACAATTATATATTATATCTATAGTCCCACTTTTGAGTTGCCTTGAGGAAATTAAAGCCTGGACAACTGTACACAAGACGGAAGTTATAATTGCTTTAGAACAATCTGCCTTTACGTGTTAGAAAGGCCCAAACACTCACTACTCTTAAGTCCAGTTTAAAAACCTATTTTTATATCTTGGCGTTTAACTCGGTGTGAGAGCTGCTATTTTTATTTCATTTGATTCTATTTCACTCGTCTATTACTAAGGAACTTTTTAATAGTTCGTCTTCTTGATTTTCTTATATTGCATTGCTTATGCTTGTTCAGCACTTCGGCAAACACTTGTTGTTCTAAAAAGTGCTTTATAAATGAAGCTCGACTTGACTCTCTCTCTTCATCTCTCTCTCTCTGTGCATTGTCAATCATTTGTTGTGTTGTTTTGGGTTCAAAAGCATCCATACACTGCATGCCCTTATGATCGGAGGATGGAGCAGAGATGGAGGATCACATTAGAGGTGCTTTTTAAAACCAATCCCAAAAGCAAGAAAACAAATGTAATTTATTTATAGAGCTGTGAGGAATAACTAAATTACAACCGGAGGGGGGCGGCTGGTCAGCGCCACAGACCGGGCAGCACTCCCCAGATGGGATCTTGGGTTTGGGACAGTCCTTCAGCTCCTCGCAGACGATTTCATCACACAGGACCGTGCCCGTGTCACACACACAAACGCGACACGGCTCGGGTTTCCACACATCTTTGTCACTATAGCGCTGGCCGTCCTGCATACAGCTACCTGGATCCTCTGTGTGAGCGTGAGCAGAAGAACAGAAAAAGCATTCTCAGTGAAAAGATAGTGTGCTGTGAGATGAGAAGCGGTTATTCCAGTTATGACGTGCCATAGATTACTACTAAAAGAAAACATCTTAGTGTGATGCTGCATGATGATAGTTTTCATCTGATAAACATGAGTGCGTTCCAACACACACCACTAGATGGCAGCACAGAAAACATCTGGACTGATGATAGTTCTGTCAGATATCACAATTCTGTCATCATTAATTCCCTCTGGGGAGTATGGGAGTCTTTCTTCAGTGGAACACAAATGAAGATAGTTTGAGAAATGTCTCAGTGGTCTTACAGTGGAAGTCAATGAGGTTGTTTGTGTTCTGCAGAAGAAACTCATACAGGTTTGACACGACATGAGGATGAAGAATGAAAGATCGTGTATCACTTTAAGATCCGTTTTAAACATGTTTCGCTGGTTAGGGTCAATGCACACAAATATCTGTAAAATACAACATGAAATCCAACCTCTGCAAACGTCAAAGAAATAAATGCTATATATTCATTAGTCTGGTGTTTATTCAGGGCTCAGTTGGTCTAGTAGTTTTAGTAATGCACATACAGTATTCTTGTTTACTCTTGAGGTTTCTTTCCTGTAAATTCAAGTAGGACCCATATGGCAATGAATGACGCCTTTCTGAAAAGTAAAGACTGAGCAATTCACGAGTGTCTGCCGAATCGAAACACCCCGAGCTGCCAGTTCAAACATGCCAGAGAGAGACGGATTTCAGTCAGACACACGTTCAGTTCATCATTGTGCTGCTGTGCATTATTCCAGAAGAACTGCTGGGTGTTTAAGAGGAAAATTGGACACAGGTGAGGGGCGGTCCATATCTGCTTTCCTCATCTCTGCTCACGGCTCCATTTGCAATGCAACAAATAATGGCATAAGTGAAGGTTTGAGAAATGATCTTTGGCATGGTGACCTGTGACCTCTCAGTCTTCACATGTGTCTCAACTGTTAGTACTCTTGAGCTTTAAAGCTATTTACTGGACATTCCAATTAAAAAACAACAGAACCCCAATAGAAACCACCACAGACATTCTAATGGTTTCAATTAGAATACCATTATTACAAAACTCCTTTTGTAGAGTGTGAATAGAATCCATCACATAGCATTGTGGTTCCCATTAAAGCCAGTACGATTCCCATTTTAACCACTAAACCCATTACATTTTATATTTGTTTTGGGCAGGCTTTGATTGTTATTTTCCAACAGGGACATGTGACCCAGTCTGAGATTATGAGCATCAAAGTTTGATTTCAAGCATTCGTTTAATTCCCTATGGTTTTAATCTTCTACACGGCATTACTCAGTCAATATGAATGATTTCTTCACGGAATGTAGGAAGGATTGCTTTAAGGTTTTATGTAATAAACACGACTTTGGCTGGGTTTTCACATATTTGTACTTTTTAATGTGAAATATCTTCCAGTTTTCCTTCCTTTCTCCAAAAGCACAGAGGAATGTGCCGTGCTGAATTATAATAGCTGCTTTTGTCCTTCCAATGTTTTTCCAATAACATGAGAGTGCCAGACAGTCTTCATTCCCGGGACGATGAGAGCCGGCGGCGGGAGTAACGCAGAAAACAGATGGAAACACTTTAACAACAGTATGGAACAGTAACTGAGGCGACTCGTGTGCCTCTCAAGCCGTTCACGGGAGATGAATGAAAGAGCGTGAGGGTCTCTTCGTGAATCTGAAAGGTGTTTGGTGCAAGCCTGGATTCGTCCTGATGGCCTCTGACAGTGCAGGAATGTGGGCAGCTGAGCCTTCAGGCCACCAGCAGTGCATCAGCTACAAATACCTCCATCCCATAATCACACGCCACCAAACTCAATGAAACCAGCTTAAACACCAGGAGCTGCAGAGCGTGCTCTCTTACCTCTTCGCTCCTGTATACACTTCACTTTACTATGGTAATAAGTGAGTAACTCGGGGAAGTGCATGCATGTGGGAATTTCCCGCAGGGATGAAAGAAATGCCTTAAATTCCTCCACGCTGCATCTTCTGTATTCTCACCAT